>CM062293.1:88791302-89176302 GCA_031216915.1 Pictodentalium vernedei
TATATCAACGAAAAAAACTTAGACGTATGCTTCGTTCAGCAATAATTTCTTGATGCATCCCTTGTCTTCTAAAGTCAAACTTCTACGCGCCAATTTCAGTTCTTCCGAATCTGTGGGCCTGTCTCGATTCTTACAGAAGACTAATCTCTTCCAAAACGTGATCACATCGTTGAATTTAACGCGTTCGAACGCTGGTTCGAAATACATGACGACCATATCTTCCCTTTCCATCGTCAGACACGAATGATTCTCGTGATCGAAGTCTAGATGATCCCGACATCCGACGCATCGTTCTAACAAGATGGGACGTAGTTCTTCGTTCACGCAGATTGCGTATGCTCTCATCAGCATGTTTAAAAAAAACCTCGCTCTAATAGTCTGAGAATCGCTCATGATTTACGTATTTTTTTTTATTATCTATTCGATTTGATATATTTAATTTTCTAAATAACTATTATTTATATATATTTTTTTCTCTCCTATATATATCGATCACTTTTATTTATTTCCTAGGATATTCCCCCACCCCACGACGAGGGGAGATAACTCCGTATGATCGAATTTACGAGAATCGAGCGATCCGATCGCTCGAATAGCTGAGTTTGGGAATTCCCATAGTGGGGAATTCCCCTAATGACGTCATAAATGGGAAAAACCCACCGCTTCAAAAACAAGGGAGAGTTCTGGACCACTGGTCTAGAATCCGCAGTCCGTTTTTTTGATGATGACCCAGAATCTTTTGCTTTTGCTCGCGTTCGCCAACGATGGATCGATGGTCTGATCTGCGATGGGAACGTCGACAAAAATTAAGTACAAGATAAAAGTGAAGATGTACAATTTCACCTTTTTTTAAAAACGCGCGTTCACCACGAGTATTTGAATGTTAAAAGTGCGATCTAGGAGTCACAAAAAACATGGGGGGATTCAAGACCATTGTACAGTTTTGTGAACAAGTGTGTGATTTAACACTGAATTCCACGTTGGTGAACGCATCGTGTAACGTATGTTGTACACGTACATGTACAAGTGGTCGTAAACTCTCCTTTATTCCCTACTGTCGTTGCACAACTGTTGATGAATTCATCAGAAACACCACAGAACACAACCACCCACCAGAAAATATAACCATTACTAAATTTGTCAGCAATATGAGAAAAACAGCAAGAGAAGAAATAGCTCCCCTGTCAATGATTTACAATGATGAAATTAGACAGTTGAGTCAGTCAGGTCAGGAAGGCGTGATCCCAAGCTACCCAAGTATGAGAAGCGCTCTTTATCGTCACAGAAAAACAACAATTCCAAATCTACCATCAAGTCTTTCAGAGATGAACCTGGAAGAACCCTGGATCAACACTATCGACGGTCGTCCAGTTCTTCTTGTTAATGATGGTGACGCAGATAAAATTTTAGCATTCTCAAAAGAGGAACAGCTTCGTGCCCTTCAGGCCGCTAGTACAATTTATATGGAAGCAACCTTTTCAGCATGTCCATCTCTTTGGAACCAGCTGTATATATTACATGTTAGAAAGGGATCTACAACATTCCCTCTAGTATATGCACTACTTCCAGTTCGACAAGCCAACACCTATAGTAGATTATTTAGATGTTTGAAGGCTGCCGTTGAAGATAAACTAAACTGTCAACTCCAACCTTCAATGGTGTATGTTTTCTCTATTTATTTATCTGCTTTTTGTGTATCATTGTGTAATATTATTATGTATAGTCCAAATATTCTATCAGGTTAATTTGTTATATTGTGTATTTGAAAAATTTCATTTCATTATTATTTTCTTCGTTTATTTATCTGCCATGTTGCATATTTATTAGCAATAAACATCAAAACCCATTTAATTTGTTGTTTTTTTTTTAAATCCCCTGATGATGAAAATGGTCACTGAATGAAATTAATTCAGAACAGACCATTAACACCAATAATAGGTGTGCAAGGGCGGTGTTTATATAGTCATTTAGACTGTGTGACAAATGGGATGTGTAACTTATGGGATGGTACCCATCCAAGCTACCAATTCGATATGTAGGACTATGGAAGAGTTCGAATTTTACGAAAGGAACCCGATGTCTTCATAAGGACCCATAAAGTAGATCTTCTGTTTCTCGGACCATTTTTTGTAAAACTGCATGCGGACGGGCGGGTGGCCGGATTGGGCATTCCGTCGATTTTTTATTTTATTTTTTATTTTTGTAATTATTTTTTTGCCATCAAAAGTTCATATTCTTGGTGTGTTTTATGTTTTTGGCCTCATAATCTATATATGTGTCACAACACATATATAGATTATGACTGATAATATGGACGCAGTACGGAATGATGCATTCGTTTCATGCTCCGGCCAGATTTGCGGTACCTCTTGCGTCTCCAGAGATGAATTTGAGGAATTAAGGACAGCTGTTCGTGTGCTAACTAATAACACGCAGCCCATGGCAAATATTATACAACAGTGTGCTGAAGCTAATACCCCTCCTTACCAAACTGTACAGGCCGACAGAGGTGTTAACACAGCAGGGGGTAACATCAGTCACAAAACTGATAAGAATATACAACTACTGAACACACACACACAGAAATATGCGTCAGGTGTTAACCCTTTACCCAACATAACGGCCAAAACCGGCCAGCGCTATTCTCAAAAATCGCCAATTAATTTTCAAAATATTTTCATTTTTTGTCTCAAAAACATAGGTTATGACCCCTCGTTGGAACGAGCTCGTCGAGCTCGTTCCAACGAGGGGTCATAACCTATGTTTTTGAGACAAAAAATGAAAAAATTTAGTTATTCAAGAATTTTTTTTGCAAGTGTCGTCTGCTTTTCATGTTAGGTAAAGGGTTAACAAAGCGGGGAGTTAAATCAGTCACGAAGATGATGAGTGAAAACGGCGACTGAGTACACACACACAAAATTATACCGCAGGCCATTCCGGTACAGACACAAAATGCCCCAATCTTCGAAAGCGGAACATAATACTGACCAACTCAATAGCGAAAAGACTTCTGGATCACAAAAGAAACGTGGGTACGTCATGTACCAAAAGGAATAGAAGGACTTCTCGCGTTTGTTAAAGAAATTGAAACAAATAGAGACTATAAGTCACTTCTTGTGTTCAATGGTACAAGCATTACAGAAAGTGATAGGACCGTTTGTGGTATCAAAGTGACATTGAACGCCCTGTCTCGGGAGCTAAGGTGTAAATTCTCCGAAGCGTTGGTGACGTTCTGTAGTGTATTGCCTCGCTTTGACTCGCGACATAAAAACAACAAAGTGACGCAAGTTGACGCCGCGATTAAAGATCTGTGCGCAACAGGTGACAAGCTGAACTATTCTGATATCACACCTATCGTGTTCAATAATAACAGGGAAGCGCATAAGAGCTTCTTCTACGACAATCTCCACCTAAACGACAGAGGTATCGAAAAGCTAGCTACCCACGTTAAAAGGCTACTTAAATTGCCACGTGTAGGCAGACAAGAGTCAATTCCATCATACTCGTCTAACCGTGCCTCCCCGGTGAAGTATGGAAATCAGAAAAATTCAACGAGAGGTGTTAGAATGAACAAGTATGATAACTGGCGCAACAGTCCAGCTCCAGCATTTTCTCCAGACAGCGACTTAATGAATATTCTATTATCGGAATTACTCAAGAAGTGCCAACAGTTCTCTCACAGTCCATGAATCAATCGACTATTAACTAACTATGAAACACATGAATGATATAAAATTTTGCTCCTGGAATATACAGGGTTTTAAAAACAAGCTCGGAGACAACAAACTAAAAAGTGTAGAATTTCTGAATGTTATAGAAAGGTTTTATATCATAGGTTCAGTGGAAACATGGACCCAAACTGATAGTGTTGTCTCCATGGACGTGTATTTTCATTACTCAAGCAGGATGTCATAAGCGAAAGGGTGGGGTGATAGTCTACGTTCGGAACAACATAGCCTCCGGGATAAAATTCATTCCGTCAGAAAGTGAAGACGCAATTTGGCTGAAACTCGATCGTAAATTTTTCATGACAGATCGTGACATCTTTTTTTGTCAGGCATACTGTTTTCCAATGAACTCGTCTTTATTCCAGCCGGGCTGGAAATTTGATACGCTAGAAGTAATAAGTAAGGAAATCCTGTATTACAGTTCTCACGGAAGTATTATCCTCCAGGGGCACTCGAACTGTAGAACAAAGTATAATCCTGATTTTACGCCGGATGATAGCTCAGTAAACGCCACACACCTTTACCCGTCATACAAGCCCGACAAATGCCAAAACGGCAAAGTAGGGGTACGGGCCGAATTGATACACAGGGTCGGAAATTACTTAACCTTTGTATTCAAGCTGGCATTAGGATTCTCTATGGTAGGAAAGTAGGTGATTCGATAGGTGAATACACGTCATATTAATACAACGGAAAAGATACAGTAGATTTTGCAATTGTCAGCGAGTCACTTCTTGTGCGTGTGCCTGTGTTTAAGGTGAACACGCTCAATATCCTCTCTGACCATTGCCCAATCTGGTATATATTAAAACTATCTTTTTCTTGTGAGAAAAAAGTCTATCCATGGTGAGTCGTTTCCTTTGCACTATGTCTTGACTGATTTAGACAAAGAAAAGTATGTGCATGCATTTAAATCAGCCTCATCGTGTGCGAAAATTGGTGCTTTCCTGCAAACTGACTTTTCTAGTTCTCATGAAGGCTTAAGCAAGTTTGAGGATATTCTTCCTGATATCTCGAAGTGTTGTTTGCGAGTAAGACACTATCGTAAGAAAACCTCTGGGAAACGTAAACCACCCAAACCTTGGTATGACAGTGTACATGTAGCTGTCAGGAAATGCCTAAACGGTTAATCTATCAGCGTCAATTATTTCAAAAATATCACAATGACCCCATAGTGTGCAGTAGATATTATGTTTTGAAGCGAAAATATGAGAGTCGCTGAAACGCTACAAATCCCAGTATAAAGAAAATATTATCAAACAGTTATACAGTGTGCATAATAGCAATCCTAAATTATTTTGAGACACAATATCAAAACTGAATGACAGGGACGTTTGTTCTAGTCATATACCTTTACAGGATTGGAAAAATCATTACACACATCTTGGTAATCCGCAGTCAACGGATACCTTTGACGACGCTTTTATGCAAGAAGTTACTGAACAGTTAGAACAAATGGAAAAGTCTTCTCATCTTAATACCTCACTAGATTTTAGTATATCCGGAAGTGAGGTTAGCACTACGATACCAAGATTAGAGACAGGCAAATCTGCAGGTCATGCATAAGGAATGAAATGATTAAATCTGTAAAATCGCTAATTGCCCCGGTGTGACAGGAATGGAAGTCCGTAGGAAAATTAGTCCCTCTGGACTATTATTCCGCGGAATTATAGTCCTAGGTCTAACATTTCTAGGAATAGTAGTCCGCCGGACTACTATTCCTAGAAATGTTAGACCTAGGACTATAATTCCGCGGAATAATAGTCCAGAGGGACTAACGTTCCTACGGACTTCCATTCCTTTTACACCGGCGCTAACTAAACTGTTTAACTTAGTGTTACGTAATGGCACTTTCCCGGCTAAATGGTCTGAAGGGTATATCGTTTCAATACCCAAGGCTGCCAATGCAAACCATCCTGATCAGTTTCGTGATATCATAATTGCCAGTAATATCGGAAAATTGTATATTAGTATCCTAACTGATCGGCTAACTTTGTTTCTGTCGAATAATGACTACCCAAATGTTTATCAAGCAGGTTTTCGGAAAGGTCACAAAATGTCGGATCATATCACTGTATTTAAAAGCCTGATCAGTAAAATGTTCAATCAAAACAGGAAATTATATGCTTGCTTTGTTCATTTTAATAAAGCATTTGACAGAGTTTGGAGAGAAGGCATGTTCTACAAGCTCCTCCTGAAAGATGTCGGTGGAAATCTCTACATCTCCATCAAAGCCATGTTCACTCACAATACATTACGCGTCAAAGCGGGACACGTTCTCTCTGAAAAAAAATAACAACTCGGTAGGCGTGATGCAAGGGAATAATTTAAGTCTCTTATTGTTTAACACCTTTATTGATGATATCCCGAAGCACATCAGTCGCACCAAACACGATATTCCCGAAATTCAAGGAGTTGATCTCCCGTGTTTGTAGTATGCGGGTGATTTAGTTCTGCTCTCCACTTCCGAGGCTGGACTACAAAATGCAATCGACTCATTGTCTCAGTACTGCAAACAATGGATACTCACCACAAATCAGCAGAAAACTAAAGTTTTAATATTTAATAGCGGGTATGAAATTGGTAGGTTCATTCACGTGTAGCGATCAACAGTTGCAGGTGGTGACTAACTACACTTTTACTTAGATATTAACCTAACAGCCTCGGGCAGTTTTGCAGATGCCGTCATTAGTTTACGAGCAAAGGCATTAAAGGCTTACTTTAAATTACAGAAACTTGTTTTTGCTTGTTTCGAAAGATAAGACACGTGTAAGAGAAAAACTGTTTGATTCACTAATTAAACCGATACTCCTGTATGGATGTGAGGCTTGGGGTGAACAGGCAATTCGAAATGATTGCAAATATATTGAATCCATCCAACTGAAATTCTGTAAAAGCATTCTTCAAGTACACCCTAAAGCCTCCAATAAAGCTGTGTTAGCGGAACTTGGGAGGTACCGGTTGACCATAACCGTGAAAACGGTCCTCGCTATGAACTGGATTAAGGCTAAAACCTCTAACCTGGACCCACTCTTGACATTGGCGTTTTCGGAAATGGAAGAACAGGGACATCAGTGCACAAACATAATAAAAATAATTCGTTCGGAATGTGGTTTTTATGAAGTTTGGCTCGACCCGTCTAGAGCATCTCTGCAATTTGCAAAACATCTAAAACGCAGGCTGCAGGATAATTATATACAAACGTGGAAGTATGATAAGAACAGTAGGAATAAATATGAAAATAAAAAGTTAGACTTATTACACCGTCAAAAACCTGTATAACAGAGAACTTTATCTTGACACACTCCCCATTGAACAGAGAATGCTTCTCACTAAATTTCGAATAGGAGCTCATCAGCTCGAGATAGAGAAATGCCGTTACCATAAGCCTAACCCCATTTTACGTGAGATGAGGTTCTGTAAACAGTGTAATACGAATCAATTTGAAAACGAAATTCACGTTTTATATTCCTGTTCGCAATACCCCATGATGCGTGACAGACTCTTCCGAATAGTTTCAAAAACATATCCTACTCTTTGTAATCGTTCAACGATCGAAAAAACTCACATACTTTTTCAAAGTACTGACCGGGAAGGAATGTTATCACTCGGCGAGTATATTGCGGAAACTACTCTCGGGCAAAATAAATGATGATTTAACCAACGTCGGTACGCAGGTCGTTGTTTCAGTGCGACGCGTAATACGAACCTGAAATAGCATTTTAGATACTGAAACAGCAGTGCAGGCAGTTTGGGCTTCCTCTCAGAGAGCAAATCAGAGGCAAGTGATACGTCACCCATCTGTAATGAAGATCATTCGAGTGTTGACGAGTGATAGTAACGGCATGTGTCTTTAAATTTACTTGTGTGCATGATGTTCAGACTTTGACTAAGCTCTTCATTTAACCAACAAGGAGCTACTCGTGTGCATGATATACACACAGACTTTGACATAATATCTGAGTATTTAACTAGTAAGGAGCTACATTATTTTTACCTCCATGTTACCTATGTAACAGTTCTGGACATCATGAGGCATACTGTTCATGGATATTGACTTGTGTCGGTTTACTTTACTTTATTTGTGTAGTTTGTAGTGCCATACCACTTCTTATTTTTTTGGTTTTACAATAAAGTATTATTATTTATTAATCTACAGAATAGCATAGCTGGTAGTATATTTCGTCCCCTGAGTGCAAGAAGGCTTTGCAATGCTAAAGCATTGCAAAGCCTTGTTGCACTCAAGGGACAAATATGTCAATTTGATTAACTTGGGAACAATATCATACAAAACCCATTTAATTTTTATTTTTTAAGTTTGCATTGGTTATAAAAGGTGAGCATGCGGCAGTCATAAGAACCACGCCGGAGAGCCGGGGAAACAGATTTTTAACTTTTTAGGGCCTAAGGTGTGCGTTTTTAACTGGTGACCGCATTTCAATATGGTCAACAAAGCGAACTCAAAATGCATTGACGGCTTCACTAGCGAGTCTTTATTTTATTTTTACTTTTTTGGACCAAAAAGATAATATACCTGTAGGATGAAACCACGGTCTTCATACATCATTCAATGCCATTAACCCTTTTCCTAACATAACGCGAATAACCGGCCAGTGCAATTTACCAATTATTTTTCCTTCAATTTTGCATCAAAAACATAGCTTGTGACCCTTGCTTCAACAAGCTTGTTCCTTTGAAGAAGGCCATAAAATATGTTGCTGAGTCCAAGTGTGGTCTGTTGTTCGTTTCTGAGATGATTCTAAAGGATGTGGACACGTAACATCTCCCGTGCGGACCCCGGAAAGTGCAGCAGTGCTTGTCTACTGTGGTACACAAGCGCTGTTTTACTGGTCACCATTGCTTGGGGTGGAAGTCCTGTAAATGGGCAACATGAGTATAAATGATTGGCTAAACCTGACTTTATCTCCATGTTGCGGTGGTTGTTGACCAGTGTGCAGAAAAGCGTGACTATAAACACCATTGAATAAATAAATAAATAAATAAATTAATTATAAATAGGTAAGAATTAGGTGGGATGAAGAGAAAAAAAGAGTTGTACTTAAAAATTCAGCGCAGACTAAGATTCAGAGTCATAAGCGGAGATTCGTCGAAGTGACAGAAGAGATAGTTCAGCTATCCGTACGTCGCGGCTTTCCCGCTGATATCTTCAATTCAGCCTTCCACTTTCAGTCTCCGGCTGATTGTGATGTCTCCTCGGGAAGCTCGTTCGGCTGATATGAAACTAACCAAGTAATTACCTCTAAATACATATGTAGAAAAAGGTGTGAAAAACAGCAGTGGATACATTGTGTGTCTCAGTCCTGTAAAATTACTATCCGGTATGGTGTGTCTGAATATATCCATCAATGTCCGTTACTTCTAGACTTACCACACCATATCTAGTCTAGTTTTGTCATCTACTTCTGTGGAAAAAGATCTTCCTTTGAAGAGTCGTGAGAAGCCCATTTTACTATGATGATTTAAAGCGATGGTTTCAACGCACTGAACCACGTGTTTTGAGTGGTAACATCTTTTATAATACAATTTCATCGTTTGATGGGTAGGGTTCTAATAACCAGTCACATTCGGGTTGTATAACGTGTAAACGGTAAACATTTCACTGATAATCCGAAACGATTCATGTTCATTGTTCCATAGCACAATCAGTTCTACATTATATGTTTTTGTTTGGACATTTTTCATAAAGGTAATACCTTTAATTATATTTTAAATACTGCACGACTTGATGTTGGCTATGCCAAAATATTATATCTCACGTGACTTCCTTGCATTCTGATTGGCTGAAAGATGATACCCTATTTCGTGTAGTTTGCATCCACAGAACTGACCAGGCACTACACCCAGGCACTACACGTTTTCTATTTTTAGCACACTACTATATCAGTTTTCTTTTCATACTGGGCGAATAAAACTGATCAGGCTAAATTTAAAAATCGATTCACAGAGGCACAACATCCACAAAACAAAGAAATCTTTGTGGAAAAATGTATCGCTTTTCCATTGTTGAAGTCACATTTTTCGAGGCGTTCATTTTATTCATTGAGAAGATGATCCATATCTCGTTTCGAAGAGAATGATCCATACCTGGGTCCAACTTTCATGAGAACGCGTCCGGATATGAAAAATCGTTTGTTTGGCTGCTCATATTATTTCGCTATTCAATTGTATGTGTTGGGCAGTAAACGAATAAATAATGGAATTCAATTGAATCTTCGGAGTTTCTATCCCGTACTGACCCATTCGGTAATGTATATGTGTGACAAATGTGTGGAAATTATCAAACAGCGTTGTCAAATTCGAAAATTTTAGTTTTCATTCGCGAGTTGCGCGATTCTAGAATACACAGTTCCGTTTGGGGAAAATGATTTGTTTACCCTTGCTGACCGATTCAAAATCTGTCTTCTGCTCATATTAATAATCCGACTTAGCCTTGTTTTGGAAGAAGAAAATGTTTTTTTAAAAACTACATGGTATTTTTTCTATATAACGCTGGTTGGTAGGGCTGCTACCTTGGTAACAGATTAACAAATCGAACAGATGTTTTTTCTTGATGGGTGTTCGATATAATATAAGGATTAGTGCATGTCTTGTCGTTGACTACGCCGATATAGTGCCCAGTGAGGTGGTGTAGTTCCCTCCGCTTCGCGGAGGGAACTACACCACCTCACTGGGCACTATATGGGCGTAGTCAACTCCAAGCTATGCACTATTCCTTAAATAGTGTTCTTCGAGGAAGAAAAGTGAACTCGCCAGAGACATAGCCAATAACATTCCGTGCAAATGCCAATATAACAATAACATGATTTTCAAGGGAATTACGGTTCAGTAGCGACCGAACAGAAATGATTGACCGCCCGAAGTCTTATATGCAGTCCGAGACGAAGTCACTTCTGGCGGTCTGCTTATAGAACCGTAATGCCCGAAAAAGTCATGTTATTACAATTATTACCATTGACAGGGAACGACATTTAAGTAACCTCAAAATAACTGCAAGTCAATAATTTAATCAAATCCGAGAATTATGCAACATACTTGTCCGTAAAGCAAGAAATATACTGACATTTTAGCGTGAATAAAAATGAACAATTAAGTAAAGAACTTTGAATAATTACGAGACGTCGGCATTTAATTTTTAAAGTTTTTCAAATACCAAGTACGAAATAACTGAAGCAAAAATCCAACATCGGAGTTTGGCTCCTTCAAAAAACAGAATGATACATATCAATAATGACCTTACATGTGTATCATTATATGACTTCTCGAGTTCTAGTTGAGAGGTTTAAACCGTTTTAATTGGCGTAATCACCTAGATACCTGCTGTGAGGTTTGTTTTTCTCGCACGGCAGCCAAATTTACAAAACGGAAACAGAAGATTCGGAATGGGAAGTATTTCGGTCACGTAACGTATCGGGAGTCCAGGCGCAAATGGAAAGGAAATACCATAAGCGGCCCAGCACGTTACGTAATGACTTGACCATTTACCGTGTATTAATGCCGAACAAATTAGCGATAAGGCATAAGGGACGCCCGCTAAAGTGGTCATAATAATTATTATATTATGTCGGACCTGAAGGGGAAATAATTTCGAAACACATCATGATTCCAGTCTACTGCTTTTGTCAAGGCCCTCACCCAAGACAGGCATTTACATTCTTGAACTAAAGTAAAAGAACTCCTGAATTTGTTTTCATAATGGCGCATTGTGTTCCGTCTGTCGAACGTTCTAAAATATGTCATGTTTAGTTTAGAAGTTATATAGTGCACGGGAATAGTGCACGGTTACTTTCAGAACAATCAATAGATAAAACTATCGGAAATAATACAGTATCTCTCGGCCAATCAGAGGAAAGGAAAGTCACGTTAGATTTTGGCCGTACATTGCGGAAGTGTAAATATTGGCTTCAAATCTCCTTCCCACGCAAACCACCCACATTAAGTAGGGAAGTTTGTGGATGCAAGGAATTTATGAAGATTTAAACGTGGTTAACCCTTCACCCAACGTAACGGCCAAAACCGACTAGCGCTATTCACAAAAATCACCATTCAATTTTCATTATTTTTTTCATTTTTTTATCTCAAAAACCTAGCTTATGACCCCTCATTGGACTGAGCTTGTTGAGCTCATTCCAGTGGCGGCCATAAGCTATGTTTTGACGTACAAAATAAAAAAAAAAACAGTTATTCAAGAATTTTGTTTGCAAGTGTCACTTGTCTTTCGTGTTCGGAAAAAGGGTTAAAGTTACTAACAAATAATATATTACATCAGTTGGATTTTTTGTATTGCCATGATGAAGAGACTACAGTGTTTTCACTCTGTATTCGCTATATGTAAGGAGTATGTTGGCTTATCCGTCATCAGGAATAATCCCGTACGTTCAAGACGTTTTATGTCTGTCCGGGGCGAGTTCCATCCTATGATGGAGTCAAAATTTATCTTGTCTTATTTGACAAAATGCTGTAGAGTTAGATACAACTTGTCGTGGTTCCCTGAGTCAGTTCCCCATTGGGAACACCGTAATATGGAGCAATTCTCTTTTTTTTTTTTTTTAATAATTTTTAATTTCAGCAGATATGTACAAAAATCGTTTTTTACAAAGTTTTTCCTTTTGACAAACAATATAATATATATATGAATAAATGTACATAAAATAATACACAATTTCAGGTTTCTCTGATGAGTTCTGGGTGTTTTGGGGAGATAATACAAGTGCCTGAAAAGAGGGTGATGAACAGTGTGTACTGTCGTGACCAAACAGTCTTAAAAATATAGGGGAAGGATTTGACCTGAGAGGGGATATTAACGAGAACCGTGGGTTCGACTAGGCCCCCCCCACCCCCACCCCCCCGTCTCATTTAGAGGAAGCTATACCAAGAGGTCTTGTAGTTGCATACATCTCTCTTGAATGCACTTTGCCTGTTTTGACGAATATTTATGAACGGACATTAATTCTAACGTACGGTATACCTTTATCTGCTCTAGGAAGCTTTTGAAGACAGGTGTACACCCCTCACCTTGCAAGAATAAATAATTTTTTTGAAAAGTAGTACACACAGATTAGCGGCTGCTGACGGTACTTCCTGGTTTGGGAAACCTAGAAGCACATATCGTGGAGTAAGAGGGAAGGACAAAGCACAATTAATTCGCAATTTATCTTGAAGGTTCACGAGTATCGTCTTGAAATGACTGCATTCGAAAAACAGGTGCAAAAGGGTTTATTTTGTATTGCTGTAGAAGGTACATAGTTCCTTTTCAGACAGTTTACTCTTAAGCAGTTTGGGGTTGGTATAAATCGATCTGTGCAATATTTTTTATTGGAGGCTTTGAAGGTAGGGGTCATCACTAATAGTAAAATAATTCTTGTATATCGACTCCCAGTCTGTCGGTTGGAGGTCGATACCCAAGGACTCTTCCCACTTTTTCTGGGATTCATAAGGTCTCGAAGCAGCTAACTTTAAAAAGATGGGGTAGAAAGTTTGGCACGTTTTCTTCGACATATTCAATAATTCAACGTATTCCTTTCTTATGGTTGGGATTCTACGTGCCTCTTTTATTGCTTCTTTCCACGACTTTGGTATTGCATTAATCACTCCTTGGTAAATTGTGAAGGGCGTCTCGAGGTTGTATTTCCTTGAAAAAAGAGGGAAGCTTAAAAAGCCTCCTTGCTCGCTTAAGAGATCGTTGATAAAAAAGATATCCTTTCTACACCATTTTTTAAGGAAATAGGGTCGGTAATTGATTTGTATTTTTACATTATAAAATAATGGTTCACACAGAATATCTTCAGGGGCTGAGGTAGCATTTGTACCTAGTATGGACCATATGTGTACTACATTCTTCCAAAAGGTATTTAATTTTTCTCCAATCTTTAGAAGTCCTTCCTTGTGTAAATACCAAATTTTGTAGGCGCCTTGCTCTTTAAAATCGTCTAAAACCAAAGTTTTCCAGGGTGCCAGTGTGCCTGGGTCTAAAAGCCTTTTTATCCAGCTAACTTTTAGAGAGTAGCTGTACGTTTTTATATCCGGGAATTTAAGTCCTCCATATTCTATCAGATTGATTAATGTACGGCGTTTCACTTTTTCGTTTTTGCCCGACCAAAGGAACTTGTAAAATAGAGTCTGTAGTCTGCATATAATATTTTCAGGTGCATCTGGGTGAACTGTCAAGCAGGGTATTAGCATTGGGGGAGCAAGGGTTTTAATAACTACCGTTTTGCCAATAAGTGTCAGATTTCTGAATGACTAGTCACTAAGAAGTTGTTCAATGTTTCCCATCTGATTAAGGTAGTTATTAACAATGTAATTGTCGCTAAACAAATTATATTCGATTCCTAAAATTTTAAAGGCGTTGTTGTGATTCCATTTAACATTTTGTTGTGTAGGGGTTTCGTCACCACAACCCCGTTTTGCCCCAATCCATATCACCTCGGTTTTATCAAAGTTTACCTTTAGTCCAGAAATTTTTGAAAACGAGTTCACTGTTTCAAGAGCTATGTCTAATGAGTGTCCGTCGTCGCTCAGAAAGAGGGTGGAGTCGTCCGCGTGTTAGCTAATCAAATATTCGGAGTTGTTCATGTTAATACCATTTATGTCCGGGTTATATTTTAGTGCTGCGTTCAGGAGTTCCGCACAGAGTATAAACAAGTAAGGGGAAAGTGAATCTCCCTGGCTCACACCTCGCCCCAACATTACTTTTTCAGAACAATGCCCGTTATTTAGAATATAACTGTAAATATTGTTATAGAATGTTTGAACCCATCTGATGATGACCAAAGTTTAAAAAACGTAAGGTTTTCAAAATAAAGGACCACACCAAGGAATCAAAAGCTTTCTCGAAATCCAGTAATGTTAAAATTTCTGGAATATTTTATTCCTCACATTTTTCAAATAGGTCAAAGATTAATCGGATTGATTCTCCAATATATCTCCCCTTTACAAAGCCAAGTTGTGTTTCAGATATTAATTGTTGTAGGACCGTTTTGATGCGATTGGCTATAGCGGCAGAACCGATCTTAAAATCTACGTTTATAAGGGATATTGGTCTCCAGTTTTTCAAAAACATTTTCGGTTTGTTTTGTTTCGGTATCCATGTTATGATACCAGTTCGTTGGGTGGTTGACAGTTCTTTTGCAGAATAATCAAAGTTCAAGGACTTGATTAAATACATACTTATGTCACTCCAGAAGAATTTGTAAAATTCGGCTGTACACACTAAAAACTAAAGTGGTAAAACTGACACTTTCAAGGTGTTAAACCCATTCTAACTCTTAGGGTTTGATTTTAACACTCAAAGTGCAGTGCTTTAAGCACTTAGACATTACAATCGTCAGGCATCTGAAACATGAATAGATGGCACTTCCCATGTGTCTAGCATTGGTGCTTCTTCCAGAATCGTCCATAATTTGATTTGCACTTGGTGGGTACATAATTAAAAGGACACAACGCAGATGACGCGGGTCAGGCTCGAGAGTTCGAGCCTGATCCGCGTCATCTGCGTTGTTTCCTTTCAAGTGTCGCGACATTACACTTGTCGAGTGGTATTATTGTAACACCTGTCAAGTTCTGGGATATCTACACTTGAACAAAGTACTAGTTCAGCACTTAGTAAGTGTTAAATACAGCACTTCAAGTGAATTTTTTAACACTTTAGTTTTTAGCGTGTAAAGCCATCTGAGCCTGAAGATTTGTTATTAGTCGTTTGTTTTAGGGAGCTTGAGCATTCTGCCTTAGTGAGTTGGCCTTCAGGGGAATGTTTTTCATCTTCTTCTAAGAACTTTAGAAATGGGTTTTCAACATTAAAGAATGAGTTTTCGACTTGTTTAAGATTGTGAGCAGATGTAATTTTTGAGGCATACAGGTTTTGGTTAAAGGTTTTCTGTTCAGATATTATTTCCTGCAAGTCACTTGTTTCTGTACCATCAGATTTTATTATTTTGGGAATCATTTTTCAGTATATTGTCTTTTTTTCCAGATTACAGAAGTATTTTGTAGCTTTCTCCCCCTCCACTTTCCATTTAGCTTTGGATCGAAGAATTATCCCCTGTACCTTCTTGTCTCTGATTGACTTTAGTTCTGTTTCCAGAGAATCGATTTCTTCGGTAACAGATAAGTTGCCCTTGTCGAGATTCTCGTTCAAGATTCTTAGTGTCTGTTCGATTTCAGATTCCCGTTTGTTGGACAGTCGTTTTAAGTTTGCGGAATAAGAGATATTTTTCCCTCTTATCATGAGTTTCAAAGTCTCCCAGAACAGCTGATCGTCGATTGTTAGTCTATTATTATTATTATTATTATTATTATTATTATTATTATTATTATTATTATTATTATTATTATTATTTTCGGCTGTGACAGTAACATTACTGGTAGTGACAGCTGTTGTACTGTACTGGTAAATTGTTTCTGCTATAGTCCGTTTTACTACATTTACGTATTCTTGGTCATTAAGAAGGCTGTTATTGAACTTCCAAAAACCTCTCCCCCGGGGCTGGTTAAAGAAGGATAGGTCGATACTTATAGGGTTATGGTCAGATTTATATCGAATTTGGATATCTGTCATTTGGAAAAATATGTGCAAATCACTTGACATAAGAAAGTAGTCCAGTCTAGCCATTTTGCTTCCAGGGCCCCTCCAGGTATAGCGTCTAGATTCGGGATTTTCTATCCTCCATACATCATGTAAATCTAATTTTTGCATACACTGTAAAATTTTCTCATTTGCTTTGACATTATTTCTGTGCTTATAGTTTATTGTATCCATGTCATAGTTCTGGGGAACATTCCAGTCTCCTCCTATTAAAACTGAGGAGTTACCCATTTCTTCTATTTTAGAGAATACGTTTTCATAGAAGCCCGGGTTGTCATCATTTGGTCCATATACAACCGATATTGTTAATCTTTGTTCTTGTATAGTTATATCGAGTACAATATAATTACCTCTGGGGTCTACAATCGACTTGTTTATTAAATATCCAAACGAATTTTTGAACAGAATTGCTGTTCTTCTACTTGAGCTTGAGTAAGAGCAAAAGACCTCTTCATATCCCCACTCGTTTTTCCATATCTGTTCAATCTTGGGACAAGAGTGAGTGTCAACAAGGAGAGTGATATCAAATTTATTTCTGCAACGTTCGAAGATGTCCCGCCGTTTGAGAGACCTCGACAGTTCACACTGCCAACTGCGATTTTAGCCATGTTGAAATTTCAGAAGACTTATCTCGCCATAACACCCATCGGCACATGTTGTACTGAAACAAAAATTTAACTGAAAACAATAGCAAAATAAATGTACATATCTGAGAAGGTTTGGGTTTTTCTGGTAACAATAACAAATATTCTAACAATAACATGTTTTCCGGGTATCGGATTCACCAGCTCGAAATCTCCCTAATTTCTTCAATGAATAACCAGCATTAATTTGCTTCTAAGAAGTAGTCGAAATAAACAGGTGCCAATACCACACAACCTCCATAATTGCACCACACAGAACTGCATTTTTGGGTTTTGATTTAGCGATGATACTAAACGGGTTAAAAAGAGTCATCAGCACTCCCAAAGACCCGGCAGTTTGACGGTTGGCAAATTGCCACATCTTCTAAAAAGCCAATGATTCATTCCAGCCAGTTATATTAATAGATCGGAAAGACAATTTCAGAAAATACACCTCAAAACCTCCATAGTATTGGCTCCTGGTTTACATTTGTAATAAAGCATGCATTCTCGGAAACGGATGTGGACTGGCAAGCGTGACAGATTATGAAAAAGAGTACAATGTATAGTGAGTGAAAAGAAGGGATGAGTGACCTGGCAATACGAGCGAACGAACGAACAAATAAACGAAGCGACGAATAAATGGACGAATGGGTGAATGGGCGAATGAGCGAACGGACGAATGGATGAATTCGATTGGGCTAGTCCAGACAATATTTTCAAAGTGGAAGAATGGAGCAATTCTTCCTTATAGCTGACAACAAGTTCTGTTGCGGTATACAACTAGGTCAGTTTAATACGTGCATGCAGTGTGAATCGTCTGGAATTGGCAGCATTGGTGTAAACTGTTGTCTAGACTTAACTTTACACTTGTGATGTGGTTATGATATAGACGTATATGCTTAAAGTGATCGTGATACTAATTAACAGTCGAATGGTGCCACCTCTAACAACATCGTGAGTCTAATTGAAAAATGTATCTTGGATGACATTATCCTGCATAGCTCAGTTCCGTCCGTGTCAATAAAATACGGTGTGCACAGGGTGATGTAGTTCTCCGCAGTCCGACGGGTGAAGATTTTCTACACAATCGTTTGTCAGCCAAGTAGCAACCCGATAAACCAACAAACAAAGTTGCAGTTTGTGGACCACGGGTAGTTTGAACCACCTGGTGGACTACCCGGTTGTTCATAAAATGTAACTTTACTTGTCTAGTTCCCAAGTTTCTACCGGCCTAGCAAATATGATTATACTGCGATAGGTGTGTGTATTCAACGGCACTCCATAGAGTACAGGAGTTGAGAAACATGATACACCAGGCAGCAATCCGAGGCCCATGTAAGAATGCAATGTAAGAATGCATTTGATTGGTCGTTACGCGTCTGATTCGCGTTATGAATCGAAGGAAATGTTTCGGCACAAAACAGTGTCACGTAAGAAAGTAAACAGACCACCGAAGTTGACTCTTTTCTTCAGAAATCTAATATTCATTCACCAAAATCAAGTCAAGTTTAATCGTGGTATAAATACAGAAAATAACTCCGATAGCGTGTACTTGTGCCACTCTTTAAACATTCAGACTCGGGTTGTTGATTCTTGTCTCTCGTTGTGCTGTGTCTTAGTACATGGTAATGTTCACCCAATCTACGGAATGTACTGTATTGGAGTAAACATACTTCACTGTCGAGTTTTATATACTTCAAAACTGCGTTAAATGTGCCTTCGGCAAAATCTGAATTGCCAACGCAATTTTACCCACGCAGTGAGTTATTTACGTCCTTAACTTGATCTAGAATTTTTTCTTTGATTTACAAGAATTTCGCGTCAAATCCTATACGAATCAGCGACATGTCAATTTGTTCCTTGGCACGTTTATCCGCCGGAGACGTTATCTGAAGAATATCTTCCAGTCTCGTGTTTTTTCCATTTTAAATTGCAGAGCACATGCCATATTGCTCATTGCAAATTATATAAAAAGGTTTTGTCTTCAGGTTGCCTACATAACCAGTGCCTTCTAAATTCGTATTATAGAATAGAAACGTGTTTAATATTCTATTAAAAAAAAGTAGGGGATATTTGATAAAAGTGAGATATATGTAGAAGAATATTGATATTTTCATCAAAAAGACAGTTGAGGCATTGCACTGTGACATCTGGCGAATGATTTCAGCGATAGTGTGGTGTCTGACAAGCACGCATTCCAAACACTGAGCTGTAGAAGGCACGGGCGGTCAGCCAGAGAATTTATTACATTCAGTCCAAGACTTATATACCTTGTAAATCTTCCTCGGTTCGCAAGACAAGCGTGGATCCGACGTGGCATGCTCCTCACCAAAAGTCCAACATCAGCTTTACTGATATTATTCCATTCTTCCTGCAGTTCAGCGGCGAGTTCCTGGACATTGGTAGGGGGCTGTTGGCGTTGTCGTAGGCCAATCATATCCCAGACGTGCTCGATAGGTGAAAGGTCTGGATTTAGTGTTGACCAATGCAGTGTAGTTATGTTCTGCTCCTGGAGGAACTCTTGCATTGTCATCTTGGAAAATGAATCGACGGCCGTGACGTCGCGCAAATTGCACCACATGAGCTGCTAACATGTTGTCACGGTAGTACTCCCCTGTGAAGCGCCCTTGAATGACATGTATTGCTGTTCTGCTTGTCATGCTTATGCCTCCCCACACCATAAACGGTCCACCACCAAAACGATCGTGCTGCTTAATGGTTACGTCATGGTATCGTTCGTTCCGCCTTCGCCACTCTCTGATTCGCCTGTCGTGGAAGTCGAGAGTGAACCTCGATTCATAGGAAAATATGAAGTCACTCCACCGACGATTGTCCCAGCGCTGTCGTGCTCCACACCAGTTACCCCTTGCAGCCTTGTGACGTTCAGTCAAACTTGGAATTATTCGAGGCCCTCGAGCATACAAATTCCAGCTGTGTAGGCGATTTCGGATAGTCTGACCACTGACTTGCACATCTGTCGCTCGGTGCAGCCTCTGTCCAATTTCGGAGGCACTTTGATGGCGGTTACGTAATGAAACGATCCTGGTTAGCAGCTGTCGCCCTTGGCTAACCTGACCGACGTCTGTCATCAACATTGCCTGTCTGACGGTACTGTGACCACAACCTGGTAATCACTGATTGGGTAACATTGAGAATTTGAGCCTCTGCAGTCTGTCTGTTGCCAGATTCCAACATGCGAACGACACGTAAACGTTCGTCACGTGCCAGTCTTCGCATACCTCAAAAGTTACGTTTCGACCAGAAACTATTGATGAACGAGTTTATACCAAGAAAGGAACGATGAGACCTCCGAAAAGCTCGTACCCCACAGACATTAACGCAGCGCTCGTGCGACAAACCTGCATGAAATTTTCGTGGGCCGGTGACATTCATGATCCACACTAAACTTGGTAACATATTGATGAAAAATCCAATACCATTTTCCAAAAATATAAACATCAGTTTGGATATCCCCTACTTTTTTAAATATTATATATAAATTTGTCAAAATTGCCGTCATGCTCCGAGGTTGTCTCCCTTCAGAGCGGCTTTCATTTTCAATAACTCTCATTTTCATTTGAGTGTGGTACGAGAATACGCCGCGTCACCTGAATGTTAAAATTGCGCGTCAGATAATTCATAAGTTCGGAATCTAATTGTATGATTCAAGGCAATCCACGGCAGCTCGCAACGTCCTTCGACAAATCCACGATGTTACAGCACGGTCGCCGTGGACTGGTCGTAATCCATGCATGGGCAGTGATGTCCACTCATGCGTTTACCGGGCAATAAAAAAATCATCATCAGCAAAGGTTTAATTAATGAAGCACCAGGTTGTACCCGGTGCTTCATTAATTAAAGTTTTGATGACTATTCCTGTAATTAGTGTTTGCAATCTAATGTTATTGCGTCCGTAGAAATACTGCCCACCCCGTGGAAAGTGACCAGTCCACGGAGGCCGTACCGTACGCTTTGACTCATATCTTTCGGTTTCAATAAAGGCGATTGTTTCGGTATCGGCGGGACTTTTCAAGCGAGTTAATCCTTCGAATAAGTGGACTCCTACGCAGAAAATAGATTGTACACAAGTCGTGTAATTGGAAGATAACCACCCGAAGATTTCCTGACGCCCGAACTTACTGTGCTGTAACAAGCCACGGAATCAGCAAATCTTAAGTAACCTTTTCCCACTATGAAGTATATACAAATATCTGAGGAATAATTTGCTTTTCTTTTCAATATTTAATGACGAATGATCATTTATTGTGGTTATGGCGTCACGAAACAAAGATACTGAATGTTTACTCGGTGGGGCTGTAAGAGGCGTTATCAATTATGCAAGAGTTATGTGTGCACAAATTCATGTTACCACGCTAAGCACACATTATTTGTTCTTGTAGGGTACATTTAAATGTAACTTTGTCTTCTACGCCGCAGTAATTCAGTCGTAACAGTTTTCTAGAACTGTTACAGAAAACAAACCACTTAGTTCCTTCAAATAAGGGTCAGGATAAATGTTTCGAAATATCCCTTTTAGTTTTTTTTCTGCTCTAAAGAATTCCGAGAATTGAGGAAAGCAATCAGTTGAATGAGAGAACACACAAAGGAATATTATCAAGGTGCCTGATATTGAAAAATAATTTGTATTCATAGTGTTTTCAATGTCCGTAATGTCAACAGTGTCCATCGCTGGCATTGTGTCTGTCTGGCCTGTTACCTATAAATATTTTCTTCTGTGCAGCCACATTATATTTGGTGTGCTATTATAATGAATTCTATCTTTTTCAGTCTCAAACTATTTAACCTATAGGTTATTTTGTAGTACATTTTGATTCTATCCAATGTGAATAATTACAAATTTTCCTGAACTGTGATCACACAAATGGACATAAAATGTCGACATTCTATATCACCTTCTCTTTTCTTATTTCTGCAGAATCTCACCCGAAATATATGAACACTGAATTGTGAAGGCATTTTTTGTTGTTTTTGACACAGTCTTAATTTCCCCTTATGTTTTTAGATATTCTAAAACTGTTGAAGTAGTCAGTAGTATGTAAGGTTGAGATCTGGCCTTTGTACTAGGTCCCCGGGTACATGACCCCGCCCTCGAGGTCATTGACCTCGGTGCCCAAAACCGTTCGGCCTCCCCCTCTCCCCTCCCCTCTCCACACTAGGCCTAGGCTATTTTTAGGCGCCCCTCGCCCTACCCGCCCTGTATGTACCCTATTTTCTTTTTTCGGCTATCCCTCCCCAAAGCCCATTTTAGGACCCTCTAAAGGGACCCAGGCTATATATAGCCCATT
This sequence comes from Pictodentalium vernedei, assembly GCA_031216915.1. Taxonomy (NCBI): domain Eukaryota; kingdom Metazoa; phylum Mollusca; class Scaphopoda; order Dentaliida; family Dentaliidae; genus Pictodentalium; species Pictodentalium vernedei. The sequence goes on from CM062293.1 coordinate 88,813,564, forward strand.
TAGGCTTTCCCCGCATTGTTTAGTCTTTCCGTGTATGTGGGTTCCCCCTCCCCAAAACCCAGTCCCTCCCCCACCAAAGCCCTGGTCTGTTCCTCCCCCTTCCCAAGGCTAGCCCAAAGCTGGGGGACTTCCAAACTGAGGCGTCCAATGAGTACTAACAAAAAGTTCCCCCTCCCCTTCTCCCACGTAAATTTCAAGCTCTGTTGGTGTATCTAAGGTAAATGTTGTCAAGGACATGTACACGTAACTATAAACAAAAAGATTAATTTGAAGATTACCTGGTTTGTTTAGACATGTCATAAAGGAATTAAGATAGAGAACACCTGGTCTTTGTCTATGTATTGCTTAGATAAAGGTGATTAAGATAGAGAGAATCTTTGTTTATAAGAAGATATGGTAGTGCCGCGTTGTATACAGTTAAAATTAGAAGTCCTGTCATGAAATGCGCACACATAGCACGTCGATCTGTGCGTTAATCTACGCGTTATGACCATGGTAAGGATATCAAATTATGTGCATATGGCCTGTGCACAAGCAATGTTTCTGCCAATGGACCCCCGGGTAACCCGGAGGTCCATTGGCAGAAACATTGCCTGTGTTTGCTATGGGTAACCAGGAGGCCTGCCATGCTTTGGATGCCATTCGATATGGTAATTGCGCGCAATTCCTGTGAGCAATTAAGCCTAGATAAGCGCACAGTTAGTGACATGACTTCTAATTTTAACTGTAGTTATGCAAATAGATAAGGGACAACTGGTATTTTTGATTATGCCATAGATAAAGGTATTATGATAAAGGTCTCCTTTGTTTATAAGAAGATTGATATGATAAAGACCATGTACACTGTTTGATTATGTCATGGTGTCACGTCGCAGGTGTTTGATAACCCAGTGAGATCGCGGCGGTGTTTGATTGGTCAAACAGTTGTCCAATCAGATCATTCCACACGGCGGTATGTTTCATGGGACCAATAGACAAGTATGTTGCAAAATTATCCCACGCAGGTGTTCTCTGATTGGTCAAACAATTGTCCAATCAGATCGTGCCATGCAGTATTTTCTGCATGGCGAATAGATGAGTGATTCGGAGTGTGACAATAAAAGACAAGCAAGACTGGAAGTTTTTATCATTCTTTCAAAATCATTTGATCGAGTATCTTCTGAACACCTTTTTTCGAGCGAAACACCGTGAAGCTATGGAAAAACGTCAGCTTGGTTCGAGAAATACTTACGTCAGCGTGAGTCCGTTTAAAGGCCAGCTAAAAGTCCACATCAGACGATACACCCAGGATTCAATGACACCTACGAAGACCGGTATTGCCTTAGATGTGTTAAAATGGAAGGAGCTGAAAAACGTTTTTGATGAGATCGACAGGAAAGTCGCCGACCAAGAGAGAGAGATGACAGAATCAAGAAAAAGAAAATCAGACACGCCCATACCACATGGAGAGAAGAGCCATTAGTGACCATTTAGTGACCATATAGTAAAGTTTAATAACTGTTTAGTGACCATTAGTGACCATTTAGCTCCTTTAGCTTCTTCATATTAGCCCCTTTTGTAACCTCAATGTAGCCTCAATGTAGCCTCAATGTAGCCTCAAATACTCGTATGTGTTTATGTGAAAATTCACATGTGCTTTAAAACCGATGTGCCCATATGTAAAACCGATGTGCCCATAAGTAAAACTGATGTGCCCACATGTAAAACCGATGTGTCCATATGTCAAACTGATGTGCCATATATAAAACCGATGTGCACATTTTTAAAACCACTGTGCCTGTATATAAACCTGATGGACACATATGTAAAACTGATGTGCACATGTTTAAAACCGATGTGTCCGTATGTAAAACTGATGTACGCATGCGCGTATTTAAGGATACTTTTCACTGTCTTATAAATCGTGATGTCAACCCAGTTGTCATTTGTTCTCCGAGCATTCAAAGAGAGAAGACATGCCGAGCCACAACTGTAAATTTTGTAGGAAAGCATTCTCAAGAGCCTCACGCGCAAAAGACACGAAGATGGTTACTGCCTCAAGAGGTTTGGGATGACGGGTGAAGGCATTCAGTCAAACGAAGATTTTAACTTGTCTGATTCTAACGTGAGGACATATTCAGAGTCAGGGGATAGTGATACAACCACTGAAAGTGAATATTGAGAAGAGGAAGATGACGAAACGAACATAATAGACACTTTAATCATAAAAGCATATGAAGATAATGCAGCTAAATTTCAGAGATTGAAAGTGTCGTACATAGAAATGACCAGAGACGAGGCCACCAAAGCGGCCAAGGAAGTTCTTAGAGACAGCGTGAGAGTTTCGCTCTGTAAGAAATTATTTAAGGCAATGAGTCGAGTAAGGCACTTCATACAACATCCGTTCTATGGACAAATTAGAAAACCTGCTCAACGACTTCGAGATGAGAAGGGTTACGGAATGAACGAAGCTGAAAAATTCGCAATTGAGAAACGAAAATACCTTTTTGATCCATTATTAAGAAAATACACGTTTTGGAGAAAGTCCATAAAAAAACGACAACAAAAACTGCCCATTTGCAGGGCCAAAAGACAGTTATTGAACATTTAATTATGTTATTGTATGATTTCCTGTAAAATTATTGTAAAACTACTTATTGTTGTAAACATTACTTATGGTGAAATTGTACAACCACTTGTAAATCCAATTTAACTGATTGGAAATCCATTTTGACTGATTGTAAATCCATTTTAACTGATTGTAAAACCATTTTCACTTTGTAAAAATTACTTGTAAATTTGTAAGTCTGATTGCAAATCCATTTTGACTATTGTAAAACCAATTAATTACTTTGTAAAAACTGATTTTTTATGATTTTTGTAATAAAATTTCATAGAGAGAAAATTCAGAGTTGTTAATTCCGTTTCAGCTTACCTATGAGTTGAGCAACTTATAGTTGTTTACTTCAACATGCTTATCTATTGGTCACATGGAAAATACCGCCGTGTGGTATGATCTGATTGGATAACTGTTTGACCAATCAGACGCCGCCTTATTCTCATTGGATACCTGTTTTGACCATGATGTTTCGATGATGTGATTATTGCGTAAGCAAACGCGCAACACGTTCATCTGTTTGTAACATCAGGTAAAGAGAGAATTGGGTTTAAACTCTTCGGTGGGGGAGGGGGGGGGGGGGGGAGATGCGCGTGTGCAGTGTGATAAAAGACTCTGTTTTTAAGGTTTTGGTTGGCCCTGAAAAGGGCCGTTTTGTCGTCGTTATTGTCGTTCCGTTGTCGTCTTATTTATCTTCACCTTTGTCTGGCTGTGTTCTCTACTATCATCTTGAGAATGGTGTCCTTTTCCGGTTTACTGGCAATCATCGGTGCATACTCCCAAATCTATGGTTCAGGTATTATGTTCTTCAAATTCTCTAGCCATAATGTTTTGACTTGCTCTATGTCGACTCTATCAAGTACCATGTCGAAACATTTGTCAATTCTCTCTTCCATGTCCATCATTGTGCAGACATCCTGATGCACTTGGGATGGATGGTCGACGCTGCATCCGTAGCAAAGTTCTTTGGCCACCCCAGGTATTTCCCTTTCTATAAGATGCGCCAATGTTCTGTTCAATTCGTGAGCCATGCGCCTCTTTCGTAGTTCAATCGTTGTGTTCTTTCCATGTGGTATGGGTGTGTCTGATTTTCTTTTTCTTGATTCTGTCATCTCTATCTCTTGGTCGGCGACTCTCCTGTCGATCTCATCAAAAACGTTTTTCGGCTCCGTCCATTCTAACACATCTAAGGCAATACCGGTCTTCGTAGGTGTCATTGAATCATGTGTGTATCGTCTGATGTGGCCTTTTAGCTTGCGTTTACACATTGAACATATACTGAGTCAAGAAAGAAAATATAATAAAATAATAAACTTTGAGAAGCAATTTTTTTTAGTATTATCGACTTTAATCCCAAACAAAGTATTGTAACTTCATATGTCGAGTCTATCTGTATGAATTTGATTAATTCCATGTTCTTACTGTTGCCAGCGTCACGCTAGGACGTCGCAATTCAGACATGGGGTGAAATGAAAAGTTCACACATCCAGTCAATAGCGTGTATGTCCACCGTTTGCCTCTTGGATAGCAAGACATCGACGACGCATGGATATGATAAGTCTCTGGATGTCACCCTGTGGTATTGCATTCCACTTCTGCCTTAGAACATTACGCATATCGCCTAACGTCTGAAGATCATGAAGTCGTACCCGACGGTCCAATTGATCTCAAAGATGCTCGATTGGCGACAAATCAGGCGAAAGTGGGGGCCAGGGAAGAAATTTAATGCTCTGCTCCTCAAGAAAGTCACGACAAATACTTGCCACGTGACATCGGGCATTGTCTTGCTGGCATAACTGCAATCCGACGTTAGCGTTGAACAACGGGACAACAATAGCGTTAAGAATTTCGTCCATATATCGCTGTCCATTCACATTACCATCGATAAAAATCAACTACATTCGATGGTGCAAGGAAATTCCAAACCATTACACTACCCCCGTCGAAACGGTCGCATTCCCGCTCGCAAACATCAGAAAATCGTTCTCTTCGTCGGCGATACACTCTTCCACTGCCATCAGCGCGCCGTAGACAAAATCATGATTCATTACTAAAAAGAACTGTGCTCTAACGCTGCTGAGTCCAGCGAACACGCTGACGTACCCATTCCAGTCTGACGGTACGATGACGTTGGGTAAGGTTTGGTCCGTGATATGGACGCCTACTGCGGATGCCGTGTTCAGCGAGTCTGTTGCGGACCGTTTGTGCACTGATTCTATTGTTAGTTCTCCCAGGGGTAATTGCTGCTGTCCTCGTCGCCGGAAGGAAGCGATCTCTCAAGTGAGACGTCCTGGTGTGTCGGTCTTGTGCAGGGGTCGTAACTCTTGGTCGACCTGAATGCAGTCGGTTGGCAGTAGGTCCATTGGTCCTATACCTTCCAATGGGACGGTAGATGGTAGCCACAGTGACTCCGAACCCAGCAGCGAGCTCATCTGGAGGTATCCCAGTCCCATACATACCAATGGCACGCAACCTCTGATTTTCGGTTAACCTTGGCTTGTTTAGCACTGCACAACACAAAGAAAATCGTCGGTCACACATTCAATTTGACATTCTCGGGTAGCACGAGCTATTGTGAAATCCGTAGCAAAAGTGTATACGGTTGGGTGGACAACAACAACACCATGCCATTAAACTATTTGCACGACTTCTTGTCCACAAACATACAACATTAGAACTATTTTATTACTTTCCAAAGTGTGATTTACTGGGATTTCCCGGTTTGATTATAAACAATAATTTCACAAGTGAATTATGCAATCAACAATTGGGTCATGTATCCGTGCGCGCAAACGAAGACGCTTTGACGTGGGTGTAAAGGGGACTTCATTGTTTTTTGTTTTTTATCACTTTACCTAACATGAAAAGCAGAAAAAAAATTCTTGAATAACTATATTTTCATTTTTTGTCTCAAAAATATAGGTTATTAGCCCTCATTGGAACGAGCTCGACAATGAGGGGTCATAACCTATGTTTTAGAGACAAAAAATGAAAATGAAAAAAAAATGAAAATTAATTGGCGATTTTTGAGAATAGCGCTGGCCGGTTTGGGCCATTACGTTAGGTAAAGGGTTAAATAATATAATTACCGTTAATTAAAAGTAATAAACAGAGTAATTGCTTGACTGGACTGGTTACGGGAATATATTTCATTCGAGGCAGGGGACTATGTTGGAAAACACTCATGCGCATTCGCGCACTCGTGTTTGTACAACGTCCCTCACCTTTCATGAATTATTCCACGTAAACACTCCAGTCAATCGATTACTCTCTATATATTTCATCCTTTATGCTATGTTTTTCACATTTGTTTCTATTATACTTTCTTTTTATGAAAACAATGAAAGGTTTAGAGTTAACCTCTCTGTCGACACTTTTACGTGTTCTTGTTTAAAAAGTGATGCATTCGCACAGTTTGCGGCTTAAGCCGATTTCGCTTCTCAGTATCTATTAAACCTGCAGTCGAAAACGCCCTTTCCGATGATACGCTTGTGGCGGGTACTCCAAGGTAGAAGTTAGCTAGTTTTGCAACCTCTGGGAGTTTGCTTTTTTTGGTCCGCCACCAAGCCAGAGGGCTCATCAACAAGCTCTAAAGCGTCATTGCCAGGTATGTATCCAATGCCTTTTTGGCAGTTATAGTTACACATTTTTTGGCTACGTTTGGAGGTCCATATCAGTCAAACGATGTCGAATCATGCAATGCCTTTTGTCTCAATTCTTTGTGCCTTATTTTTCCAACTCTTTAACATTTGGTTGTTTATCCGCCAAATCCGTTGTGTCTTGAATATCATCGTGCCGAGACGGGCTGGGTATGAACTCGTTATCCTGTAAATAAACTATTATCCCATCCAGTTTCGAACGGACATGCTTGTGTGCTTGCTTGCGAAATTCTTCGGTAAAAAAGGGAAAATCCTTCGTCCTGGAGACCAAAACAGCTGCGACCTGCATCGTCGCGAGAATGCCGTCGTCATCCAGGTGCTGTTCCAAGTAGGCTGACAAAATCGTCTTGGCTTCTTTTATAAAGGCAGGGCCTGTGTCACATTGCTTCATAATGTAGGTCAATCATAACCACTGCATAGAACGAAGAAATGGAACATCATTTCTCATCTCCCATCGCAGTAGATACTACATTCAGTGTCTCCACTGTATTGCAAAGCACTGGTGCCGGAACGCAAAACCCCGAAGATGGTAGGGTTCATGTAATTTCGTCTTCTTCATGTCCATTAAAACGGCAACCATCGGCTTTTTCATGGCAGTAAGATGACTCAGCATCTAATATGTGCTTTTTGGGAGTTGTTAATTTAGTTTTCTATAAGTCAGTTTATCACTGACCGAGTTGTGCTTGGCCGCGTCGTTCTTAAGGTGCTATGTCTCAACCTGGGAATGGTGGAAATGAGTTACAATCTTTTTGACAGTTTTTGGAACTGTGGCTGCAGCTTCCTGTGTGATGCCTTTCAATATGACACATTGCAGGACATGGTCGAAACAACTTATGTCGAGGCGTAAGTCCATTTCTGATGTGGATTTCTTTATGTTTGACACTCTGTCGCATACGACTACCACCTCGGGCAGCGATATACCCCACTCCTGTATTGCATAACAAAGATGTTGTTTCGGGCTTTCTGCATTATGTGAACCAGGACAAGATTTTATTTCCAAACATTTAGATGGCATCTCCCAGTTTTCTTCGATTGCGGATGCTGCCACACTCATATATGAATCTTGCGAAACAGATGTCCAAATGTTTGCAGTAAAGGCAGATATTTGGTGTTCTGACTGCAATTCGGCCGCTTACTGTTTTTCGAAAATCTGAATAACTTGTCTCTCTGCTCTTCTTCGTGGTTTTTGATGACGGAATCACGTATGATTGGTTAAATGCAGTCATCTGAAATGAAATGTTCGTATTCGACTACCTTGAGGGGTTCGTAATGTTTGGCAATAAACTTTTTCAGCTTGCCGGATAAGTTTTTCTGTTCCTCTGAGGTGCGTCAATATTTATGTGTAACAGTTTGAGAAGGAACAATTCGTCGCCTGAGTGATAGAATGTTCTATGTCCCATTGGGGACAAAAACATTCTAGCACTCAGGCGACGAATTGTAAAGCATGTCGTGAGACTCTTTGTTGAAGAGCCATCCGCTGTGGTATCCGTATAACCGTGCTTATTCGTAATGTAGTTCCACAGATTTGTAGTTGTACCACAATACTTTAGAATATGCTCGGGGTTAGCTTTGCATGTTACTACCGTGGAATATACCCAGACGTCTGATTTCTTATGACCCGATGCCATCTTTGTCAAAGAATGATACAAGTCTTTCACTATATAAAGTGGAATAGAAACGACCGGGAATCAATCAAAATAAGCGCTGACGTCAACATTCACCGTGTTAACTCTTTACCTAACGTAACGGAAAAAACCGGCCAGCGCTATTCTCAAAAATGCTTTCATTATATTTTCATTTTTTTGTCTCGAAAACTTTGGTTTTGACCCCTCTTTGGAACGAGCTCGTTCCAATGAGGGGTCATAACCTATGTTTTTGAGACAAAAAATGAAAAAAAATTAGTTGTTCAAATAGTTTGTTTGCAAGTGTCGTCCGTCTGCTTTTCATGTTAGGTAAAGGGTTCATGATGCTTGTTCTACAGGGCAACATGTACCTGTGTGGCATACATTGCACATAATTCCAGTCCTTTCGATAGACTCTAGTAGGATAGTCAAGGACACTAAACACAATACATTCTCCTGTCTAATAGTTTGACGTGTCTCATTGTACATCTCTCTGCGCTCTACCTTTAACACAGGAACTGATATTGTTGGGCTGTACAGTTTCACTGACCGACACTCTGCATATTGGAGTCAAATAAGTCAATGAAACTAACACCTTCATTTCTGTGTATGGTTGAACACCGAATATTCGAATAGTCAGAAACATATTCGAGTATTCGACAGCATTTGCTACTCGAGCTAATATTCGAATATTCGGAACGAACACGATATTAAATACACTATCTTTTGAATGCCGTTTGTATTAATATTGGTTTGATACTTATTTGTGTATTAGAAATAGCTCGGCCACAACTGAATTTATAAAAACGCCAACATGTTCAGGACGTTTGGTCGAGTTCACTTGACATAATTCAATTCTGTATCCTGTAGTTTTTCAATTTGAGCAAAAGTAGGTCTTTAACCCTTTACCCAACGAATCGGCCCCATCTGCCCCTGTAATATTCAAATTCAGCAGTTGAAAAAATATTATTTTTCAAAAGAATTCAACAAAACCATATCATGTGACCCCTCGTTGGAACGAGCTCGTCGAGCTCGTTGCAACGAGGGGTCACATGATATGGTTTTGTTGAATTTTTTTTAAAAATAAAAAACAAAAAAAATGATATTCAAAATAATAAATGTTGATGTCGTCTGCGTTGTGTAAAGGGTTAAACTGTTATGCTTAAGTTGAAACACTGATGAGTTCAACCATCAACGACATTTTGCAACCTCGTTTTCTGATTTGAGTTTCAGTTCTTTGGAATCGTCAGTTTTCTAACATTGGGCTGCGTCTTGTTGAAAATGAGTAACTTATTGAAAATATTAGGCTAAGTCACTGGTCTCACTCGCATTCAAGTTTTGTACCAATAGAAATAGAGGATTTCTGATGAGTCGCGATTTGACATAAAATGTCTTTTAGGTACCACAGTGAGGTATCACAGTGATGTATCACAGTGAGGTAAACGGTGCTTGGTACCAAACTCCACCGCGCGTCTTTAGCGCTCAAAACTGAGCAAAAGAAAAAAGGATTTGTATGGAATATCACAACTAAGATCAGTTGTGATCTGCGCAATCAACATTTATGATAAAACATATTTAAGAGTTAATTTTCCTAAGTGGTGGAAATGAAAGGACATTGGTGGCTCCCCAAAAAGGTTTAATGCCGGGAACAGGGATTTCACAGCTCACCGGCTCCATGTTCTGAATGTCAGTCACAATACCTGGGAATTTTCATAGACCATGGTATCAATGATTGCATATTATAGTTTATAAGATTACGGCGAATGTCAGTTTCGTCAGAGACCAGCATTGCCCTTGGAGTTACAGTTTAATCTCGCAAACGGGAATTTCCCGGTTACCGAATATGAAAATCAGTACTAATGTCCGGGAAATTCATAGACTAAAATCGAGAATCAACGGTTGCGGAACGCAACCTTTGATTCCTGGTTCCGTCCTATCAATTTCCCTGGTATCGGGACTGATATTCGGAGACGAATACCGGAAAATTCTCGGTATTCTGACTGACGCTCAAAAACGGAGACCAGCAATTTCTTGTTCCCGGGATTAAACCCTGCTCCCCAGTCGCTCCAAGTATAAAAATATTTGCCGTTGAAACTTAAAAAAAATTGCTATTCTCCCAAGGGAATAAAGCAAACATCTATCTCGTTTTTTACCCACTTAGAAGACGCCTATTAATAGGTTAAAATCTATTTATCCTTTTTGTAGTATGCTATATGTGTACCGCGTCGAGAGGGCTTATATCCCAATTGCATCCGTGCTCACCCCTAAACTGAGGCACAAATGAGGGGTGTTGCGGAAGATTTGACGCCCTCAATATTTTTCCAGTCGGTACACTTTCGTCTGAATTGTAGCCTTAGAAATTGCTTCGCTCTTGCACTTTTACGATACTATATGTGATACCTGGAGTGATGCCATACACACACAATATGTCAGGCATAGGGTGTTTATGCTTAACCAATGGGGCTGTCGGCGGCCCTTCTTGACCAGTCTGGAGTACTTGCTAATTAATTAAGAATTTGGGAGGTACACGCGTCACGAATACTACGTGTATGTATCTACAGATAATTTTCAAGAACTCGGAGTTTTTAAACTATGAGCTTTACTAAGTAATATGCCGACCGCATTATCAGGGCAAGATTCGTCAAAGGCATGCCTTGATGATGTAACTGGAATATTTTCTCAGGCAGGACTTGAGCCATCACAGTGAGGACGAATAAGATTTTACACCTCTTCAGTCAGTTATCTTCATGATGCCCTGCCTCAGAAACATGGAAGGTAACAAGTGCTTTTGTATTTGTGAGTAAGCATGAAGACTTTCGTTCACTTCTAAAGATCGTATAGACATTTTTCTAAGAGTAAGTTAGTAATTTCAGAGTAGTTGGTTATGATGGTGTATGAAGTAGACTCATTAATTGTCAACTAGTCTTGTAATTAACCATCCAGAAGATATTTTTTACTGCATTACCTTTGATGTTAATAGCTCAAGGACTTGAGTCGAAATCAAACCTCTCAAGATGCAGTCTTTGTTGGACTGAGTCTGAACTGAGTAACTGCAGCAGCACTTAGACTGGAATTTTAACTTTCGAATAAGGGGTGAATTGAGAATACATTCTTTCATTATAGTATAAATGCTTTATTATGATTGATTAACGTATAAAAAATGACGCTCTCGCAATAATAAGTTAACACGTTCTCTTCCATGCTTAGAGTTTTTAACGTAAACAATTCGCCGTGTATTCTGCATTTGCGATTATCATAGTAACTACCACCCCATACACACACCGAAAGCTGTTTGTTACCTGATCTAAGAACAAACCTCCTCGCGGTGTATGCTAGTCGTTTTGGTATGACAGTACTAAATATTACCCATAGGCGACCATCATAACCCTTTACTCAACGCAGACGATTTCAAAATTTATTATTTTAAATATCATTTTTAAAATTTTAAAAAAAATTTCAACAAAACCATATCATGTGACCCTCTCTTTGGAACGCGTTCGTTCCAAAGAGAGGTCACATGATATGGTTTTGTTGAAATTTTTCGAAAAGTAATATTTTTTCAGCTGCTGAATTTGCATATTACGCGGGTGGATGCGGGCGATTCGTTGGGTAAAGGGTTAACGTTTGTGCGAAAACAAATACGATCGTTTCACTCTAAATTTGGTATTCAAATATATAGTGAGTCACAAAAGAAAGTATAATAAACTTTGAGGAGCAATGTTTTTAGTATTATCGACTTTAGTCCCAAACACATTATTGTAAATTCATATTTCGAGTCTAGCTGTATGAATTTGCATAATTTCAGGTTCTTACTGTTGCCGGCGTAACGTCAGGACGTCGCAATTTAGACATGGGGTGAAATGAAAAGTTCACACATGCAGTCAATAGCGTGTATGTGCACCGTTTGCCTCTTGGATGGCAAGACATCGACGGCGCATGGACCTGATAAGTGTCTGGATGTCACCCTGGGTACACCCCTGGTACTGGGTTCCACTCCTGCCGTAGAACATTACGTAAATCGCCTAACGCCTGAAGATCAGAAAGTCGTACCCGACGGTCCATTTGATCCCATAGATGCTCGATTGGCGGAAAATCTGGCGAAAGTGGGGGCGAGGGAAAAGTTCGATGTTCTGCTCCTCAAGAAAGTCACGACAAATACGCGCCTCTTGACATCGGGAAGTATCTTGCTGGAATAACTGCAATTCGACGTTAGCGTTGAACAACGGGCAACACTGACGTTAAGAATTCCGTCCCTATATCGCTGTCCATTCAGATAACCATCCATGAAGATCGCCTGCGTTCGATGGTGCAAGGAAATTCCTGCCCAAACCATTACACTACCCCCGTCAAAACGGTCGCATTCCCACACGCAAGCATCAGAAAACCTTTCCCCTCGTCGGCGATACACTCCTGCCCTACCATCAGCGTGCCGTAGAGAAAATCAATCGTGATTCATCACTAAAAAGAACTGTGATCCAACAGATGTGCCAAAAAGACCTGTAGAATACAGCCTAAAGTAGATGACGTATTTTAGAACACTTTTTTGGACAGTGCAACTGAGCAGTTCACCAAACAGGAAAAGGCATCGATATTCTAAGTCGGCTTGGAGTGGGCGCTGTCCAGGTAAGCAGAGGATTGCGTCTGTTCGAGTGGTCAGCGGAAAACCGGTAATCTTTTTCAAGCACATTCTAGCCGTGTAAGTCCTTCATCCGAAATGTGATTTCACATTTTTCAACCATAAAGCATCCGTGGTACCGATACGCTTGCGTAAATGTTAATATGTGTGAGCGGTGAGAAGCCCTGCATCATGTCGCTGTTCATAACTAACTGTTGGAAAAAAAACTACCTCTGCCATGGCTTTCTGTCGTAGATATTCTTTGATCGTTCGCCTTAGTTTGTTATATGTGATGCCAAGATGTTTATGTTCTTCGACTTCTTCGATTGTATGTTTACCGATATGCCACTTGCGTTTTCTACTTCTGTTCGCATGCAGATATTCGTTGAAATCAATAGCTTTTGGTTTTGCTGGTGAATACGAAAATCTCCATTTCAGCGAATATGTGTGACAGAGGGAGGGATATCATATCGTCTAGGCCGTTTTTATAAAGAGATATGAGAGTTACGTCGTCGGCTGTTAAAGGGGTCGAGCAAGGAAGCCTATTCATGGAAAATGCTAGATCATATTCCACACTGGAGTCTATCAGGTCGTTGATATAGACTATGTATAAAAAGGTGAGAGAACCCCCACCTTATCTAGTGCCTTGTAGTATCTTGAACGGCAGAGATCGAAGCCTTGGTGTAGGACGCAGGCAAAGGCGTCTTCGTGCAGATTAACAATTATTCTCCAGATCTTACCACGAAAACCTAGCTCCCATAGTTTGTAAAAAAGACCAGTATGCCAGAGTGTATCAAATACTTTCTTGGCATCCAGAAAGCAGACATGTAGTTTTGAGTGATTCGCCTTTGCTTACGCAATTGATTCATTGAGAAGGAACAAGTTCATTCGACACGATACACCTTTTTTATTTTAGAATCCTAATTGAAGTTGATTCGGGAAAGACGAAGAAGGTGAATTCGTTCAAACAATTTTAGAAGTGTTGATATCAATGTAATGCCCCGTTAATTGTTCGCTCTTATGAATTGGTATGAGAACATCCATGTTCATCTTTGAAGGAATGTATTCAGCCTCCAGGGTTCCATTGAAGAATGTAAATTGTACACTATAGAAAGGTAAGCCACCATAGATAAGGTGTTCATTACTTACGCTGTCGGCACCAGCGGTCTTACATGTGGGTAGGGCTGCACGGTATATCGATAAACCGATATATACCGGTATTCAAACCAATATCGATTGAATACCGGTGTAATTACAAAAATATCGGCTTATCGTCATTATTTATTTACCCACAATTTCATTTTCAAAATGTCTTGAGTTTTTTGACTGTAGCCCCGAATGAATAATATTATTCCTTTATCCGAGGAATCGTCTGCTTGTGCCCTTGTCATATACAAATTCAGCAGTTGAAAATATAATTTTCAAAACTTTCAACAGAACTATATCATGTGACCCCCTCATTGGAACGAGCTCGTTCCAATGAGGGGTCACATGATATAGTTTTGTTGAAATCTTTGGGGAAAATCTGATAAATTAATTTTGAAAAATAATAAATTTTGATTTCGTCTGCGTAGGGTGAAGGTTTTTTGAACCGCATCGAGGCATTCTAATTCGTTCCGGCTGTGATGCCTTGGGTCTCGATTGTGGCACTTGTGTGCATATATCTGAACAGTTTTCGATATACCGGCATACCGTGGTATTTTTTTGAATGCCGATACCGGTATTCAGTTTTGAATGTCGTGCAGCCCTAGATGTGGGAAGTTTCTTGCACACTTGGGCTATATCTCCTTCACTATCGTTCTTACACCAAGTATGTGGATCTTTTCGGTTAAAGGGCTCTACTGAAAATAGGTTAACTTTGGATTCTATTAGCCTACGAAAATCACCATCATACTCTGGGGAATATGAAGGTTTGTACAAATTTTCAAAGTAGATCCTCCAGCTTTTGGCAATGCCGTCTGCGTTACCATCTGCGTTACGAGTAACTTCCCCGCAGAATATTCTGTCTGAATTGGGTCCTATTGCGTTGTATTTGTGTTTTTTGCTCACTATGTTCCAGAACAGAGATCGGTCAAGCTCCGAGGTTTCCTCCACATCAATATACTGCTGACGTAAGAATGTATTGACACATTCGCGGAGAAGACGCCTGAATGCTCTTTTAGACTCTATCGGAAACCGGGGCTTTGTCGAGCTGGAAGAAATAGATTCACGCCGCGTATTCAGCCAAAAACCAAGGAGTGTCGTCTGAATCCGTGCGCGAACGTGTGTCTCACAGTGACGAACCCTCCCGTTTCACTTTTGATGGGGTGGTTCTTATCCTCAGGGGGTCTGTGACGTTTCGTCAAAAAGCATAAATCAACAGGGGTTCACTGGAAACCACAATATTAATACATATATGTATATATATAAATGAATATGGTAATTTGCAACTTACATTAAATCCAATGACTCAGACAACAAAACATTAATCACCCCCTACCCGAAAAGTTTTTGCAGGCCCACGTTCTCAGTTGTCGCTGTTTTTTGTCTTTCTCGCTGGTATTTGTTCCTTGGTCGCCTCTTCACTTCACCCTTTCACGGCCGCCGTACGGCAACTAACGTATTACCACTTTATCTGGACGCCCTTGCTCTCACAAGTGACAGAATGTCACTCTACAACTGCCGTCGCACGGCCACTGACGTATTGTCACTTTACTCTATCGCCCCCCCCCCCCCCACCTCCAATCAGTGAAGAGATGTCACTGTACCACTGCCGTCGCACGGACACTAGCTTGTTGTCACTTCACTTGACGCTTTTCACTCAAGCGGTATTTCGTGACATTTGTGACAGAGCAGATTCATAATATGGGAGTGTGGGCAGAACCTCTGCGGTGTATTGTTTTTACAACAATTAACTATTTACTGGCCATAATTAAACGGATAATGACTGCAGAAGGACACTGTCTTTTACTACCTTTAATGTTTTTTCAAGACCGCCCATGTGGCGTTCAACAAATGTTCAGTTATGGACATTAAATTCCATGCTTAATTAGCACCTCTTGAATTATTGCTGGTCTGTTTAAATGACAAATCGTTTTTGGGGGTCAGGCATATACCTATCGTTACGTTTTATGTTTAACCCAATCAGAAAGATTATCGAAAATATTTACACTTTTAAAAAAAAACAGAACTTTAGGCTATCACCTTGATAGGGTTTGTATTTCCTCCTTGGGAGACAACATTCGGACGCTTCGCGTATACAGTTAGTTAGATTGTCTAGACTTGTTTTGCGTGGTGTTTCGTTGACAGGGTCAATGGTCGTCAGGAGTTTATTCGGAAGTGATTTGTAGTTGTCAATAACGTCGGGAGACGTATTTTTCCACTACTACGTTGGTCTGTCTGTTTCCCACTCTTGTTTTGGGTGAATTTCTGCGATCCCGAGAGAAGTTAGGATTGGGTAATGGTTGGAAAAATTGCAGGCTGCGTCATCTGCAGTGCGGGTTTTCTGGAATAGATCTAGTTAGGAATTCAGAGCTTTTAAGTGGTCAAATGATGATTTACTTTTTGTCACATCGAATGGGTAAGAGCTGAACATTCCGCCACCACAAGTGCTTTGGGCAGTTAATTACATCAGGTTGTTGTTTTCAAGGAAAGCCTTATAAGCTTTGTGCGTGTGTCTGGTTTAATATCTGTCGTTTCGTGGTCAGCAATTTGGACATTAAAGTCCTCTGCGAATAAAATATTCACAAGACTGTAGAAGCTGTGATAAAGTTCTTCCATGGTAACTAGTGATTTTGAGAACGCGTCAGTGCCATATTTGGCTGTTGGGAAGTAGACTTGGAATATGAAGAACATTTCTGTATTGAATTTTATCTTCACGCCGCGTTTTCGCTCGTTTACGTTAATTCGCTCGCATAGAGATTTTAGTTTCCGGTGTACAAGAAAGCCGACGCTACCTTTTCCCATGACAGCTCCAGAATTTAATTTTAATTCAGAGGCAGAGGAAGTGATGGAGAAAAAGTTGTTATTGACGTTATTCATCAAGTCAAGGTCCGCTTCCAGCAACCAGTGCTCGGCAATACCGCAAATATCGATCTCTTTTTGGGCGAGAATGTTTCTTAAATAAAGCACACCGGACTTCATGCCGGTAGCGTTCCATGAGCATTTCTTTATTTTGGTGTTAGGCATAAAGAGGTGAAGGTTTTTTTCTTGCAATATAGCCACTGTGAACTTTATGACTGCATATTGGTGTAGTCCGACTCGAATAGTGACTTGCTCATCCAAGCAGGCCTGAAAATAAGCAGTCTGACATTGGCAAAATGAGGCCCCCACAGGGTGAATTTGATGATGCTATCCTGTACAGTGGGCTAATTTATCCTCTGCGTACCTCTGTTCTGTTTAGTTTTGAGACCCTGATTCAGATTGAGGTTCACAGAGGGTAAATTTAGTGATGCTACCCTGCTGTGCAGGGTAGCATCACTAAATTCACCCTCTGTGGACCTCATTTTGCAGATGACAGTCTGCTTATTTTCCGGCTCGCATCCAAGGTCGGCATGATACACTTCTTGGCCAAAATGTTTTGCAACTTATTACTCCACAATCATCGGCGAAAATGTTTACTCGAGCTGATATGGTGCCGGCACGCTTGGACTTCATCAAGCGTACGACTGAGTATTTCACATTTCTGTCTTTTAGGTACGCTTTAATGTCAGAGGCTGTGACATGTGTAGACATGCCACTTAGAAAGTGTAGTCTTGTTTTAGGCCTTTGAACACGTACAAAGTTATTTGATGGGGAAGATTGCGTGCTTCTGGTAGCTGCGCACTCATTGGTATTTATTATGACTGGAATGTTTTTCACATAAGCGTTTTTGGATTGATGATTTTGTTTGTAACGCACTACTGCTACCGCTATTTATTTATTGAGGTTTAATGACAGTTTCGACAGCCAGAGTCACCTCGTGTCGGGCAGTTTTACGGTGGAGAAAGCCGGAGAGAACCGCCGAGCAACGACGAGCAACTGTCAGGCTCCCCAGCATACTAACTCCACACAGGCACGGCCAGCATTGGTTGAAGACAAGTGCACCATCGACATGCAGTACGCTTTAGTACACAACTCCACCATGCCCCCACGCGGGCAATGGGGGTGAGGTGTCTTGCACAAGGACACAACGCGGTTGCCTCAGGTGGTATTTAAACACAGCACCTCTCGGCTTGCAGCCTGCACCTCTACCTACTGAGCCACCGAGCCCCCATTTCTACTCTAACAACTGCTGTATAAAATTATGTGCTGAAACAGAGCTTGTACCCTTTGTTTCGTTTAACAGAAATTGAGGTATCGTTCGGGGATTTATCTTTCCCGCGATTTTGTTCTACACCACAGTTCGTCGTAATATTGAATTTAAGGTCAGGTTTCCGAAGACTTTGCATAGTAATACCCTAGCGGACATTGCAATGATACCTGACAGTTTAGGGGTAAGGATGGTGAGCACACTCTCAAATCAGTTGGGTTAAAAATTAACCTAAATCAACTGGGTTGAGTGAATATGAACCCAAATTGGGTTCATATTCATTCAACCCATTTGATTTGGGTTGATTTTTAACCCAGCTGATTTATAGTGCACGTGGGAATACTACGCCCCAATAAGCATGCAACCATTCTCCGCGCATGAAACATAACACAGCATTGTAAGAAACGCATAACGGCAGTCGCTGCCGAAAGAAATGCATGCTTCAAACGAGCCAATAGTTGCGTTTTGTCGAACGCACACGTGCTCGTACAAAAAACCAGTACAATCAAATACTCATTCACTGCACACAAGCGAGCGCACAAAAGAAACGACGACTGCCTCTGAACAAAACACCGTATCATGCCAGGATAAAACATGCAAAGTCAAGTGTTTCGACGTACGAGTAATTGTTACAAAGCAAATCTCACTTCTTTGATTGTTTACTCCTACATTACTTGTCGAAGCATATGATTGCCTGAAGTGACTGTTTTTGTTATCAATGTTTCTAATAGCCACATAAATAGTCAACTTTCGGTGTACAGAAAACATTCGTGCGTGATGGTTGTCGGTAGAGTCCGTAAAATTAATTACCCAAAGTGCTTGATTGTACCTAACCATCATGTATGTAACAATTGAGTAATTTTTTTTTTTGCAACCCAGTCTGGCTTTTTTCTGCCGTAAATGTTGTTACTGGTGGTGAGGGTATTAATGATGGTGACGCGTCTTGTCATTTTTCAATCATTTTACGCTAAAGTAATGTCGGAAACCGGAAATAGATTTACGCCGCGTATTCAAGGAGTATCGCCTGTATCCGTGCGTGAACGTATGTCTCGGCGTAACGAACCCACCCGTTTCACTTTTGTTGGGGTGGTTCTTATCCTGAAGGGGTCAGTGACTTTTCGTCAAAAAGCACGAATCAACAGGGGTTCACCAAAAGACAACAATTTTTATGCATATATATATATATATGAATATGGTAATTTGTGACTAACATTAAATCCAATGAATCAGAAAACAATACGTCAATCACCCCCCACCCACACAGTTTTTGAGTCACTTGCGGGCCCGCATTCTCTGTTGTCGCTGTTTTTTCCTCCTCGCTGTGTTTGTCTCTGGTCGCCTCTTCACTTCACTCTTTCACTGCCGTCGCACGGACATTAACGTATTGTCACTTCTCCAGACGCCTTTCCTGTATCATGTTACGGAATGTCACTGTACCATTGCCGAAGCACGGCCACTAACGTCTTCTCACTTTACTATATAGCTTACCCTCTAACAAGTGACGGAATGTAACTCTACCACTGCTGTCGCACGGCCACTAACATTTCGTCACTTTACTGAATGCTTTTCACTTAAGCAGTCGCCACCAATGGGGTTAAACTCTCCCCTCCGTTTATCTCAGAACAATGTTCATACAGGCAAGCCTACTCTGTTTACGTATGTCTTGCCTTCTACAACAGGTAATGCCGTTTACCTAAATGCAAATTAGCTCCCTGAGCTCGTACTTCGTGTTTCTGATCCTATTCTCATATATGGCCATCGACTTGGCCCGCGACTATTCTAAATATTAGCTCTGTGGCTTCCCTACATTACAACGTGCCTACACTTTCGCACCGATGCGGCACCTCCTCTAACCTATAGCATGGGACATCCCCACATCTTCTCCTGTGACCCACAGCCTTACACCCTTCAGACTGGAATGGCTTTTTCGAGAAACCTTCTGAGTTGTATGTCGATAGCCAGAACATCAATTTTCATTTTAATTGCTTCTCTTGAACTTGGCCGCTTAGATCTATCTTAATTTAATACTCGTTTTTTAAGTTCCTTTGAATGTCTTGCATTTCGGTATATCCTGACATTCCCAACAGACCAGATGCATAATATGGGTGTGTGTCCAGAACATGTGCGATGTACTCTTTTCACCACAATTACCTGTTAACTGGCTATAATTTCGTAGATAATGACTATAGGGGAGCACTGGCTTCCACTACGTTTCTTCTTTATCAGATAGCTCATATGGTGTTCAGTAAATGCGCCCTTTATGGCCATTAAATTTTCATGCTTAATTAGCAGCGCTTGAATTATTGTTGGTCTGTTTGAGTGACAAATCGGTTTTCGGGGTCCGTCATATACCTATCTTTACGCTTTACATTTAGCCCGTGTGAGAAAGATTATCGAAAATGTATACATTTTTAAACAACAAAATCGAAAATCCAAGCTGTCATCTTGACATGCAATTACAAAATCTGTTTCTTTTTTTATAAAATCGCGATCTAGGGCCAGTACTGTAAAACATTTACAATTGTATTTTCTAGAATTGTATTTTCTAGTTATGACTTTAAATGGGTTGAAATGAACGATTAGCATTTTCAAAGATCTGGCAATTTGCCGGTTGGTAAATTGCTATATCTTTTAAAAAGCTAATGATTCGTTTTAGTCAATTATATTAATGGGCAGAAAATACAATTCTAGGAATTACAATTGTGAAAGTTTTATCGTATTGGCTCCTGCAAGCTGGTCGCGACATATTTACACTAGTGGGTCGAAATTGCATTCATGAAATATTGTGAAATGACGAGTGAACCAAGAAAAATCCATGAAAATAGCTTTTGATGTGCAATGGTTTTCTCAGCTTGTTTATTTATTTTATTGGTCTTTAAGGTCATATACACAATATCTAATCGTGAATAATCCCTCATTTGATTTACATTTACTAGAGACTTTGAAGTCGAGAAAAATGCATGCTTTTGGCTCCACAGTTAAATACTTTTTTCAAAAATATATCCATTTTTCTCCATGTAGAGGAGTCCGTAATTTCCAAAGAACTTTGTATATTGGATCCTACCCTTTTGAAATATGGGCCACCACGGATATATATATCATTGTGTGGGTCCCAGAGGTTCGAAATGGTTCCAATCTACCTGCTGATCATGGTAAAAATATCAGTACCATTTTGACATGACGTTCCCTGATAAATGGTTACTTGAAAAATTGAGGTAACCATTTTTTGAGGTCGCCTTAATTTTTAACCTTTGCGGGACTGTATCTTCATTTTAAAGTTTCGAGAATAATAGATTGTTTCGTCTGTTTCTATCAGCCATAGAGCAGATACACTTTACAAAATGATGCGTCGAATATCTGTTGATTCTGACTTTTATCGTACGCTGTTTAGATCCCACAAATTCATCGCATTAATCTACGGAAAAACGCTCTTAAGTCTACCAGACAATCAAATTTCTGAAAAGAGAATTACAATAACTATTTTGAGTCACGAGAGGAGCATCTGTTTTCACAAATCATTTCACTATACAATCCGATCGAGATGTGTATCAACACAAAATTCATGTATTAGTTATCTGATTATAAAGATGCACGATAACCCTTTACCCAACGTAACGGCCAAAACCGGCCAGCGCTATTCTCAAAAATTGCCAATTAATTTTCAAAATATTTTCATTTTTTGTCTCAAAAACATAGGTTATGACCCCTCGTTGGAACGAGCTCGTCGAGCTCGTTCCAACGAGGGGTCATAACCTATGTTTTTGAGACAAAAAATGAAAAAATTTAGTTATTCAAGAATTTTTTTTGCAAGTGTCGTCTGCTTTTCATGTTAGGTAAAGGGTTAACTGTTGGGGTGCCATTGTGAAAGAAATACCTGATTTCTGTTTATTTTGCCAATAACAAATGTGTTTTTTTTCTCAAAATTTATTTGATGAGGAACTAAAAGTCTTGATCCAAATCTCTGTGTCCAAAGTCTGGGAATGTACTGTTGTTTCAATTTACAATGCTCCGCGGCTCGATTGAACATAAGCTCCAAGCTGCAAACCTCAGAACATGTTACCGACAATTCATCCCAAAACCTTATATTGTTTACATATTCTTTTTATTTCTTGATGTAGAATTATGCTTTTTCGATTCTTGTCGTTTGCCGTTTTCGTAGGAAAATGGTTACGAACTACTGTGATGAACGATCCAAGACACGAATTCCACATTCTACTGCGATTATGAGAGGTACAAAATTAATTTGTGAAAACAAACTTAAAATACGATGACTTTTGGGGGAATATGACTCATCTATCTCGTGCTTTTTGTTGTTTCTGTGCATGGCTCTTTGGAAACAAGGCACAGTCCGACAATAGTTGCGTCTGTTGTTGCACATGAAACAGGCATATCATCCGGTACCTGTACTGGTAACGCCGGTTCCATCATGCTCCAACCGGTACTGGTACTGAAGCTACTGTCCAACCGGTACCGGGACAAATTATTTTATACGGAAATTCCTAATTGAACGAGGGTAAACAGACTGATAATTCTGTATGGCACACTTGCACGACATACTTTCAACTTATTTGTGAATAAATATATCAAAACACTCAAAAGGTGCATGTTCTGTCTGCACAACGGCCTTGATAAGGTCGACCATTTTGACTTTTCAAACGTGGCATCAAAGATAATGAAAGCGCCGTCATTGGTTACTTCAGGGAAATTATTTCGTGGCGACATCAACGTAATCATAAAGCACGATTTTCGTGCTTTATGACTACATCGATGTCGCCGCAGAATAATTGTACCATGCCATGTTTGTGGTTGTGAACTTGGGGACTAGGTCGATTTAAATGCGAATGTCCCCCATCTGATTGTGATATGTCACCCAGTTGTTGATTTGTCCCGGTACCGGTTTCGACGGGACAGGCTCTGTCCCGTTCCGGTACCGGCTGTATTGGTACCGGCGGTACTTTGACATGCCTGACTTGAAATATTAAAATTTATCACCCGTTTGTAAATTGAACAATTTCACAATGTGTGTCACGTCGTATTCGTATAGACTGTTGACGAGTCCAGTAAGACTTGATGTATCCGTACAACATAGACCCGTGAACAATGTCTTGTTTGGTTATGTATGGGGAGCTAGCGCAGTGTCTCAGTGGTTACGGCATTGGACTTCAAATCGAAAGACCAACGGTTCCATCCCTAAAAGGGATAACTGCGTTGTGTCCATGTCAAGGCACTTAATCCCGATTACCCACGTGAGGGCACAGTGGCTCTGTGTACTAAGTCGTACTGCACGTCGATGGTGCTCTTGTTTTCAACCAATGCTAACCATGCTTGCGTGGAGTGGTGCGTTGGGGAATCTGACAGTTGCTCGCCCTTGCTCGGTGGTTTTCTCCGGGATCCCAGGCTTTCTCCACCCGCAAAACTGTCCAACACGTAGTGACCCTGGCTGTCGAAAGTGTCGTTAAATCCCCCAAAAATCAATAAAATAATATTATGCATGGACAGATAATGTGGTCTCTTTTCCAGTCAGATTGCGATCTCGTTGTGATACATTTCTATTAACTGGTCGAAATTTCCTAAACGAAATATTGCGATGCCATGACTGAATCAAGAAACAATCGAACAGAGCGTATGGGATTCAATGATCTCATTTTCTTTTCGCCCCCAATACCAAAACAGTTCCGTGGCTGCACCTCTTTGAAAATGTGTCAAGATGGACGAGTATTAGGTCGACCCTATTGAACAAAATATATTGTACCACGATTGTTGTTCGTATTCGATACAATACATACACTGCGAAATGTGCGAGGTAAATCACTCGTGGAATCCGGCAAAGTGTGAGACGCCATGTAAGAACGCATCTGTTTGGACGTTACGCATCTGCTTGACGTTAACACCTGAATGGAATGCTTAAACACAAAACGGTGTCCTTCGTGAATGTCGGAAACCGGGCTTTGTCGTTGCTGGGGGAAACAGATTCACGTCCCGTATTCAGCCAAGACTCAAGGAGTGTTGTCTGAAACCGTGCGTTAACGTATGTCACGTCGTAACGAACCCGCCCGTTTCACTTTTGTTGGAGTGGTTCTTATCCTGAAGGGGCTAATACCTTTTCCTCGAAAAGCATAAATCAACAGGGGGTTCACTGAAAACAACAATTTTAATACATATATATATAAATAAATATGATAATTTGTGACTTACATGGAATCCAAAAGAATAAGAAAACAAAACGTCAATCACCCCTACCCACACAGTTTTTGAGTCACTTGCGGGTCCGCATTCTCTGTTGTCGCTGGCTTTTCCTCCTTTTCGCTGGTATTTGTTCCTTGGTCGCCTCTTCACTTCACCTTTTCACTGACCTCGCACGGTCACTAACGTATTGTCACTTTATCGGACGCCTCTGCTTTAACATGTGACGGAATGTCACTCTACCACTGTGGGCGCACGGTCACTAGCTTATTGTCACTTTACTTGACGCTTTTCACACAAGCAGTCGCCACCAAGGGAGTTAAACTCTCCCTTACGTTTGTCTCAGAATAATGTTCATACAGGCAAAGCCTACTCTGCCTACGTATGGCTTGCCTTTAAAACAGGTAATGCCGTTTACCTAAATGCAAATTAGCACCCTGAGCTCGTACTTCGTGTTTCTGATCCTATTCTCATATATGGCCATCGACTTAGCCCGCGACTGCTCCTATTCTAAATATGAGCTCTGTGGATTCCCTACATCACAACGTGCTTATATTTTCGCACCGATGCGGCACCTCCTCCAACCTATAGTATGGGACATCCCCATCCATAAGCAACGACCCACAGTCGAACACACCTTCAGACTGGAATGAATGTTTCGAGAAATCCCCCGATTTTTATTTAGATAGCCAGAACATTAATTCTCAGTTTAATTGCTTCTCTTGAACTTGGCCGCTTAGATAAATCTTAATTTAATATTCGCTTTTAAGTTCCTTTGAAAGACTTACATTTTGGTACCTTTGGTCATTCTGTGACAAGCTAGATGCGTAATATAGGTGTGTGTCCAGAACATATATGATGTACAGATTTTACAACAATCATCTATTAACTGGCTATAATTACGTGACTGTAATAGAATACTGGTCGTTCTTACTCCTTTGATCAGTTATCAGATAGTCCATGTGGCGTTCAACAAATGCGCCATAATTGTCATTAAATTTCATATTTTATTTAGCAGCTTTCATACTTCAATTATTGCTGATCTCTTTAAGTGACAAATCGGTTTTCGGGATTCGTTATATACATATCTTTACGTTTTATGTTTAATCCATTCAGAAAGATTATCGAAAATATTTACACTTTTAAACAAGAAAATCGCAACTTTTAGCTATCACCTTGACAGTGAATGTAATCAGACTGCCGAAGTTGATATTTTTCTTCGAAAATTACAACCCTCATTCGCTTTATTCAAGTTGAATTGCGGTATGAATACAGAACACAACTCGTGTAAAGTACGGTGGGAAGGAATCTTCTTGGAGATTTTTCTGTATTTCACGCGCGTCTTCGGCGCACGTGAAATCCAGAAAAAGCTCCTACTCGTGTCGTTGAGTCTTTTCCCCGCACGACACCTCGCTGTGCTCTGTCTTAGTATTGCCGGTATGGAAATTTGATTATCTGAGTCAGCCGTTTAGTTTTTGGCGTTTCCTTTGAAAAAAACATTCTCGTTCTGAAACTCTAATTTCATTTGAATATGTAATGGGTAAACACGTATTCTCTTTAGACTTCGCAATACGCCTTCCTTCAATTGAGATTTCGAAATACACTCGGAAGCGACAAGTGTTTTGTCATCACTCTACTGAAGACAATTCGTCCCCTGAGTTCCAATGTGTTCTATGCGCCAGTAGGCACATAGAACACATTGGAACTCAGTGGACGAATTGCACACATCTTCCGGAAGGTCACCCCACACTCCCGCGCCATTGGGCCAGGGAGAGACGTTAATATAAGTTGCATAACTTGTTCACCAATCCCTATAAAACAAATAAGCTTAAGAAATATTCCCGTTTCCTTCTAACTGAAAGGGATGGGCTTCAATCTGAAGCAAAAATGTGCTTGTGTGTCTCAATGTTTGTATACACGATCTCATTTATGTGCAGGTACGTTACCTATTTATACGTCTTTGATGGTCACGGAACATTATTTATGTATCTGCAGTGACCATTTCAGTTGAATGTATTATGAAAACCTTTAAAATGGTTATTGTAGTGTAACAAGGGAATGCATTGTGGTTTTATCCCTGTATGTTCACACTTGATGCTCTAAACGCGCACTAATCAAATGTCCATTGGAAACTAATTTAGCATTTGGAAAATCAGCACTTCAAAATGACAGAATGTTTTTCCTTCATTGAAACGAGTTTTTCATAAAGGTCTTGTCGTTTGATTTCCAGTCTTTGCACAGTCAAAGGATTTAGTGATATGGTATCGAATAACTAGAAACCTGACATTTGAAATGATCTATCGTTAAAGGAATCCCATGGCGGAACATAAACGTGGCGGATCAAACACACTAATACGGCTATCGCCGCAGGACATTTGTTCATCCGGTTAACAGTTTTATGGATTCTTTTCTTTTGTTATTAGCTTTGATAAAAGACCTAACGTTATGGTGTCCGTATCGTGCTAAATACATTACGGTAATGGGAAAGTAATCCATGGCATATTGATCTTCAATTATTTAAAACTTAATAAAAGAATGCAATTTTTGCCATTTGCGTTCCATAATTATTTTTGAGTATTTGACTTATTCTCCCGTATTGGTAACCCTTTAACCAACGTGACGGCCAAAACCAGCCAGCGCTATTCCCAAAAAGCGCCAATTAATTTTCATTATTTTTTCATTTTTGTCTCAAAAACATAGGTTATGACCCCTCGTCGAGCTCGTTCCAAGGAGGGGTCATAACCCATGTTCGATCCCGGACGACCCGAGTTGTGTCCTTGGGCAAGGCACTTTATTCCGGTTGCTTACATGGTGGCACGATGACGCCGTGTACTAAGGCGTACTGCACGTCGATGGTGCTCATGTCTTCAACCGCTGTAACTCTGTTTGAGCGGAGCTTGAACAAAGGTAGAATGTTGAGGAGCTGACAGTTGCTCGTCGATGCTCGGTGGTTCTCTCCGGGTACTCCGGCTTCCTCCACCCGTAAATCTGTCACGGTCACGATTAGCCTTTGTGCATAAGTATGTGACCTTAAACACCAATAAATAAATGAATAAATATAACTTTTCCAGTACTAAGAGAGTCTGAGATCACCCAGAATACGCGAGATACTGTCTGTCCTTTCGATAATGAAATATCATATGTTGTGGTGCCGCGCACCGTTGGGAAGTGGGAGAAGAGCCAGCGGTGTGGTACACAGTGTATCATCAGAATCTGGTTGTCCTTTTTTTTAACTTCGCTGAAGGGCAAATTTTTGGACACCTTGGGAGAAATTTCATTCAGCAGACCATCTTATTTATAGTCATTTAAGTAGAAATGCATTTCTCCGTGTGGTGACAACAGTACTTTTTGTAACCTATTCTCGTGCCAATCCGATATAAGCGGCCTAAAGCTTGTAAGTCGGGTGTGGCGTTCGGGTGGAAATGCGGATTAGTTAGACATTTTGACACAGTTATGACATGTGACAACCAGAGGTTGCCTCTTTGTGTTGGACATTGCGACACACAGCGGCAACCTC
Source organism: Pictodentalium vernedei (assembly GCA_031216915.1). Lineage (NCBI taxonomy): Eukaryota > Metazoa > Mollusca > Scaphopoda > Dentaliida > Dentaliidae > Pictodentalium > Pictodentalium vernedei. Next base: position 88,841,025 of record CM062293.1, read on the forward strand.
TGGACGTCAGCTTATCGCGTGTCAGAATTAGTACGTTTCCTCAGTACTTGCAATAATATCTGCAGTCTATAAAATTTTACCTGCTGGACAATTGGTCTCCCGACTGAACAATTATTCATCAGACTGATTGAGAGGATCTGCCAAGCGAATACCTAATCCTCCTTTACTTTTATTACATGTTTCAAGTTTGTTTTTTTGGTTTTGTTTTGTTTTTTTTTCTTGCTAATTTGTTTACATGTGGCAAGTGTCCGCATATGCTATATGCCAAATACTAAAACACCACCTGAAACGTCTGATAATATGAGTCAACCATGTATTCATAAATTGTTTACCCAACGTTAAGAATATCAAAATGTAGTATTTTAATTACTATTTTTTATAAATTTTACCAAAATGTTTTCAACAAAACCATATCATGTGACCCCTCGTTCAGCTCGTTCCAGTGAGGGGTCACCTGATATGGTTTTGTTGATATATTTTGAAAAATTAAATTTTTTCAACTGCTCAGTTTGCGAAATTACGCGGGTGGATGCGGGCGATTCGTTAGGTTTAATTTATACTTGGATTGTACACTTCTTCTAATTTTGTGAGCTGAAAACGTAGGGAATACTGGGTTTCTATAAAGGATCTACCCTTTATAGCGTAACAAAAAAAAAACAACAACAACAAAAACGACGATTGGGAGGCGCACCTTCGATGCACTATACAGTTCCCCAATTTGCTGACTGCAGTCTCTCCCAATAATTATTCTTTGAAATTGTTGAAGTTTTGAAGCATTAAAAAAGAGTAATTAAAAAAATGAGGGGGCGCGTTGGCTCAGTGGGTAGAGGTACAGGCTGCAAACCGAGAGGTCCTCGATTCGAATCCCACCTGCGGCAACTACGTTGTGTCCTTGGGCAAGACACTTCACCCCCATTGCCCACGTGGGGGGCACGGTAGCGTTGTGTACTAAGGCGTACTGCACGTCGATGGTGCACTTGTCTTCAACCAATGCTAACCCCGCTTGTGTGGAGTTAGTATGTTGGGAAGTTTGACAGTTGTTCGCCGTTGACAGGGCGTTCTCTCCGGGTATTCCGGCTTCCTCCACCCGTAAAACTGTCGTGGTCATGATTAGCCATTGCGCATAAATATGTGACCTTGAAGACCAATAAATAAATAAATAAATAAATAAATAAATAAATAAATAAATAAATAAATAAATAAATAAATAAAATAGATGCATTAGTGAAATCATTCTCCCCAGTGGTCCATCTTTGCATGGCGAATTTGTAAGCTCAGGTTGAAAGTAAGTTGAATCAAGTGTGAAACTGATGGGAAATCAATGCTACCAGCCAGATCGCTACCATGTTTACGCTGCTTCCTACAGGATACATATTAATTGTTTGATAAATATCATATACATATCAGGGGTTCATTTTCTAAATTATGTGCAACTGGAATGGTTAATATCGAAGGCGGATAGTACAGTATGTTCATTTGCGGTAAAACAGTAGTGTTGAAACGGTTAATCGATTAGTTTGTACTCCGCCTGCTACAATCTTGTTCGGGTTACACTTTTCACTACTTGTTAACCCTTTACCCAACGTAACGGTAAAAACGGGCCAGCGCTATTCTAAAAAAAATCGTCAATTAATTTTCATTGTATTTTCTTTTTTTGTCTCAAAAACATAGGTTATGACCCTTCGTTGGAACGAGCTCGACGAGCTCGTTCCAACGAGGGGTCATAACCTATGTTTTTGAGACAAAAAATGAAAAAAATAGTTATTCAAGAATTGTTTTGTCGTCTGCTTTTCATGTTAGGTAAAAGGTTAAACGGTAACGGTCAACGATGACAACGAGTGTAGAAATCTTTTCTATTGGTGGATTCAGACAATCCGAAATACACAGATTGAAACTTATCATTCCTAACTTACCTCTTCATGAAAATCGAACTTTAATAAAGTTAACTCCCCTGAAATTATTAGTTGGACAAGCAAGGTCCGATAAAGAAGCATGCAATTGTTGAGAAAACACCTGAGACATCAGTAAAAAATAAAGGCAAGTTTCCATTTGTTACCTTTAACAAACGAAAACGACAGACAACTCTCGAAGTTGCCTGTTATTTCCGTTTACTAAAAGTTACAACAGGAAACTAGGTTTTTCTATGGCAAGATAGTTAGAAGCAACGAAGTAACAATCCGTATTGGCTCTTTGTTCAGCGAATGTGTTTTTTGCAGTAATTTGCAAGTTTTTGTTCTTGAGCAAAGCTTACCTCCAAGACTTTTATATTAATGGAAAGGATGGTGTCTGTTGATATGCGCACACTGTTCGTATAATGAACAGAAAAAGTCACTAATCATCAAAAGATGGTGAAATTGCTGTTTTCTTATTTTGAAGTGAGTTTTAAGAGAGACTAATAGTCAAACGTTCAAGCGGATTGGGAAGAATGTAAAAAACAAACAGCATCTGTATTTTCGTACTACTCTGCAGAAATGCCTGACATTTGTAAAATGATGCGTACATTGATGATACAGCGTTGCTAACATTTTGGAAATTTTAATTTTTATATGAAATTTCAATTCCCTAAGTGACAACTTTGGGAAATTAAGGAGAGCTCACTTTCCTGTAAACCTCTTCTAATGACGAAAATTGTCAGTCATGGCGAATCTTGTGTTCCGCAAGTATGCGTTTCTGATCATCACGCGCGAATATTCAATGACGAGATTTGCATAAGTTGCACTCCGTCAGCCCCGAGTTAACTATGCAAGGTCTGCATGAGTTGCATTCTGTTGTTTTCAAAGTGTCTGTATCAACCAAAACAAAACATTTCCATCTTGGTCTTAACTACATTATCGGGATTCCGCACTCCAGTATATACATATTTTCTGCTGCAAAGTGTCGGATTATTAATCGGTAACGAAACGGTAAAAACGAAAGGGTTAACGGTTAACCCTTTGAACCCTTGTTTTTCTGGAATGTTACAGCATTTGTGTACACTTACAGTGAGATGGGACAGTCCAATATCAATATACAGGGAGAATAAAATAATAACTGCAGTCTGCAGCCGTCTGGCTGCATGCTGCAGTTATTATTTTATCACCAATGCCCCGAGTATAAGCCTCTTATAATAAGACAAAAATGGGCCGAAGTTATGCCTTCGACCGAAAAATCTGTCTTAAGAGTTCAAAGGGTTAAATTCAGCGTGGGAACCCTGGGAAGTACAGCAGTGTTTATTTATTATGGGTAACAAGTTATGTTTTACCGGTAAAGTAGGACCGGGAACCAATGCCTGTGGCGGGGGGGGGGGGGGTAAAGGATTGGCTAAACTTGACTTCATACCTGTGTTGCAGTCATCGTACACAATATAGCCAAGTATGCTGAAAGTGATCTTAAACACGAATAAATATATAGATAAAATAAATAATTGGGGTTTATCATTCTGGCATTTTTATATTCTCTGTTCCAAAGTAGCTTAGTTTAAACATATTTTATTTGCCATAAATTTGCAAAAAGGATTGGAGTACAAGTTATACAACTGATGTTAACTCCTCTCCATAAATACAACAGAAAAACAATACATAGATGCGGCTATAAGATATATAGATTGGCTCACAAATGAATAGGGATTTACACTATTTACTTTTGAAATGTAAGTTGTAGAAACAGGCAGCCAAGTATGTAATAGGGTCTCGACTCAGGGAATACACAGGGTAGGACACTGTTAATTTTCTCTATGAAAGCTTTTGGATGGCAAATTAAAGGGCGAGGGATATGGCGTTTATAGAACGTTTCGTCTAGTACTAGAGAGAGGCTAGTCCGAGAATATAATGACTGAATTGAAGCTAGGATGAACGCTTGGGTTTTCAGAAATATATATTCGTTTTGTTTTGTTGTCAGTGCGGGTTTACCGTACAAGAGATCGGTTTCGGATGATATATCAAAATCTCTCTCTTTGTATTTTGATATATCATCCTCAACCGATCTCCAAAGTAACTTGGGATTAATCGATAACGAACGGTTAAACTAAGCAGTTAACCGGGTAAGTAATTCCCTAACCGTTAGCACTTAAAAGCAGGTGTATTTCCGCAATCAGAACTGGAAGCATTAAAAATAAAATATAAATAAATAAAATGACAATCTGATGATACCGAGGAAACAATCAATGGCCACGGACAATACATCATGCCACAATGTTGACTATTGGAAAACATGTCTTGCGCCAAAGAGAGATTGAATGAGTCACGTCACGTCACAAATACCTAAGCAAATAGAGTTTATTCTCTACTGACGTTTATTATATATATAATATTCATATGATACGTCTAGTTTGGAAATTAATTTCTCACGTGAGAATACCCCGAGCGGCTTTTCACTCTTCAACACACGCGTATTGTGTAATGCTTGTGCGATGTCGATGGCATTACCGAACGCCATCAATAATAGTCGTACCGGGAAAGGCCAATAAAATGTTGCCCCAGAGAACAATGTGTCAAGGACCCTGCTGTGACAGAAACGACGGTAGTTTTCTAGGTATGTTAGATTGTTTGCCCGGCTCTACAAGACGAGGATTGTTATTTATTATTATTATTTATTGGAGTTTAACGACACTTTCGACAGCCAGGGTCACCTCGGCGTGTCCGGCAGTTTTATGGTGGAGGAAGCCGAAGTACCCGAAGAGAACCACCAATCAACAGCGAGCAACTGTCAGATTCCCCAACGTACTAACTCCACACACACAGGCTGGGTTAGCTTTCGTTGAAGACAAGTGCACCATCGATGTGCGGTACGCCTTAGTACACAGTGCAGTGCCATCGTGCCACCACGTGGGCAATCGGGATTAAGTGTCTTGCCCAAGGACACAACGCAGTTAACCCTGGAGGGGAACAAACCGTGGACCTCTGTGAAGTTTAATGTAACCACTGAGCCACCGCGCTCACACGAATATTGTTACAGCATCAGAGGGCACTGATGGGTAACGACAATGTTTCAGTCCTGTGATTTCAAATGGTCTCGATCCGGTCCTAATTGTCTACTCGCTTTCTTTCCAATAACACTGTAGACTAACAACACCCATCGAGAACGAAATGTGAGAGCATTGAATCTGAGAATTTATTTTCGCCTCTGTTCTTCTTGATTCGATTTCCTGTTGGAACCCGGAGACGTGAAGTTGTGCTTGTTTACTGTGGTAAACAGGCTGTTTTATTTATAAAGTAGAACCCGGTAACCGGTGGTAGGAGTACAAGTCCTCTACAGTGGGCAACATAGGTATAAATGATTGGCTGTACTTGACGTTGTATCCATGCGGCGGTCACAATCAGCCATTGAGCAGAAATGTGTAACTCTAAACATCAATAAATGGTAAAATTATTGATTCGATCTTAATTTCATTAGTCTCCACGCTTTGGTGTAAGTGTGTTGAGTCCAAGTCGCGATCTGATCTGTTTTTCATGGGATACCAGTCACTGACAGTAGTTCTTGGTAAGGTCTCACTGAAACCGTACCCAGATTCGCTGTCGTTACGAGTATTGTCTGTTATGGGAAAACACGAGAAACGTTTTTGTATTTTTCTTGTGCTTACTGGCTTATTGTCAGTGTTAGCTCATTGACTGTAGCAGGAGATATATTTTATCCTGTGCATTTCTACCTTTCATTTTACGCTATTGTTCAAAGACCACACACTTCAACCGTCAAGGATTTTGCTATTTTTTACCCAAAGAAAGAGAATACCTTGTGGAACAAAATCACGGATTTTTTTCAAGAGTTCCGTTTCAGAATTAGCAACTTTGTGGTTGGTGCAATTTGCAATTTGAAAGTTCATTTCAACAACAAAATTTCTCTTCAGTTCAAACTCAGAGCACTCAAAAATGGCCTTTGGATCAAAACAGTCCCATTGCCCATTATTGTTTGTACGAAAATTGTTTAATTAACTTGTGTTGAAACTCTTTTGTTTTTGTCTGTTATAATATTATTATATGTCGGCAATAATCCTAATAAGTTTGAAATACACCTCCATTCTATGTACTAGCACTACTGCTTGCATTTTGCTGAGGATCACCCCTAGTTATCTATATTTTGATCATCAAAGATGAATTGCTTGTTACGTTTTTTATTGTGGTTAAATGATACTTTCAACACCCTGGGTGATGTCGCTGGTCTAATTTTCACGGGGTTGGGGTAGGGGTGGGAATAGAGTAACCAGAGAGCACCCCTAACCAATGGTGTATGGTTTCTGAACTTGCCGGTATACCATCCTGGAGTAAGCACAAATGCCATACCGATTAACCCATTCACACGCGAGTGTCGTTCTGTGTTTATTACACGCCTTCTCGTCCTTTCAAACAACTACTGTAAGGACGCTCAGCAATTCATTTGACAACTATCAACACAAATAACACTTTTTTATCGCCGACCAAATTTATGAGGGGAACCCGTGTTACTCTTTTGTCCTCTGAGTTCCATTGCGTTCCATGTGCCTACTGAACTCAGGGAACGATCTTCAGCTACCGCTCGCGATTCAAATTGTAAGTGCGTTGCACGATTTGTAGAAAATTCCAATGAAATTTCGCTTCTATTTAGAAAAAGTCCGTCAACGATTTCCGTTCCGCACATATGTGCGGAACAAATTTTCATTTTCCCCATGGTTTAGTATTGCTGTACATGTAGATGAAGATTTCATTGAACAGACGTGTTATAAATTTATATTTCTTTATTACAGGGGTAATAATAACTCCATTCCTGTTTCTTGTGGAACTTTGTTTGCTGTTGTTTGCTTGTTTTAGAAACATCCAGATTGTGTTGAAAAAAGGTCCTCAAATGCCAGAAAGTCCATCTTTCAGGTCAGTCATGAATGTTTCAAATCATATTCTGCCTTTGAGATCACTTGGTTGTGTTTTGCCAGAAATGCGCCTTATTATTTTGTACAATTAGTGGACACTGGAATTACATATATTCCCAACTTTAGAAAATTATTTTGTCGATGGATGCCTGAAATTAAGGTCTGATAATTAGCTTTTGCGCGAACTATTTATCGCTTAATTAAAACAGTCCGGCAAAATTCTAATAGTCCGACAAAATTATCGGCGGTGGAGTGACCGTCCCTCCGCTCCATCATTTACAGTATTGTCATAACAAAAGCCAACAGAAGCGGGGCCGGGTCGCGATAGGACTGGCATTATCTTTCCTTTTTCTTGAGCACATTACTGTAGAATTTCATATGTTGGAAACATAATGTGAGAATAATGTTATTTTGATGTTCCGTCTTGATCTCGCAATATTCTGTTCATGAAATCACAATCAACTGGTGTAAATTTGTGGTCGGCTGGACGGGATCTAATCGAGAAAGAGAAAAATGTTTCGATCACAGTATCCAAATCACATAATATAGACGTAGTACAGTACTGAGATTACAAAAACGTACATATAATTTTGACCGGGTCGCTACAGAAAGTTCTGAGATTGCAAAGCGGACAAAAAATTTTGACCAGGTCGTGACAGAAAGGACCGAGATTACAAAAGCGGACATGTAATTTTGACCGGGTCGCTACGGACAGTTCTGAGATTACAAAGCAGACATATAATTTTGACCAGGTGGCGACAGAAAGGACCGAGATTACAAAAGCGGACATACAATTTTGACCGAGTCGCGACAGACAGTACTGAGATTACAAAAGCGTACATGTAATTTTGACATTTTGATCGGGTCGCAACAGAGAATACTGAAATTACAAAAGCGGAGATATAATTTGACCAGGTCGCGATAGACAGTACTGAGATTACAAAAGCGACATATCATTTTGACCGGTTCGCGACAGAGTAGGGAGATTACAAAAGCGGGCAGATAATTTTGAACGGGTCGCGACAGACAGTACTGAGATTACAAAAACGGACATATTATTTTGACCGGTAGCGACAGACATTACTGAGATTACAAAAGCAGTCAGAAAAATTTGACCGCGTCGTGATAGAGAGTACTGAGATTACAAAAGCGGAAACACAACTTTGACCTGGTCGCGACAGAGAGTACTGAAATTTCAAAAGTGGAAACACAATTTTGATCGAGTCGCGACAGAGAGCACTGAGATTACAAAAGCGGACAGATAATTTTGACCGTGTCGCGACTCCGTCGCGACCAGGTCGCAATTCTTCGTCCACTTTGTTTTCCGCGTCACTTTGGCAACATCTGACTTCTTGAAACCAATCGATATTTGAAGCACGGGTACTATTTTCGTTTTTGTCTTTTTTTCATTTTGTCAACATTTCGAAATATTTTATGTAGGGTAATTAGACAAACTGATATTACTTTATTTGTTCGTTTCTTTGTTTACTGGGGTTTAACGATACTTTAAAAAACAGGGTAATATCATGTCAGATAGTTCTACTGTTGAAGAAAGTCGCAGTACCCGATGAGAATCACCGGAAAGAGACCAGACTCTCCAACTTACTAACTCGACAGAAGCAGTGTTAGCAGCGGTTGGAGGTAAACACACAATCGATGTGCAGTGCGCCTTGAGACACGGCGCCATCGCACAGTACGTGGAGAGTGGATTGTAACTAAATCACCCGCGGAGTGGAGTTATCACCCAGGCTATAACTTTCAATTTTTTTATATATCGGCAAAAAAACACAAGCAATGTTTCAGCCAATGGACCTCCGGGTTTAACCCGGAGGTCCATTGGCTGAAACTTTGCTGGTGCTGGTTATGCTTTGCAACAAATTTGCAATTATTGCGCGGGTGGAATCTCCACTCTGTGGATGATTTAGTGATAATACTCTCTCCACGTACTGTACGTACCTCCCTGTGGGAAAAAAGTGATTAACCATTTATTTAACAGGAAAGGCAGACGACACTTCCAAACTAAATTCTTTAATAACTAATTTATTTTCATTTTTCATGTCAAAATCATAGCTTAAAACCTTCATTGGAACGAGCTCAACGAGCTCATTCCAATGAGGGGACATAAGTTATGGTTCTGAGATAAAAAAAGAAAAAAATAATGAAAATTGAATTATTTATTTAGTGAAGTTCAACGACACTTTCGACGGCCAGGGTTACCTCGTGTCGGACAATTTTACGAATGGAGGAGGCCTGAGTACCCGGAGAGAACCACAGAGCAATGACGGGCAACTGTCAGTCTCCCCAACGTACTAACTCCACACAAGTAGGGCTCGCATTGGTTGAAGACAGGTGTATCCTTCGACGTGCAGTACGTCTTAGTACACAACGCCGCCGTGCCCCCACGTGGGCTATTGGGATTAAGTGCCTTGCCCAAGGACACGGCGCAGTTACCCCTTTTGGGGATCGAACCGTGGACCTTAAGGTAAGTACACAATCGATGTACAGTTCGCGATGGGACACAGCTCCACCGTGCCCCCCGGTGGAAAATCGTGGTTAAACCTTCACCTAACTGGAAAAGAAAACAACACGTGCAAACAAAATTCTTCAATATTTTTCTTCCATGTTTTACGTCAAAAACATAGCTTCTAAGCCCTCATAAAAACGAGTTCGTTTCAGTGAGGGGCATAAGCTACGTTTATCTGAGACAAAAGAAATTAAAAAGTACTGAAAATTGAATAGTAATTTTTGTGAATACCGCTCACCTGTTTTGACCGTTATGATGGGTAAAGGGTCAAATGTCTTGCACAAGTACACGACGCAGACGGCGCGTGTCAGGACTGAACCGTCAACATTTTGGTTTATGTTTCAATGCTCTAACCAATGAGCCACCACTCTCCCAAACTAATAATAACACTTTGGCCGGCCGCTCATTTGTCACTGTTCTCAGGTGAGAAGGCCTTGGTTACCCCTGTGATCCAAACTGCACCCCTATTCCCACGCCTCTTCTCTCCTTCCAACACTCGGAGACGAACTGTTTGATGACATCTCGTGCCACATTATTCACAATCTCTCGGATAAGCACACTAACCCTGTCCCTTGTGTCACGCAAAAAACACATGTTCTTCATTCTCCCATCCCACTTCCATATTTTACTCCCATTGAATCTTATTCTGTTTGACTGGTAATTTGGACATTCTAATAGAAAGTGTTCCAGGGTCTCTACCACGTCTAAATTACACATCTGGCACTCCTTTTCGCCGTTTTTCCCAATTTTTCTCCTAAGCTCCTTGGACTGTGACCTCAGCTTGAACAACAGTGACCCATTAAAGGTGCCATCAAGGTACTCTTCAAAACCGGGCTTCTCATTATCACACAGACCACCCAAAGAACTGTTTGACTTGACCCCCTCTCGCCAATAATATTAGCATCCTTCATGATTCTTTCTCGGACGAATTTTTTACCCTGATGACAGTGAGACGTGATCAGATCGCGATTCGACCGAGAAAATACCGCTTTGGTGATCACACTTCTGTATTTTTTACTATGTACGTCTTGTTAGGTACAGCTGAACCATTCGTATGCGCAAAGTGTGCATCATTAGAACATGACTTGCTAATGATACAAATTATCACAAATTCTACGTGTAGTGTTTACACGAACTGAAATATACCTCAATGATTTAGTCGGTTTACTTCCTGAACTGGGAGTTCTTCATACAATTACTAACATGCGTTTGTAGTAATTACAGGATTGCTTTTATATATTTTGTTTGGTAATTTGTCCGCTGTCATGGAGCTCTCAAACTTAGTCATTGAGAAACGGAAACATTCTTCTTTTGGCCCCATGCTAATTTCCCGAGACAGTCTGGCATCAGCAATTTTTGGAAGAGAAGTCTGTGACGGATCGATAGTGTTTGTTCCTCAACGGGACAACGGAGCGCAAAATAACAATAACTATTTTAGTAAAATGATTATAAGTAGGGCCCTGAGAACATCGAATTTCGGATCGAATCGAATCTCAAATCGAATCGGCATCAGATTTCGAATCGAATCGAATCCCTAATCGAATCTCAACTTTTTTCAAGTTGTGGATATTACACATTCTTACAACCGTAATACTGTCAGTCTCCACTCAAGTATTGTGTGCAACGGCGACCGGTGTAAATCAAGCAGAAAGGCGGAATATTCCAAAACGAAATTAATGTAATTCCGGAAGCGGAACCTACTTGAACTCTTCTTCTTTCATCAGGTCTCCTTTACAGGAGACCTGATGATAGAAGAAGAGTTCCAGATGAGACACTTTGTAGGATTTTGCAAGATTTTGAAAACGTCTCAGCGGTTCGAACATTTTCGAATTGGCGCGATTGCAATCGAATCGAATCGAATCAAAGGGCTATTTCGAATCGAATTTCGAAGCTTCGCAGGTCCACACCGAAAGCTTGATAGGAGTGTTTTATGTGTTGTCTCTCAAAAATGATACCGTAATATCGTCAGTCTCCACCTAATTATTGTGTACAACGGCGACAGGTCTAAATCGTGCAAAAAGCGGAATATTCCAGAACGGAATCAATGTAATTTCGGAAGCTGAACGTACTTGAACTCTTCTTTTATTGTCGGAAACCGGGGCTTTGTCGTTGCTGGGGAAATAGATTCATGCCGCGGATTCAGCCAAAATTCAAGGCGTGTTGCCTGAATCCGTTAGTGAGCGTTTGTCTCACCGTGACGAACCCGCCCGTTTCACTTTTGTTGGGGTGGTTCTTATCCTGAAGGGGTTAATAACTTTTCCTCGAAAAGCATAAATCGACAGGGGTTCACTGGAAACAACAATTTTAATACATATATAAAAAAAATAAATATGACAATTGGTCACTTACATGGAATCCAAACGAATAGGAAAACAAAACGTCAATCACCCCCTACCCACACAGTTTTTGAGTCACTTGCGGGCCCGCATTCTCTGTTGTCGCTGTTTTTTATCTGCTTTTCGCTGGTATTTCTTCCTTGTGGCCTCTTCACTTCACCCTTTCACTGCCGTCGCACGGCCACTAACGTATTGTCACTTTATCGGGACGTCTTTCCTCCAACAAGTGACGGGATGTCACTCTCCCACTGCCGTCGCACAGCCACTAGCTTATTGTCACTTTACTTGACGCTTTCCACTCAAGCAGTCGCCACCAATGTGGTTAAATTCTCCTTTACGTTTGTCTCAGGCAAAGCCTACTCTGCCTATGTATGGCTTGCCTTCTAAAGCAGGTAATGCCGTTTACCTAAATGCGGATAGCTTTCTGAGCTCGTACTTTATGTTTCTGATCTTATTCTCATGTATAGCCACCAAGTTGGCCCGCGGATGCTCTTATTCTAAATATGAGCTCTGTGGTTCCCCTACATAACAACGTGCCTGTACTTTCACACCGATAAGGCACCTCCTCTAACCTGTAGCTTGGGATATCTCCATCTACACACAACGACCCACAGTCTTACACACCTTCAGACTGGAATTGGCTGGAATAAATTCTTCGAGAAATCCCCGATTTTTATTCCCATACCAGAACATCAATTCTCAGTTTAATCGCTTCTCTTGAACTTGGCCGCTCTGGTCTATCTTAAATTAATACTCGCTTTAAAGTTCCTTTGAAATACTCGTGGTATCTCCGTGACTTTCGGTGACAGGATAGATGCGTAATATGGGTGTGTGTCCAGAACATGTGTGGTGTCCTGTTTTCTAACAACTACACATTAACTGGCCTTAATTACCTAGATAATGACTACAGGAGAATACTGCTTTGATCAGTTATCAGATAGCCCATGTGGCGTTCAACAAATGCGCCATAATGGACATTAAATTTCGTACCTCGTTTGCAGGCTCAAATTATTGCTGATTTGTTTAAATGAGACATCGGTTTCGGGGACCGTTGTTTACCCATCTTTACGTTTTATGTTTAACCCAGTCAGAAAGACTATCAAAAATATCTACACTTTTAAACAAGAAAATTGCAACTTTTAGCTATCACCTTGACATCCATCACAAGGTCTCCTGTATGTATACTTTGTAGGATGGCGAACAGTGGCGGCGCCAGAGTTACAAAAGTGAGGGGGTACAGTTGGGGATTGTGCAGCGCCGAGCTGGGGTGGGTTTCGGGGGGGGGGGGGGGTCCTCTCCCTAAGTTGAGAAAATGTTTAACTGTTTTGCAACAAAATCATGCGAATATGGATATCATTGGAACCGGCTGAACAAGCCGGTTCCAATGATATTCATATTTGCATGATTTCATTGAGTTATACCTTTGAGAATTTTTCTAAAATATTAAATTTTATTTATTTTTTAAAATTGCTGTAGGCTAAATTCCAAACGGATGCCTTGTACGCTCTCGATTCTAGCATTCGTTGAATACTCTTAAGCACTACGTTTCAGACCGTTTAAACGCGGCATGTCTTGTTGCAATTTGGACCCTCGACTCTTGTTTGTTGTTTGCAGCTAGCGTGTGTGTGAGGGGGGGGGGGGGGGGGGGGGTAAACATAATTTCAAATTTTCTCTGATTTAGTGCACTTGGGAATATGGGATTAAGCATTCCGACCATTACACCGCAACGTTCAATTCAACAAAAATGAAAATGATAGTATTGTTTTACCACGGTTGGCGAAAAAAGTGGATAGCGAAAAATTTTGAGAACATCTCAGTGATTCGAACATTTTCGAATCGGCACGATTTAAATCGAACCTAATCAAATCATAAGTACTATTTCAAATCGAATCGAATTTCGAAGTTTCACAGGGTCCTAATCATTTCAGTCCTTTTTCTTGTTTGAGATTTATGTTTGTGTCTCACTATTTTCCTTATTTCTTGAACAGAACAAAACCAGCAAAAAAGCGTAAATATCAACCACTTATTGCATATCAAAATACTTCTCTTTTTCAATTATCATCGTTTCAAAATCTTCACCGAACTATCTGTTTGGATCTGCCTGAGTCTTTAGCAGGAATTTTGCATCATTATCATTACACCCACACGGTAAGAAAGGGTGTAGCAGCAATAACATAATTGACACGTATAGGGGAGATTATTTCTAAAAAGGGTGCGAAATCAACCCAGTGGTTTTGTTCCTTTTCAACAACACTTTGTGCAACCAAACGTTGTCTGCTCTCAGTTGACAGATTAACCCACAGGAAATGTATTCCCTGCATATGCTAAAAATAACAAGAAGAGTCTTTAACCATTTTTTCAACGTAACGGCCAAAACCGGCCAGCGCTGTTTTCAAAAATCGCCAATTAATTTTCATTATCTTTTCATCGAATACCATCGACATATATAATACTATGTCCTGCAAGTGGACAAATGTGTCTTGGTCTTCCAGGGAGGATAAGCAAAAAATTAATCCTATAGCCCGTTAAGGGGTTGTACGATTAAGTGTTTACTAATCCTGTTTAAAGTTTATCCTTTTTGTACTGTTCGATGGTAGCTTCCGGTTTTCTGAAAATCTTGACTGACCAAGCAACCAGTCTGATATGCACTGTAACGTTTAGAGGCCTATTCCGACGATGGTTGTTCTTACATGTTCAAGTGAACCCAGTGAAGATGTGTATGCAACATGAGATGTCACTTAGCTTTCAATAATGCAGATCGCATCATGCAGGCTTCTGTAGCCACTCTTGTGTGCTGAGGACTAACATGTAACATTTTATAGATATCTTCCCTAATCGATTTTTAAGTGTTATAAATTGTGCCAGGTCTCGTCAAGGTCCTTGCAAATATAATGCACTAAACATGTGCCATAATTATACTCGGTGTGGTATCATTTACCAATGTAAAATGTGGCTCTTTCACAATTCGTATGTACAAGTTAAAGACAAATGATTGTAAAGCTAACCGATAGGGGGCTCTGCAATTTATTTTTTTTAAATACTCGGTCGCCCAAACTTTTGTCACCACTCTTCATCATATTTTTTTTTAAATTTAGTGAAACGAAATAGGATTTAACCCTTTGTGTAATTTTTATAAGACCATTTTGTAGTCTGTATGACAAAGATCCACACTTTATATCTGTCTGTGTTTTGCACGTATTACAAAGTGACACCTATTGCAAGAAAAGAAAACGTAAATCATTAGGGTCAGTAAAGTAAAGGTTCGCCGGCCACTGCTAACCCTTACTATACTGACCCTAAACCATTATGGAAGTCTCCCATTTTAGTCGAATTCAAGATGAAGATTTTGTTTCTCGGTATGTTAAATTTACAACACCGAAAGTTTTAAACTAACTAATAAATATGATATTGGTGGTCCATAAACAGTTGTTAGGAACACGATACGGAATGAAAATAAACACTGAAAAATGGAGGAGACCAGGTATTTTTTAAATACATTGTAGAGTCTCCTTTTCTTACACAAATAATTGCTTGAGCTCCGATGACCTATAATATTTTTACTTGTCACAATATTATAGCAAGCCACAAGGACAGACCTGTTTACCCCTGCAGAGCTAGATGTGACTTGGTGGTTGAACATTTGCTTGTCACGTATAGTACTTTTAAACATGTCCTAGAATTTGAGTCGCATCCACCACTGATTTATGTACAACTGGTTTGTTGGAAAGTCGGCGAAAAAAAGCCACAATCAATCTGCTCCACTCAAAAGGGAGTCAGATCAGTCAAAGCGGAGACTCCTCCCATCGGTGACGTTCAATGACATGAAAGCTGTTACGCTGTGACTAACGAGACTTGCAAAAACCAGGGTTACATTTTCTGGGGGTGGTTTTATGGGTGTCGGAATTCAGAGTACCCATAGAGAACCACCGAGTAGAGGGGATAAACTGTCAGACTCTACAAGTTACTAACCAGTCACAACCAGTTGTCATCAGCGGCTGAAGGAGCGTGCATCATCGACGTGGATTACGCCTTAGTACAGATTGACTCAGGTGGGTAACGAGATTAAATGTTGTGTCCCTGGGACACAGAGCAGATAGTGCGCACCAGGGTCGAACCGTAGACCTTTCGGATTAATGTTCATGCTCTGATCAATTCGTCAAGCCTGCACATTATTGGAAAATCAAATCTCGAGTTTTTCTCCTTTCAAATCCCTATGGCAGTTTTTTGTCACAAAGTAAATACTATACTACTCAAAGTGTGCTAAGCACCAAGTACATCCAACTACCTGTTTTACGTTTTATTTGAAGTATTATAATGAAAAGTGTATCTATTTTTTATTTTATTATATCTTTAATGATTTAAGTACAGAAATTAAGATTTTATTTGTGTTTGACATTATTTTTTAGCTTTTGAATACGATAACCATGAAAAATGGATATTTTTGGTAAAAGAGGAAATTTTTCAATATGACACAAAGTTGACGGAGCGAAATGGTATGGCTTCAATATCGAGTATGAGAAAATTACTGTTAATTACAGCCTGACAACGCCTTCTCATGCTCCCAATCAGGTTCCTGGTAGTCCTTTGTGGGATGTTGTTCCATTCTTGGACCAGCATGGCACCAAGCTCCTGGACACTTCTTGGCTGGACTGGACGGGCTGAAATTGCAAGCTGCAACTCATTCCAGACATGTTCGATTGGATTGAGGTCAGGGGATCTTGCTGGCCACTCAATACTCTCAATCCCCCTCTCTCTGTCGGAACTCCCCGACAGCATGGGCATCATGAGGACGGGCATTGTCGTCCATCAGAGTGAATCTATCACCACTGCACCTGCATACAATCTGACGTGGATATCCATAATCTCACCAATATACCGTTGTGCAGTCAATGCACCACGTTCAAGGATGCAGAGCTCTGTACGTCCATCACCAGCTGATGCCGGCCCAGACCATGATTGACTCCCCACCACAGCGGTCAAACTCAGCAATGTTGGCTGCATGGAATCGCTCTCCTGGTCTTCTCCCTACCCTAGAACGCGTATCTGTGTGGTTTAGGCAGTACCTTGGCTCATCTGTGAAAAGGACAGGTCGCCAATCATCTCTGGTACATGTAACGTGGTCCATGGCTCATTCATATCGAGCCTGGTGGTGGCTCTGGGGCAGCGGAATGCGAATACATGGTCTTCTCGATCGGAGACCACCTTCATGCAACCTTGTCTGGATACTCTGCGTCGAAACATTTACCCCGGATGCATTCTTTCTAGAGGTCACTGCGAAGCTGGGTTGCTGTCGCAAAGCGGTTCCAATGGGCCTGAATGATCAAAAACGGTCTTCAGCTACAGATGTTGCCCTGTCTCTGCCACCACCATGCCGTCTTAATGGTGTGCCATACTGCTGAAATCTTGCCCAGGCTCTGGTGATCACCATATGGTGCACACCAAGGGCTTCACCAACCTGATGATGAGTAGCCCCTTGCTCCACCTTCCCTACAGGCCGCTATATTTCTGCTTCAGACAAATGTCTTCTTACATTTGCATTTGCCATATTCATCCATTAAATCACATGGGATTGTGTTGAAATGAAGAGTGAATACCCCACATTTGCCATGTTCATGTAGACAGTACGCGAAAACATGACAATCAAGGGGTACATGCTTTCCATGACTGTCACGGAAAGTCTGCCTGCTAAGAGAGCTAATGTAAACACTGGGGACCATCTCAATACATTCCTCAATCATATCCACTAAAAATATCGCAAATATATCACAAGCAAATTTCACAATGATGTGTCAAATATTTGGTGCTTAGCAAACTTTGAGTAGTATATATAATTAATATTCTATTTTTTGTGCATCCTGCCCCATTGCTTCAATAAGCTATCTGTCTGTATAAATTATGTTGCCGATAATTCGTAAATTCAGTCATCATAGGTTTAACTCTTTCCACGCTAAAAACATTTCTGCTTAGATTACACAACTGTTGAGAGGTGGGTTCCGTGACCGTCAGAGCTCATCACAGTCTTTGATTTAAATCCTGCAATAAAATGTTGCCTTGATTCATAACCGGGGAAAGACGAGTGATGAACATCTTCAAACAATTGAACAGAAATACCTTATTCTAATCACATTGTATTCCAGACATTGCTCCAGGGCAGGGGAGTAGCTAATGGGCGACACCCAGAATAACTTTTCCAGTAGGAACATTTTATCGCTATTTGATATGGAATCGCTCTTTGGGTCTTACCATACACTTTCTTACGAATTTTTACTTTTCGTCCCCTGAGTTCCAATGTGTTCTATGTGTCAGTAGGCAGCCAGTAGGCACATAGAACACATTGGAACTCAGGGGACGATTTGATACTAGGCATTATTACACACCCATTAAACTTTAAACCCTTGTATTCAACGAAATCTCCGCTATGATATAAATGATTCTGTATTCGACGGGCGATATACAAGCCGGAACTTTTTTACTGCACCGTTTAGTTACGCTTCGAAACGTTTCCAAATTTCGTTATACAATCATCGACCGTCTGTCGCATAGTGTGAAAATGAAAACGTCCAAAGCAAAATAAAGTCGGTTCACAAAAAATTAGATAATATTTTTAAAAAACCCAATCATTTCCAACCAGACCATTAACCCAGCCTTGTTGCCGTCTCGTTTTGTGCATCCCATTGTATCCAAATTGGTCAACATTATTTCGGTAAATCTTCGTACACCTTGACATGCTTCGAACCTCTCTTAAAAACGTTTCTCCCAGCTGTTTTGCAATTCTGCACATATTTGTTCTTATATTTTTACTAACAGTAATGGCCACCAAATGGTTAGGCGTGAATGGGCACCAGCCCATTCACGCCTAACCATTTGGTGGCTATTACTGTTAGTAAACAGCGATACGAATTTCACCAAACACTGGTTCCGAAAAGGTTGTTTCGATTTTTAATCGATCCATATGATCAGTACAGCTTCAATCAAACCAAACTCTTCACCTTTGGGTTTAAACATCGGGATTAAAATTTGTTTATTTAAATGAATTTTAATGCATGGGTTGTGTAATAAACACAGAACGTGATGTGTGTTTGAATCGGTGGGTGTTTTGCATAACTCATTGGAATGGCGTAATCATATTTTGCTCGAGCACTCTCGCGAAATATGACTACGCCATTCCAACTCGTTATGTGAAACACCCACCGATTCAAACACTCATCTCGTTCTGTCTATTTATGTCACACACACAGGAGGTGGTTACCCTGGAACACTTTCTTCTAGAATGCCCAAAGTATCAGTCTAAAAGAATGAGATTCACTGGGAGTATAATGGGGAAGTGGGATGGGAGAATGTGTTGGGGGAGACTCAGAGGAGAGGGTTAATATGCTAATCGGAGAGATTGGGAAGAATGGGACAAGGGATACCATCAAGCAGTTCGTCTCCGAGTGTTGGGAGGAGAGGAGAAGCGTGGGAATAGGGAGGCAGTTGGGAGTACAGGGGTAACCATGGCATTCTCGTCCGAGAACCGCGACAAATCAGCGGCTGGCCAAAGTGTTATTATTATTACACAGTCGGTCATACAATTTGAGGTCTACAGTACATGATTTCGGCTGTTAGGGGCCGGTGTGACAGGAATGATAGTCCGTAGGAAAATTAGTCCTTCTGGACTATTATTCCGCGGAATTATAGTCCTAAGTCTAACATTCCTAGGAATAGTAGTCCGCCGGACTACTATTCCTAGGAATATTAGACCTAGAACTATAATTCCGCGGAATAATAGTCCAGAGGGACTAACGTTCCTACGGACTATCATTCCTGTCACACCGGCATGGCAGTACGTGTACGTGCTAATTAAACAGGATGTTACACCACGACTACTAATAATAAGTTTCAAAGAAAATCTCGAGTTTTGTATCTATAAACCCAACTGGCAAATATTCCAACGACATTATCAGAGTATGCCTTCAACGAAAGCATTCCTTGATGTTGTAGTAGAAACAGTTGATCATTGGAGACTTGGTCCCTCACAATCGGTACAAATCAAGTTCACACTCCCCCACTCCACTCAGGTTGCAATGCCCATGTTCCTGGGATATTGACCAATCATATTAGCACCAGGAAATATATTTATCTCAGACGTATCTGCATCGGGCATGGACATTCGGTTTCTTGTTTAAAAACTAAGCATACTTCAGATTTATCAAAGATGTATAAGACAGCACAGAAAACTAATTAATTTGGACTTAAAGTGTCAGAAACACGACATTTCTAGCATAAATCATTCTACTAAAGTCACTTTATGGGACTTTAGTGGATATGTTTCTTTGGTATACTGATAAAAGAATTTGAATAATATTAATATAGACAGGATATAAGACATACGTCACGCGATTGATTCCCAAGTGTATATATGTTGTTAGCAAAACAGACATAAATTATAGTTAATCCACAGTTGTTGTGACTGTTCCCTTTTTCGGACAACGTAGACTTGCTGTCGATATTCCTTTTGTTGTGGCCAATAACCTGTAAAGATAAGGAAATTCCAGGAAATTGGTCTATAAAAGGTACGTCTAGTAGCTCGACAGTGTGTTCTAGCCAAGTCCCGGCTGCCGTCTAGGCAGCCCAGACTTGACGAGAAACCCCTGCTGTTGAGAAATGATTTTTTCCAGTCGATTTCCTCATTGCCATAAAGTAAATGTACTTGTTCTTATGCCACCAAATTGGTACTAGGCTTTCCAACAAATAACAGTTAAACCTAACAGTAATCCAAGTTTACATGTGTGACAGTCTGCTTTATTTTAATTATGTCGCCCTGAGTGATTCTGGAAATAATAGTGCTCTTCTTCTTTCATTTCTCCTTCAGCCTGTTTCGTGCTGAGTTCTGCGAAAATAGTAAGAAGTTAAAAAACAAGAACAAAGGTTTCTATACATTGCTAAAAAAAGTCCAGGGGGTGGGGGGGGACTATTCTCGCATATAGGGGAACAGAACACGTACCGTTCACTTTTTCAGATATTTTCTCTACTATGATAGGCAAGCGTTTCCTTACCATTTAACTAAACTAGAGTGCTGCCATGTTTTGCATCGGGTGGGAGAGGGCTCGACTTTATATATTGAATCTGTTTTAAAATAGTGATGTTGGATAAATAAAAGAAACCTTATGATTATGAAAATTTAGAGTTCATTCCACTTGTAGAATGTTATATTAAACGTACTCGTCAAAGGTTCACACGTTGAATTCTTATTTGTACTTGATGAATGAAAGTAACATTTTCATACACCATGCATTTGCAGAAAAGAGAATAACGGTCTCTGAATTCAAATAATAACAGTGGTGAACCGGACAATGTGTGTACAATATGCAAAGTTGTTGGAATTAAATTTCAGCACTCCGATATCATAATAGTTATATTTTGAACAACTCTATTTCTCAAACTCCTCAATTCGTGATTGTTTGTCCAAGACATAGCATTCTAAAAGTACAGCTATTCTTTGAAATTCAGGTTCAGTTTCTGCATAAAATAAATAAATGCAACATTTTAACTAATTTAAATTCATAACTAGAAAGTACAATTCTAGAAAATACAATTGTAACAGTTTTACAGGATTAGCCCCTGACCAATATTTTCTTTGTGTTGATGACTTTCTCAAACTTGTGGATGTTAAACCCGTACCTACGTCACAAAAATTGACCACGCGCTCAGTGTATGCCTTTTCAAAGCCGATTGATTTCATTGTGAAAAGGTGTTGTTATTGTCACTGCTGTATTAAATTAATATCGATTAGCATTTCTGTGTTGCTTTCAATGGAAAACAGAGGGAACTATTTTGTTTCTCGGATGACTAATTTCGTTGATGAAAGACGTACTTTGGTTATCCACTGATAACTTTTAAACTGAAATGCCTGTTATTTTCGTAGCATTTACTTTGCTTTAATTTGAAACAATAAAAATAATACCTACGTTTTTTAAGAGATTATTTTAATTATTTGATGTTTTACTTACAGGTGAGATATACATTTTCAACAAGCGACTGTGAACGCTTGATGCAAATTTATATATCACCTGTCAGTCAACATTCATAAAACCACATATCCACTCTAAAACCATTGGTATCCTCTATTTATCATATGACTCGTCCGTTTTGTTCACTTTAAAACATTTGATATTTTGCTTTCATATTAATCATTGATAAATAAAGCCTTCCGTCGATTTCATTGGACAATTTCAAAACTAGACAATTTGATTGGCTGAACAAAATACAACTGGCCCACATTTGCATAATTAGGGTTGGGAGCTTTCATTGGTCAATTTCAAAACTTGACAATTTGATTGGCTAAACAAAATACAACTGGGTCACATTTGCATAATCTCAGTAGGGAGAATTTACGTTATCTGTCCTATTCAGGGTGGATTATATTGTATAAATCTTTTACCTTCAAGAAAAACGCCATTAATTTTTTTTTATATTTTTACTTTTTGCTTCCAAAACATAGGTTATGAAACCTCATTGGAACGAGCTCGACGAGCTCGTTCCGAATGAGGGGTCATAACCTATGTTTTGGAAGCAAAAAATGAATTTTTTTAGTTATACGAGGATGTTTTTCCAAGTGGCGTCTGCAACCCAATTTAGGTGATGGGTTAATACTAAATGGCTAATTTGTGCGTGTGTTTGTCATATGGTAAATAGAATATGAAATGAGTGTTTTTCTCATATAATATTTATAAAACTCGTCCGAATTTTCCGTTTGGGCTCGCCAGAGGCTCGCCAAAACGGAAAATTCTTAGACTCGTTTCATAAATATTTTTTGAGAAAAACATTCATTCCATATCCTCTATATATTAACCACGCGCCACAACTCCCCGATAGTGTAAATATTCATCTCGTAGTAATATCTTACAATTCCGATATAAAATTAACTTCATTGTGCATCGCCTTGAGGAATACAGGTTTTCTAACGTTTTTTGAGTATCTGTTTTACGAAAAAATGAAAACTTTTCTTTTTATAAAGCATTCTCGAACACATCTCGAATGAAGACTCATAAGTTACGTCACACGAACCTCGTTTGAGACAGACGCGATATGGGGGTTGGAAACGCTAGCTACACTAGTATTGAGGAGCTACGGGAACGTGGGTGCATGGAGTGGGGGTTGGGTGTCTCACCCACCTCACACAAACCCAGCCAAAGTTTTCAATAGTCGGAATTTTTATGTCAAAACCCACCACATTGTTAAATTTCTTGCTCTATGGCAATGGATTTTTGGCATTTTATCTGTGACTTTAACCGTTTCTAATAGACATTTTGAGTTTTTCTAACCATGTCCATTGAATGTTTCAACTTGTTTCAATCTTTCTCCTCATGAGTGCAACAAGCCAACGCATTGCTGACAGCAGGTTGCGGCACTCAAGAATCGATTTCCAACACTAGAATCAAAAGTTCATATATTTCGAACACAAGAGAAGAGCTCGCAATCTGATTTCGTCAGGAGTTGGAAATTCACAGGTAACAATTGGAAAACTATCACGCATAGGCTGGGGAGCCAACTCCCTTCGAACTAAAACCTTCTAACTACGTCTCTGAGGAGGTATTTGCGATAGTCATATAAACAATTCTAGGAATCAATCTTATTGTTGCATTGCGTGTGACTCTTCACAATCTGCCATTCAGATGATATACATCGTCGTAATGTTAATATCGGATTTTACCTGTCATTCAGCCTAATCAGACAATATGAAATGATAGCATGTCATATTCGCGTGATTTGGTCCCATTAGTAATATGATTATTTTACGAACTAACTTAGGTTAGAGGCGTAAACATATCGACATTTTGTTATTTCATTACCCTTGCTTTCGAAAAAAATTAAATAACAACGCTGAACAAGTAAAATTGAAAATTAAAAATTAATTTGAGAAACTAATTTGTTCATGTCATTATTGATATTGTGTGATTTAAATCTCTAGATTTTATTGGATTCATTAATACTTTCAACATTGGCGCTCTGGAAGCTATCATTTCAGTCAATACTGTCAACGGCGAAATGAATGAAATGGGCGAAACTGTCCTGGTTTGTTGAGAGGATCAGTAATAATTTAATCAAACAGCTCTGTCGAGCTGTTGGATTAAATTAATACCGAGCCTCGTTTCAGATTTGTTGCTTTTTATATCGTCTGCTCGTCCACTATCAATTGTGCACACCGGGTTGAAAGGGTTAAAACTAACACGAAAACAGTTCATTTATAAATCATGTCCCGTGAATCGACAATGACTTGCTGGTGTTTTTTTTCTTTGTTTGTGTTCAAATTCAGACTCGGTTTTGGGGGCAAACCGGAAACCAGAACCGTAAGACCCCGCAAAAACCACCCGAATGCTTTTCCTATGTTTGCGCATACACTAATCAAACTATCTAACTAGAAGGAACTGGACTAGTGGGTCATATGGACTCTCAAAAATTAGTCTATCCGGCAAAGGGGCGAATACGTCGTGGTCTCATTGTCACGTTTTCTTCATTATTGACTCGTCCACCGTACGAGTCAGGAAGAGAACAAGTTGGCAATGGGAACACAACGTAGATTAGATAAACTTTATTCATTTATTATTGATGTCAAAATATACAGATTTAAAGTAGCCATATTTCCCATAATTCAACTGGGAATTTAACCAATTCTATCTTGTTTGACAGAGCTCATTGAGCTCTGTCAAACAAGATTGAATTGATTAAATTTCTAGTTGCATTATGGGAAATATTCACACCCTGAACTTTAGATATTTCGACATCAGTGTGCAGGGGATTAAGCATAGCAACTGATCTCCTAGAACCTCTAAGAATGACCTAAGAGAAGTTAGGCTAACCCCACTGGAGATATTTACAGACAATACTTTTTGCGAGTATTGTTTACAATATGGTCTGAACACATAGAAAACCTGAACCGAGCCCGAGGTTGTTTTTTTTTTTTCGCTGAAACTGAACCCAAATCGAAAACGAATCTGAAAATGAATCAAACTAAAATACAAATCAGTTTTCTATATTATTGGTATGATCTCTGAATATGTTTAAAAGTATCGTACCAGAACAGTAATAATATTCTACTTGTAGGTGAATCGCATGCATGCCCGGGAGTCTTGTGGTGACTCAGTTGGGAAGTTAGTAGTCTTTCAAAGCAAACTGGAAAAAAAAATAATAAATGCAGTTTACATAGCAGGATTTCGAATCCACATCGCAAGAATTTCATTCAGCACCAACCGCCATCTATATTAATCTACGCACCTCACTCGCTCATCGATTGATGTGCTGGTGGACGAGTAGTATGCGTGGTTTAATCAGAGGTTATTACTTGGTTATTTTCATATTGGCAGAGATATCAGCCCGAGATAACTTCATATCAGCTTGAGACCGAAGGTCGAAAGCTGATGTGAAGTAACCGAAGGCTGATATCTCGACCGATATAAAACTAATCAAGTAATAAACTCTTAAAATATTAAACCAAAACAAATAACTACAAAACATTTTTGATCTGGTACAGTTTTCTGAGAGTGTTATTGTTTCTCATTCGTTTCACAAAGTCCGAAGTTTTCTCTTCTCCTACTCCTAATTGATCTATTCGGACGTCTCGGCTTGCGACTGGGAAACCGCGACTTTCAGATAGCTGAATTACCTCTTCTCCCACTTCGACAGATCTGCACTTTCGACTCTGAATTTTAGTTTGCGATGGACTTTCTGTACAACTCTATTTTTTCTTCTTTCCATCCATCTAATGCTTACATATTGCCATCATTAATTCCTCACCATACAAAACCCTGTTTCAAACCACTCCACCGGGGCGCGGTGGCGTTGCAGTAACCGGTTCCCGTCAGAACAGAAGTTAAGCAACTTCGAGCCTGGTTAGTACTTGGATGGGCAACCGTCTGTGCAATCAATTCAGACTCCTGCGTTGTGTCCCTGGACAAAGCACTTCATCTCGATTGTCCACATGGGGGCACGATGACGCCGTGTACTAAGGCGTACTGCACGTCGATGGTGCGCATGTCTTCAACTAATCTAACCCTGCCTGTGCTGCAGTGCGGATTTACGATGTTGGGGAGATGGCAGCTGCTCGTCGTTGCTCGTTGGTTCTCTCTGGGTACTCTGCCTTCCTCCACCCGATATGACCTTGTCTGTTAAAGTGTCACTAAACTCTGATAAATAAATAAATAACCACTCCACCTTATCTGGTAAAGCCAATTTTCCTGATTGCGTTCGACGAATAACTGTGAACATTTAAATGTAAACAAACTGCTTTCTCCCACCCAGTAACGTGTCAAGGAGGAAAACTGTAGCTTGATTCATATCAATGGGTAATTATGGGAAAGGAAATCATATCTAATAAATAATATAGTTTAAATAGGCGGTTGGTGTCGAAGGAAACTCTCCCTCACTATGCCCACATCGCTTCTAGATTCAGCACCACTCGGGAAATTTGAAATATAAACATTCACGATGGTTTTCATCGAAGTGAAGTATGTGGCATTAAGTGATGTAATCTTCTGTAACTATTAACTGCTCTGCATTCAGTTCTCCACAAAAGCTGTTACATATCATCGTCGTCTGGCATTAACGCCATACCGGAAAGCGGGAATAAGAAAGCATAATCCGTTCGAAGCAGTTTCTGACTTGAAGATATACAGACTGCTCTTATTACAGTAACCGGACGTAGAACGAAATTTACCATACGTGCTACCTGAAGGTTACAATACACTAAATGGAGGCAAAAACACCCCCAACTGATTTTACCTCAACATTTAATAGAGCAAAAATAAAGGAGATCAACTGATTGAAGCATTATTTATTAAATTGGGAAACCTCAATAAAAATGTCACAGTGTCTATTTTGAAAAAAGACTTGAAATAGTTGCACCAGTTATCCATTCCAAATTGTGAGGACTGAAAAATAAGGTGAGGGGGACAAGTAAAATATGCCTTTGCAATCGAGTGCGAAACTTGACGGTAGAACACTAAGAAGACACTCCAACATATATTGTTTTCCTGATCATTTTTTGAATGAGTTGATATACAAAGTGGATACATGACCGTTTCCCCCAAATAAGCTTGATGAGCATAGGAGACAGGAAAATGTTAATAGTGTTACAAACATAATACAATATATTTCATGATGTATGTCGAGTGATATTTTTTTTATAAGTGTTTGATGTTCCATCTACAGGTATGAATAATTTTATAACTAAAGACGAGTCGGTTTGTGTATGGGTGGAACGTTTAGAGAACATGTCATTTGGGAGCTGTGGGATGCCTAGTTCTCATCAAACCGTGCCTTATTTAGGGTGTTAGTATGCTTAATATGCTGGTCAAATAATAAGGTGCTCCCAGTTGGAAGGAAAGATTGTATCTTTTGATTATTTGACATATTTCCAGGCAATCAGAGCTCCACCTATATGACATGACAGTATTAAGTATGCCAAATGCTGCTATTTGTTTAAAATAAGTGTCTTTTAACCTCTTATGGCAGGAACTTGAATGAAACCTTTTGCCACTTTGAAGCACAATAAATCAAATTTGTCATTTATTCCCACTTGTCAACTAACCCACAACCCACAAAAAGTCAATATAAATCTCCTGTTGTTCAGTTTCAAACTTTAACCTCTCCTGAACAATTAAATTTTCTGACAGTGTGGCATTCAACATGCTGGGATCCTAGAAACTGGAATGGAACAGGGTGTTTTCTTTGCTTTGGCAGGTGTAATGGCAAAATTAATGTGAAGTATCCTGTTTAAATCTGCGATTTGAAACAAATGTTGTGTTGGTGGGATGCATAGGAGGTTTGTACTCCTTGGTGGGCATTTTGGATTGTTGTACTACTAGACTACTAGAATTCTTCATGCAGAAATAACTGTTTTCCTTCATTTGTGAACAGAACTGTAGTTGTATTATATATCCTCATTTGCCGAACACCTGTGGGCAGTTTTTTTTTAATTTATGTTGGAGGCAAACTAACTGGTTTGAAGTTGATTTGCACACACAAGCTTTCAACAACCACTATTTTGGCATTTTCTAGATGTGGAAAAACACTTAAGAATTGAATGCAATTTTTATAATCTTTATTGGAGTATGAACGTGTGGGAATGGGTACAAATTATGTATGAATCCCCGAAGGGATTCATACATAATTTGTACCCATTCCCACACGTTCATACTCCAATAAAGATTATAAAAATTGCATTCAATTCTTATAATTTCATTCAGTAACTGTTTAAACTACTTTTTACCAAACAACAAAGCAGAAAGACGAAATAAAACATGTACGAACGAACGAAGCGAAAAACCACCCTCACACAAAATACAACGCGCACAACTCTGATTTTTAATTTTCACAACTTTAGAAATGGAAACGAGTATTTTAGTAACGGGCTTTATGCCACAGTTGGGAAATGTCACCAAAGAAACAGCAGCGGAGTTGATCATTGCGAGCGGCGCTAAAAGTTAAAAACCCGCCCAAACACAGCATTCTGTCAACTGCACTCTACCGTAAATGCGGGTCAAAGCTCGCCCAAATGTATCCATTGGAAAATGAATTACATTTGGTCATGACGTTTTCATCCAGCTGACCAATGGGAATTGAGTATTTGGACCCAAAACGTATAACTACATTAACAATGTAATTATTGTTGGGGCCGCTACCAAATCGGCGTTGCTGTTCCGTTTTCTTTTTTCTTCTTCCTTTAAATTTGCCATCGCACAACATTATATTCTGGCTCGCCACCATGGTGAGACTCAAACCTCTACCATCGCCAAGCTGGAACCGAATAGAGCCCACTCTCTAATAGTCTTAATGGCGTTGGGGGATTGATTTTTGACAATCTATCACTCCAACGCAAACTGCCGGGAATTCTAACCTCGTGCATACCCCCTCAGAGCCCATTTGAGACAATAGGAAAGCTAGGCCTGTGTGATCTAAGTGAAATAAAATAAGGCCAACCGGGTCGCAAGGGATTTGTAAACCCCACATCGTCCCTGCACGCCTTCGGTGCGCTAAAACCATTCATTTATTCATTCATTCATTCATTCATTCATTCATCCATTCATTCATTCATCCATTCATTCATTCATTCATTCATTCATTCATTCATTCATTCATTCATTCATTCATTCATTCATTCATTCATTCATTCATTCATTCATTCATTTATTCATTCATTCATTCATTCATCCACCCATTCATTCATTCATTCATTCATTCATTCATTCATTCATTCATTCATTCATTCATTCATTCATTCATATTACATTGTAAATAACTTCTGGCTTTACAGTGGATGCATAAATATGCATTCAGCATAGTTAACACTCTTTTTCTCTTACGCAACCACAGATTCAACACCATTGTGTCAAACAGCTATTTAGCCCAAGAACATTAGGTTTCACTAGGGAAAAAAATCGGAGAAAGCTGATTTTTACAGGGAATGTCGAGTACATGTCACTGAACGATTAGACAAAAGTCCCCTAAAATCCCAGTTGAGCTTTTTTTTCTACAGCCTTTTTTCGAAAACGCGTTTGAAAAAAATCAAAAAAAAATCGCACGAACTTTGTAACCTCGAATTGATCCAACTGTATTTTTTGTTTACGCGTATTTCGAGCTACATAATGTCTAATATACATTTACCTAGAGGAAAATGTGCATTCTGTGACAATTTCTGCGAAAAATTATTGAAAATTCACAAAAAAGTATCGGATTTACGCAAAAAATGACGATTTTCCTAACGGATTTGCCCAAAGGGTCGTAGTACAGAACGGGATGTTAGTTGGACAGACGATACAAAATCCACCACCATTTGAAGACTTTTATCATTGCTTACAAAATAGACATTATGGAAGACCCCCTCTGCTTCTGGCCGAGTTCCCCTTTTGGCATAAAATTCGTCAGCATGAGAACTCAACTATTTTCGGGCTTGGGACCGAACAGACACGTCTGTGTCTGGCAGCATTAGATCAATAAATAATATTTACAGAATGTACAAAAATCAATAAATAATATTTACAGAATGTACAAATCAATCAACATAATTAAGTTACATTGACTATTATCAACGCTATATACAGAAATGACATGACCTATATACATATTATTCATCGAACTCAGAAATTTCCGACAGGACAGTGTTTCTGTGGTTGTTACAAGAATCCGAACTGCAATTACACAAACCTGAGCAAGAGAGTCCTGCCTTCTTACACCCACACCTTTTTGTACAAGCGCTCTTGCAACCACAACTGATCAGATTCAGTAGGTTATCGGGGGCACATGGCTTTGTGGCTGCAGTCGGTACAAGAAGTCCATTGTCTAGCGACCACCCCCAATCCGTCGGAAGAAGCGAAGTGCCCAGCCATTGTTGGACCTGGAGATAACATCTGTAGACATGTTGTTGTGCAGCATCGCTGCTTGGTGGGAGTGAGGCTATGTCGATGGGTTTATTCAGTTTAGATTTTGCTACATAACGCTTGTAAGTGACATATCTATATTGGTCGAGAGAGGAAACAGTTTTACTCCCGTATAAGATCAGGAGAAGTTGTTCCCCGGCAGCGGCTACTGCACTTGGTGTACTGTCATCCACCAAACTTGTGTTGACATACTGTTGTGAGTCGCTAGTAACATCGGAGACAATTGTACTGAATACTTTCTTCTTACCAACTCGAAAGAGTGCAGAAGTAGTGTCACAACCACTTATAGAATGTGCTACAAGGAGGTTGCTTCTATGGTCACCCATTTTGGTTGCTATTTCACTAACTGAAACTAGTAAGTTTGGGGTAATGGAATACATCATGTGAATATTACATCCCGGTTGAACTCGAGAGGTAAGAATGCCTAACAAGTCTGTGTCTGTTCCCACAACGACAACATTGTTGTCATCTTGAGCGATGTCAAGTGCAGTTTCGGCTATCAGTACATCAGCATCAGCCTCGGCCTGCTTGGACTGAATATTGATAGCAGATAGCTCCTGCATTAGAAGATCGATCAGTTGGGTTTTGTTCTTGGCATTTGCAAGGAAATCGGATTGGGGTGTGGTGGTTGGTAACTCGGGTGAGATATTGATATCAATGGGATACCTGTCTTTAGATCTACGGGCTTGTTCCATGCCCTTTGTCGACATTGTACAAGCATAACCATCAAAAACAACCACGACGTTCGCCCCAAAATGTCTCACTAGATAATTGGAATATGATGTACATATGTCCTTATATGACGACTGTTTAGGCCATACAACTGCCCTCAATAAAAATCCACCATCTACAACAAACAGAGAATGTTCTGGGATTTTAGTTTGCTCGGAACCGTATGTTTTGAGGATCTTACCGAGCGTGCTTTCCTGTGTCTTCCTCATTCCAGCAGAATCAAACAATGCTGGTGGTTTCGGGGCGAGTTCATATTTGAGATACTCTTCCATCTCTGCTTGTGACTGAATAACACATGTGATGCGGTTGAACAGAATTGTGGGGTCAATCACTACCTTACTTCCACGGACTTTGATGCTATTTGCCATCGATGCGAAAGACTTCACAGTGTCAACACGTCGTAGTTTGATGCTGTTGAACGTTTTGCTTACAACATTCGATACGCAACATTCACCAATTTTGCGAACTTGGTCACAGTTCACAGTTTCGTCGGCCACAAGCCCGGTCGCTATAGAGACTAATTGTAGTGGATCTCTATTCTGAAAGGGGGAATGCACTCTGAGCCAGTTCAATAATTTGGTGATATCATTGGCATCAGTCAATTGTGAACTTTGACGGAGATCCCGATGTTGTTCGCCATGACCAGTGTGAACATGAACAAAATTTTCGAGAGCATTACATATCGGAAGGCAAAGAGGTAGTCCATGTACCCATTTCGCAACAGTGCTATCGGTTATTCCCCTGCCATGTGTGAGACCACCAGGGAGCTTGAACATTCTCATTGAACACTGCTCTATGGTCTGATCAGAATATATCCCGTCCCAGAATTTATCTGAGCGCCTTATGGTAAAGTAACCTTTCTCAGTGAACAACTTCAAATCATCCTGTTGCATTATTTCTGTTAGCTCATTCATCTGCTGCAAATAGAGATGAGAACTTTTTGCGTATGCAAAATGACCACCTGCGTGAAATACTGGAATCATATTGCGAACACAATATGTGTGGAGTTCCCAGTCGCCTGTGCGCTCTGCTCTCAAGAACAACTGGAGAAGACCTATTTGCTCGTAGTATTGTACCCAAAGCTGTCCTGTGCGTCCTACGGACGCATTCTGGAGCAGTTCGTGTAATTTTGACAGTAGATGGTTGACACTTTCTTGATTGACAGCGTCAGCTTTTGTACAGTCACCTCTGGCAAGTCCACAGAATATTTCATTGACTTCTGTGCAGTCTATGTTATCTAGTGTTCGGCTTTCTTCAAACACAAGTTTTGTAATGGCAATTTGTGTTAGCAAATGGGCACGAACTGCTCTTGAATATGCATGACCACTGATCAAATGATGGATTGACCCACCAGCATAAACAGTCCCCCAAAGTTCATCCAAGCCGCTACCAGCCATGATCGAACCAATTGCCCCTAAATATGACATAATAACATCAAGGGCGTGCACACATTACATGCCAATGCATCTTGAGTGTAGGCGAACACCACATTATGTGATTTAATCGAACATGGAAATTGAAACAATGATGCTATAATACGGTATTTGAATGAGAAAAGTCGATGCCGTTTGAATTTGAGTTTAGGGGGTATGGTTAATATTTCACACGTTTCACCAGTTCATTATGGAATAAATGACTATTGTTATATATCATTATAAAGCCACTGCTTTTCTGCAATTTTTGATATATAATTTAACTCTCAAAGTAGTCGTCGATTTGATTTAATGGACGTTGTGTACCGTTGTGTGTATGAAAACAATAAATTTTTTTTCGTAATTTTGTACATTTTCGTGAATATTTCATCATTGAGTGTGAGGATTGGTACAAAGTTGGCATTTTCTGTTGGGGATATGTATTCTCAATATAATTCAGCACGATATTTATGATTCTCACCCTACTAAGGCGAATAAGAATGAGAAATATGGAGCTGGGTCGAATTTTTTTTTAAATTTTTTTTTCATCAAAGAAACGCTATAACTAAAAAAGCTCAACTCGGATTCGCGGGGACTTTTCACACTTTATCAGCAATGTGTGTCCCGGAAACATATAAAAAAATCAGCTTTCTCCGATTTTTTTCCTTACTTTCTCATTTTTATGTCTAATGTGCCTGGACTAATTGTTTGGTCCACCACAGTCAGTGTGGTCCTCACAATGTGGGACTTTGAACAAAATATGGAAATATCCCTCAAAATTGCATTTTGTTTGCTCTCTATGTCTTTGGTCATCCACTTATTATTGTTCTTACAAGGTACTCTCACAGAAATTAGCATGATGTTTATGTAATAGATGATATGCCATCTTAAGTAATAAATCAGCAACTAGGGACACCTAACAGTTCTTAAGACTAGGCAATTGAGTATATTTCAGTTAAAATAAGTTGATGGATCTCTTTGGAATCAGGGAACTGTGCTGATTCCAGCAATGTTCAACAACTGATATTTTTAAGGGTGGCAAAGGTGGACAGAGGGTGAGTTGGGTACAGGTTTGAAAGTACCATATAGACTTGATACTTGTGAATGTTGGTTAAAGGAAAAACTGTGATATTACATACAAATGTGTGCCTCAAACCATAATCGTGGATTCATTTGTGAAAGTTCATCATGGTGACTAACATCCATCCCCATTTCTTTATCACTCCTTCTCATTTTAATTTCCAATTTTGGCAGCAATAAGAAGTATAGAAAGAAGCATGTGGTTAGTGCTCATCGATCTCATTTTGACATTCAAGAACACGTCTTTGAGCGGAGTGCACAGCAGTCCATCATGTGTTCCTGGCAGAAAACCAAGGACATTTTCCACATTTATCTCACTTTGTCAGTGTCTGTTATCACATGAAAGGGTTATCTATTGATTTTCAAGTTGGTTCCTATCTCTGTGCACTGTATATGTAGAGAACACTTTGATCTTCTGTCAATGATACTAAAATGGAAGGACAAAATAGATTAATTGTAAGCTTTTTTCAGTAAATTGGTTGCACTGGTGGGATTCCTATAGCCATCACTGCTTGTTCACTGTTTCTATTTTTTCATTAAAGTCATATTGCTATCTCATGGTAGGGTACTATTCTTCTATAGCTTACCTCCTACAAGTATCTAGGGATTTCATTGGTTCAAGGACGTCACATGCAGACTGCATATAAAACCATATACTGCCTGTCAACATCAATACACACTGACAGCTATGGGTAATCTCCCCTTTGTTCATTGATTATTCAAAATGGCGGCAACCGTTAAACGCTTCAAGTTGAAAGATTGAGTGTTGGAAGCCCATATTTGGTCTGAAGTGCAGGTTAGGCAACTTAAAATGCTTCATATTCTGTGGATGTGTGTCATGTTACCTTCGAAATGAAACTGTTTGGTATGTATGAATTTGCCTTGTTACAATTTATGGGAGAGTACCTGTAGGCACTTTCCCATAAATTGTAACAAGGCAAAGACACGTGAACACATTGTGAGAATTCTCTCATTTAATTTTGATCGCTGTTGTTATTCGTTCTGTGCATCGATGCAGCAGTCGGTAAGATATATTCGTTACACAGTTTGTTGGTGGCCTAATATGGTATATGTGGTGTCAGTTAATTTCATATTGGACAAGAGCTCTTCGCTCTTGTCCAATATGAAATTAACTGACACCACATATACCATATTAGGCCACCAACAAACTGTGTAACTAATAATATGCTGCTCTTCTCCTATAATTTATACTTTACTCAAACAGTTTTCAAAACAAAAGTAATCTTTTTTTCTTTTTTTATTTTTGGAAAAAGAAAGAGTTCATATGTATGCTTCAGATATTTATGAGAATACCCTTTGTTCTTCAGGAGTTCATTTGGGAAATCTGCAAATATATTAATACAAGAAGAGGGCAGTTTTGGGGATATTTTTTCAATAAATTCGTTGTTTGGAGACATTCTTTACAAAAAAATGGTAAAATGAACACATAGTTTTTTTCATCTCAAACAAACAGGGTGGGTTAACTTTAATATTTATAGACCAGGCAAAGGGCATTGCGATTTAAAAAGAATATTTCAAATCAATTAAGAAATACTTTTTATTTAATATGAACCAAAAAATACAAATATTTTTATCAATTTTGGCAAAACTTTAGGTTGCAATACACTAAATGGATTTTAACTCAACATTTAATAGAGCATAAAAAGAAGGAGATCATCTGATTGGGGCATTATTTATTGGATTTGGAAACCTCAATAAAAATGTCACAGTGTCTATTTTGGAAAAAACTTATATTTGCACCAGTTGTCCATTCCAAATTGTGAGAATTGAACTGTTAGGTGAGAGGGACAAGTAAACTCTGCCTTTTCTATTGAGTGCGAAACTGGGAGGTAGATGAAGAATCGCCAAATTTGAACACAAAAAACACACGGCAACATATACTTTTCTCCTTTTCATTTTGTGACTGAGAGAATATATTTTAAGTGAACACATAACTGTTTCCTCCAAATGAGCTTGGTGAGATTAGGAGACAGGAAAATGTTAACACTGTCGCCAATGCAAATCATTTAGTATATTACAACCTGAAATTCTAATAACTACAACTGTCGGAAACCGGGCTTTGTCGTTGATGACGGGAAATAGATTCACGCCGAGTATTCAGCCAAAACACAAGGAGTGGCGCCTGAATCCGTGCCTGAACGTATGTCTCACCGTGGCGAACCCGCCCGTTTCACTTTCGATGGGTGGTTCTTATACTGAAGGGGTTAATAACTTTTTTCCTCGAAAAGCATAAATCAACAGGGGTTCGCTGAAAACAAAAATTTTAATACATATACGTATAAATAAATATGGTAATTTGGACTAACATGGAATCCAATGAATATGAAAAACAAAACGTCAGTCACCCCCTACCCACGCAGTTTTTGAGTCACTTGTGAGCCCGCATACTCTGCTATCGCTGGTTTTTCTCCTTCTCGCTGGTGTTTGTTCTTTGGTCCCCTCTTCACTTCACTCTTTCTCTATCGTCGCACGGCCACTAACTTATTGTCACTTTATCGGATGTTTTTACTCAACATGTGACGGAATGAAACAGGTAATGCCGTTTACCAAAATGCAAATAGCTCCCTGAGCTCGTACTTCGTGTTTCTGATCCTATTCTCATGTATGGCCACCGACTTGCCCCGCGACTGCTCATATTCAAAGTATGAGCTTTGTGGCTCCCCTACATTTACAACGTGCCTATAATTTCGCACCGATGCGGCACCTCCTCTAAACTATAACATGGAACATCCCCATCTACTCGCAACGACCCACATCCGTACACACCTTCAGACTGGAATGACTTTTTCGTGAAATTCCCCGCTTTTTATTTCCATAGCCAGAACACTAATTCTCAGTTTAATCGCTTCTCTTGAACTCGGCCGCTTAGATCTATCTTAATTTAGTTTTCGCTTTAAAGTTCCTTTGAAACACTCACATTTTGGTATCTTTTGACATTTGCTGACAAGCTAGATGCGTAATATGGGTGTTTGTCCAGAACATCTGTGATGTACTGTTTTTCCAACAATTATCCCTTAACTGGCCATAATTATACAGATAACGACTTGCAGGAAAATACGGTCTCTCTTACTTTTAATTTTTATCCGATAGCTACTAAATGGGCTCCCCCAGACCCGCGGTAATGGACATAAAATTTCACGCTTTACTAGCAGCGCTTGAATTATTGCTGGTCTGTTCAAGTGACAAATCGGTTTTCGGGGTCCGTCATATAAACGCACATTCTTGTACCTTGGCCCGAGCGAGAAAAATTATCAAACATATATACACTTACAAACAACAAAATCGAAAATCCAAACTATCACCTTGACAACAAATACTTCTCCTCTCCAGGGTTTATATGTGATTAAACACCATTTGCGACAAAACGTATTCTACGCCAATCCGCCATGTGTTAAACGAAAACATTCATTAATGACCCTGAATACACGATGTCCGAAATTATACATTGTAAGCCACGCAGAACTTTGAGGCAACACCGTTGTTAAAAGAAACATACAGTCATTGATTTCATGTTTCAACCAGATTTATTTTACTCACACAATGATCGTCGCCTTTGTTTTACAGCAAGCCACTACTCGCTGATAATACAAGGTAACAAATTTAGCAAGTTGAAATAATGCGTTTTTCAAAGATATGATATGTTACTGTCTGCAGTTAAGGTACAACTTGAAAGAAAGAAGTTACATTTAGTCTTTTATTTACACTGTTAAATATTAGAATTAAAAATATGGTAGAGTACTGTCAGTCAGCTGGCAGTACTTCTTCTGCGAGATATTACTATGAGAATAGTGTATTAAACTGTTCTTGTTAATACCGACCTATAATTTTGTTCAGCCTTGGAGCAAAATCGAGGAACTGATATTTGATTTCTCTTCATTATGCGAGAAGGCTGTTGTTTTGTCGTAAAGAGTAAACCAGTTAATAGCATTAACCTGCAGCCGTATGGCTGTGGGCTAACGCTCTGAACCCAGGAGACAGCTTTTCCGTTCCAGAAACATGATACTTCATAATTTCATTAAGGGGGTGGCTGCCAATTGAATGTGTGGGGTAGACCAATCAATATTTTCAACGTGCAGCTCCAAAGCTGCACGTTGAAAATATTAATTGGTCTACCCCAAAATGATGAATATGAACTCTTCCAGTTAGTGCCGTTGAACTGATATGTCAGATACTACCAGTGTTCAAAGGGTAGTATCTGCCATGTTAGCCAACTTTAAAATTTGACCCTTCTAAAACAAGGTAAGTTTGCGAATGAATAATGCCTCGTTATGAAAGCAGGAATTAAAAAGTTTAACATGTTCGTGCTTAAAACAACATTGCTCCTCTGTAGAAGAGCACACCTCTCTGACTTGTCATGTGGTGAAACTTTAAGTTGAAACAGTCATTATCGTAATATTTTCAGTAAACGTAACGGCAACTGGTCGTCAGTACCTCTGCCGTAACGTTAGAGTTAATGTTTACGGTGTATTTACGTAACTTATTACAGAAAGTATGCTAGATAAATGCGCTTTCGTGAAGGTATCCAGAAGAGCTGGTAGTAAAAATCGCCTTAAATACACGCTTAGGAA
Source organism: Pictodentalium vernedei (assembly GCA_031216915.1). NCBI lineage: Eukaryota > Metazoa > Mollusca > Scaphopoda > Dentaliida > Dentaliidae > Pictodentalium > Pictodentalium vernedei. The sequence continues at coordinate 88,878,925 of CM062293.1, forward strand.
TGTCGTTAAAATTATTATCTAACGTGTTGACAACAAACTAAATGTGTCGCTACAAACGTGTCACAACGTCTCAAGGTATCGAACAAAATCAGGTCAGGTGATATCAGTGGATACAGATTGAGGACATCTACACCTTCCGCGAGAAGAAAGCTGTACAGTCCATAGGATCAATGTTTTAGTGTGCACTATGTGTACGAGAGAATTTACATTACAGATGGCTGAAAAGTTTTATCCTCACACAGACTTCTAAGAAAACAGCGTTTATTTTACTCACAACCAAAACAGCTTATAACTACACTGCCGATCACATGTGAGAAGACATTAACTACCCTTACTTACGCTTGAAATAACCGATATAAAATCCCACACAGCACATTTTTATACGCCCGTTTGAAAAAAAAACTGTCCTATTATGTAAAGGGGTTGTCGGTCCGTCCGTCCGCCCATTTTTTTGTCCGGAGATTTTCTCGGCTGTTCGATGGACATTTCCTTCGAAACGTGGCTTGCATGTTCGTCACCAATGGAACCTGAACACCTGCGATAATAGTTTTGGTCGGGATATTTTTGCCAGAGTTATATCCCTTTTCGACTTGGAATAATCTGCTGTACAAGTCTAAGGGTTTCTCGGGGTTTTTTGTTGTGCCAATTCTTTCGAAACTTGCCATATGCACCACTAGGGGAACCTTGCATGTGCGATTATCTTGCTCATTTACGACTTAGAATAATTCGCCTCATCGGTCTGAATTTTGTCCGTAGATTTTGTTGGAGGTTTATGGACAATTCTTTCGAAACTTGGAATGCATGTTCACCATCATGTGAACCTCTGCCTGTTATTATGGTTTCGGCGGGCTATTTTTGCCAGAGTTACATCCTTTTATACTTTGAAAAAAATACAAATTGATCGAATTTTGTCCGGAGATGTCCTCGGAGGTTTATAGACTAATTCTTTCGAAACTTGGTATGCATGATCATCGCCACGAGAAACCTTGCACCTGCGATTATAATTCTTGTAACACCACTTTTTGTCGAGAATTGTGCCCCTTTTCGACACGGAATAATGTGCCGCATAATTTTGAAGTTTTTCCAGAGGGTTTCTCGGAGGTTTCTATATCGATTTTTTCGAAACTTGGTATGAATGTTCGCCTCCATGGGAACCTGTGCACCTATGATTATACTTTTGGTTGAAATATTCTTTCCAGAGTTATGCCCCTTTTCGACTTTTGAAATTCCACATTTTTGTCAGCATTTCAGTTTTTGAACGGAAACTTGTGTTTTGATTTGTCGATCAGCACCAAACGTGGTTGTAGGCTCAGTCATACTAAAATGATTTCAGTTCGAATTGGGGTTCTCCCCGATGTTATTGGTTTGGTGCGTGGATCAAAAGAGTAGTTATGTACAATGTACAATTCGCAAACGCCTACCTGGCCTATTATGCAACGTCAGGCGGTGCTCTTGTTACGGTATACAAATACAATTTCTCATCTCATCGGTCTTTAACTGAAACACATCTTGAAAGAATCGTGTGTATATTACTTATATGTTATAAATTAATAATTTCTTAATAAATGTAAACTTGCACTATGACTGTGATTTTACACATTTAATTTTTGTTTGTATCCACAGCGTATATTTTGAAAATCTTTTCATTCTTGTATGTCTCTATACATTAATGAAACATTTTATCAACGGTATCTCTTCGTATAAATAGAGGATATCTAGTGTTTTTTGAGTGGATACCGACAATTATCTCATGAGTGACCGAGACAAATCTTTACATAGCCATTTGTCTCGGTCACAAATAAGATAATTTTCGGTATCACTCAAAAACACTAGTTTTTCTTTTTATTATACGCTTTTTATAAGAATCTGATAATTCCACTCGTTTCAACCATGAATTAATGCCTGAAAGTAAACAGCGCATTGAATCATTGATACGCGGAAGTGATTTGATTGATACTCAGAACAAATAGCGTCTTGCAATCTGATTCAGTTGGCGGGTTTCTAGTCCAAATATGGCCTGAAAGTCCGTAATATAAGTTTTTGGTTTGGTACGTCCTTTGAAAGGACGTACCAAACCAAAAACGTATAGTACGGTCTTTCAGGCCTTGTTTGGACTAGCGGGTTTCATGCATCAATTCAAGGTGAATACATGTTGAATTATTGCTGGAAATGATCGGTATCCACTCAAAAACATTAGATTTGCTTTTCGTTATACGTTTTTAGAAAAAATGGACCACTTCCAGTGATAATTTGACTCGTATTCACCTTGAAGTGATGCTTTGAAAGCCGCCATTTTGATTGATACCGTGAAAGTGAAAATGTCTATATCTTCACAGTGGGGGATATGATTTCTATCTTTCCGCAATTTCTTCGATAATCTATCGTCAGCGTATAATAAATTATTGTACTTATTATAATTATGCTATAAATGTAATCCGCCTTTAACCCTTTACCCAACGCAGACGATATTAAAATTTATTATTTTAAATATCATTTTTTAGAATTTTTCAAAAATGTTCAACAAAACCATATCATCTGACCCCTCGTTGGAACGAGCTCGACGAGCTCGTTCCAACAAGGGGTCACATGATATGGTTTTGTTGAAATAGTTTTGAAAAATAATATTTTTTGAACTGCTGAATTTGCATATTACGAGGGCGGATGCGACCGATTCGTTGGGTAAAGGGTTAATCTGACGCAACAAATGATGTTTTATCAATCAGTATCCATCACAAGTTCCAACTTAGAACACAATACAAGCTGGCAAATCGAGAACCCATCAATATTACCTGTGGTTCATCCGTCTACGGTTTGCTTCCTCTTTGTCAAATCATTGCAAGTTTGGGCAGTTTTTACTAGAGTCATTTAACTTTGAAAAAACCCGCATCGTAGGAATTAATCATCTCTTGAAAATTAGTGCGACGAGGGGATATTATTCATCCAAAATGTCGAGGCATCTTCTATCAAAAGAAAATAAAGTTAATTTCCTCTCTGAAAACATCGAAACTCATGTCACAAATACAATTATGTTTCTGGGGAAATACATTGTTAAAATGGGATTTTCAAAAATCATTTCAAATTCGGGATTGTAACAAATGCGTTGACAGGAATGCCTTTGATAATTTGTTTTCTCGCCAATCGTCTTGTAAATCTGACATGATCTAGTTTAATCGCTGCTGAAATAAATGTGCAGGATTCCAGAATGACTAGAGCGACGGGAAAGAAGTCGACGGACTAAAATGTTTGGTGACAGAATCTCTATCAAGACGTAACAGGAAAACCAAATTGTTTTCCCGATGAATTTATAAGCAAATTACCGAATGTAATTCGAATGGCGCCGAACAGTATCATGTCCTATTTGCACTATTTGTACCGCACTCGTGTTTGTTTAAGTGGTGACAGACTAGTCCTGGGATGGATGACTGTCTGAGCGATCGATTCGGACTCCCGCGCTGTGTCCTTGGGCAAGGCTCTTAACCCCGATTGTCCACATGGGGGCATGATGACGCCGTGTACTAAGGCGTACTGTACGTCGATGGTGCGCATGTCTCCAACATATCTAACCCTGCCTCTGATGCAGTGCGGAGTTACGATGTTGGGGAGCTGGCAGTTGCTCGTCGCTGCTCGGCGGTTCTCTCCGGGTACTCCGGATTCCTCCACCCGTAAAGCTGTCACGGTCATGATTAGCCGTTGTGCATAAGTATGTGACATTAAACACCAATAAATAAATAAATATAAATATAAATAAGTGGCGACAGGGGCGAAAAATGAATGTTAAAGCTAACTGGCATATCACGGACAAATTGGTGGACCGGAAGAAATTAAGATCTCCAGACGGGGTTTTAGGCGTGTGGGTGGCAGGTCATCAGCGAACTGCGAAGAAAAGATGGACAATAAACAGAATGATACAAAGATTGAAATAGAGCGAGTATCAACCCATTGAACCCGAGCGGCCGCTTTTCCGATCAGGAAGATCATACGTCATAACGTCATTATATAGGATGGATGTTCAATAAATGAGTGGGGTAGACCAATCAATATTTTCAACGTGCAGCCTCGGGGCTGCACGTTGAAAATATTGATTGGTCTAACCCAAATAATGAATATGGACTCGTCGAATTGCTGCCATTGGACTGGCATGGAAGATACCACTATAGTTCAAAGGGTTAATTTTGGCATAGACTATAAGGGCTGTGGGAGTAAATGATTACTAGTCCTGCCTGGACTTCACTTTCTATCCATATTGCAGCCACGATTAGCCATTACCATACGTTTGAAGAAAAAATGGCTATTCGCTAGACAATTAGATTAACCCTTTACCCAACGTAACGGCCAAAAACGGCCAGTGCTATTCTCAAAAATCGTCAGTGAATTTTCGTTATTTTTTCATTTTTTGACTCAAAAACATAGGTTATGAACCCTCATTGGAACGAGCTCGTCGAGCTCGTTCCAATGAGGGGTCATAACCTATGTTTTTGAGACAAAAAATGAAAAACATTAGTTGTTCAAGATTTCTTCTTGCAAGTGTCGTCTGCTTTTCACGTTAGCTAGAGGGTTAATATAAGGTATTTCTGCGATACAAACATAGAGTGCCTGGGAGCGCCTGAAATGAAAAACAAAATAAAAACCAAAAAAAAAAGAATCAAACAAACAAATAGCGGAGTGTAGGCTCATCGTGTATATGGAGGTGTCGGTTCAGTATTAGCACCATGATTTGAACTTGCAACAAGTCCATAAAACGAAAGTAGTTTTCTTAGAAACGACAAGCTCCCAGACTTTATTAATAGCAACCAAAACACCTTAAAAGTGGTGGAGTCTACAGTGACATACTGACCAGATAATGGGACAGCCAGTGAGAATGAGTAGAGTAGTTTTGGGCTAGAACACACACACACACATACATTTCTATCAATATTGTGTTCATAACGATTACTACTTGCACCTATTAGTTTCACACTTCTTTGGACCACTGCGCGAACACTTGAAACCGTGTTTGTCGCATATCGATGCACTGACAACAGCCTCACACACAAAGATGAGTGTCTCTGTTGTTGTCACTCTTGCACAGAAATCGTTCAGTGCGAATGTCCAACCGGTTTCCAGGGTGGCTCCCTTTCTGGATATCACTCTTCGTACCTATTTATTTATTTATCAGATATGATTTTCAATCTCATCACTGCCACTTATTAAACTTGGCTGATATGATTTCAAAAGCAGCTGATATAACGCTGATATCGGTTGATATTAACCAAGCCAGAGTTGTTCCCCTTGATGTATTGTTGCTAGGCTAGGCGAAACAAAATGTTTACATCGAATCCGTTAGCCGAAGAACGCAATCTGGAAAACTGGTGTTATAAAATGGAATTGTTTGAAGCAGAGCTGTTGAATAACTATGATTTAATTATGGCAATGGGCAAGGAGTGGATGGAAGAAGAAAAGGTGTGTTGCAAATGCGAAAGTAGAGAGTTTTAGAGAAAATTCATCGCAAACCTAAATTCAGAGTCATGAGCGGAGATGCGTCGAAGTGGAAGAAGGGGTAGTTTAGCTATCCGAGAGTCTCAAGCAGAGACATTCAGATAGCTAAACTAGGAGTAGAAGAAGTAGGAGTAGGAGAAAGGGAAACTAAGGACTTTGTGAAAAGAATGAAAAACAATAACACATGTAATAAATCAGAGAACATTTTGTTCTCATTTGTTTTGGTTTAATAAATGAAGAGGTCATTACCTGGTCTCCAAGTTGACCTAAAGTAACTGCATATCAGCATGAGACATTCGGTCTCAGCCTGATATGAAGTTACACCGGACTGATATCTCGACCGATATGAAACTAACTAAGTATTAACCTATACATATTGGTCATGGTCACTCCGGCTAACTATCATTCCCAGTATATTTTTGAGATCACCATGACCTCGGTCAACTTGGAGAATCGGAGCAGCTACATTGTTTTCTATTTCACGTTAAACCAACTCGATACGACTTCGTTTCACTATGCGTTATGTCTTTACCATATGTAACACTCGAGCGGCGGATCTCCGGGGAAAGAGAGTGCTAAATATGCAACTCGGGAGCACGGAGACATTGGAACATTTTCGATCCGAATGTACCAGAAACCTGCCTGGTAGTAAAAAGACTCATTGGAAAATTGGGGTGCGTTCACGATTAGCCATTGTGCAGAAATATGTGATCTTAAACGTATAATTAATTAATTAATTAATTAATTAATGAATTAATGAATTAATTAATTAATTAATTAATTAATTAATTAATTAATTAATTAATTAATTAATTAATTAGAGGAAGAATGGGATGAAAACATGAGAGAGACGTGGATGATGAAGAGCATGGGAGAAAGGGTAAATATTGTCGTTGGGGAAACTGGACAAGAACCAATGGGGATGTTATAGAACAGTTTGTGTCTAAATGTTGGGGGAATTGTCAGGGCAAAGCCAGCCTAAATATAGGGACAAGGGGCCTCATATTTAAAGATATTGTAAGTTCAAAATATATTCCGCGTCAAGGCGAAAAACCTACATGAATTTCACTTCTCTGTAAAGCTGGAAAAACACACGTGGTGTATATCCAGCTTTAGCGCAGGGACCCAGGGGAGAAACGGTATGTTAGATAAGGTCTAATCTCATTTATCGTCACGGTCAATTAAGAAACGAGATTTGAAAACGATAGAAATGTCTATCGTATCGTCACCTGATCATTAGTTATAGCAATGCGTGGCAGGAACAAATCACCGTTAAAGTCACGCGTGAGATGACTTGTATTGATTCTGCCTCGATATACGTCATCTCCCACCGTTTTGACAGGTGGACAGATGAGCGTCGGTCCACCTGACAGTTTAGGGTAAAAAGTATATATATACCTGGAAGAGCAGAGCATTAGACACACACTTGGGGTCACACACACGTTGGTGAAGTCCAGGACAGGCGGACTCTGTTTCCTGGCATAAGGGTACCTTCGATCACAGGACCCTGAAACGGCTGGAATCGCCAGAGAGGGCATTCCATGATTGATTTAGCTTAACGTTGATAGGCGGCTACGGGGCCGAATTCGTGAGAAGGAACACCCCAGGTGGAACGTTAAAGTTTAGATTGTCGAGTAGCAGGTATCGTCCTGCAATAGTCAGAAGTGTAGGTTAATTGTATTGTGCGTATTAACCCTTTGAAGCGTCAGCCTGATTGCGTTCTGAGTAGTTTATTTTGCTGTCGGAACATCGTAATACCGACTGGAGATCGGTGTGGGTGACAATTTCGCCCTAGCACAAAAAAGGGGCATTTGTGAATCGTGAATTCAACCAGGAACGGTGGATATTTCAATAGGACTTTCACGGAGGACTTTCAAAGGCACATAAGGTATGAGTAGACAATATCTGACCCAAATCAGAAGTACGGTGGTTTAAACATGACAAACATTGCTGGTCGGAACCCTCCGACAGCCAGAGGTACAGTTACGCGCAGACGTTGACATTTGAGCCTAAGCGGGTGAAGCTCTTATGGCGAGCTCACGGTAGTAACATTTCCAGTGTGTAGACTATAGTGCCAGTACAGGGCTATAGAATGACTATATGATTGTTTAGAATTATTTAACCGTAGTGACCCATTTTCTGTGAAAAGAATTGAATTGTTGATTGTTGAAATATTGAAACGGATTTATTTTTATGTGTAAATAAAAGAATCGTTGTTACTTTAAATCATTCTTTCCATTATACAGCCTGAAGTGATTAGGAATCACACCTAACGGAAATCGAACCTATTTCAGGACAATTTGGCAGAGAAGGAATCACGGCGTCGGTCTAACTCAGCTCTCTGCGCCGAGTTCGCGACACTTGGATTCCGACCCTCCACGTTGGTCTAATTTTCCCGCAACTTCATCAGCGGGACTAAATAACCCCACGTCAGCCCAGGCCTTACGGGGCCTCCGGAGTCCCTGACAGGAATTATGAGGGAGACTTGGGGGATGACTCGCAGTGGGCGGGGCTGATGATGGCCTCCTTATCAGGGGACTGCGACAAGTTAGCGTTTGTCCAAAGCAGTATTATTATTATCATAACGTTAACCCTTTACCCAACGCAGACGATATCAAAATTTATTATTTTAAATATCATTTTTTTAAATTTTTCAAAAAATTTCAACACAACCATATCATGTGACCCCTCATTGGAACGAGCTCAATGAGCTCGTTCCAATGAGGGGTCACATGATATGGTTTTGTTGGAAGATTTTGAAAAATTTAATTTTTTCAACTGCTGAATTTGCATATTACGCGGGCGGATGCGGGCGATTCGTTGCGCGAAGGGTTAATGAAATGACCGTTAATCGGAAAGCTTTGACAAAGCTATGTCGTTGTACTTCTGTGAGCTTTAGTCAGGTGACAGTGAATTTTGTGCAATTTTGTACAGAATATTTGATTCATCATTAATTTCACAATTTGACTAACTGTACCAGGCAGAGAGTGTAAATGATTCAACAGAATTCTAGTCATTTCTTGAAATGACTCAAGGTATTATACATTTCATGAAATGACTGATTTCCCAATCTGTTTTAACATATCATCCTTTGTGTTCAGCAATGCGTCACTTGCAAGGCTTCGTAACTTTGTAAAGATTTTTTTATTTATAAATCATTTCATAATTTGACTAACTGTACCAGAAATGTGAATGTGAATAATTGTTGCGCCATGTTGTACTCAAAAGACGAAACATAACTCTACGCTGCATTGAGATTAAATTATTACTTCCAAGTAACATCATAAACTATTGCCCTCAAATGGTTTATACAAAAGGAATAAAAAACAATAATTTCCACTCGAAGGTGTCAGACAAACAACTGTTCTCTTAAATAAAAATAATTCATAGTTATTTCCAAACATTTATGTGTCTGGGCATACGTAAACAAATTTATCATATAGTGTACAGCCGCCGTGGACTGGTCGTGATCCATATATGGGCACTGATGTACGCGCATACGTTTACCAGATAATAAAAATCATTATTTCCAAATGAAACAAAATACTGCATTTTGATTGGCTGAGAGGTACGGTGTAACTTGCAATCCACAGTGTTTTTTTTTTACACCGTGGTTAACCACGGTGTAAAAATAGGAATATACAATAGCAGGCTATATGGCTAAAAAACAGTACCCATTTTTAATGGTTAATTCATACCTTCTGCTCGGTTATGTTAGAATAAAAATACAGGAAATTTAATATTTATGTGCAATAAAATATTACAGATATGGATGTCATTGGAACTGGCTCATTGAGCCAGTTCCGATGACATCCATATTTGTCTGGTTTTATTTATTAAGAAACTTACAAAGTACAAATTTTCGGTCCGTTTTTGCCCACAATGTAGGTTAAAGTATTAAGAACACCAAAATTCTTGGAAATAAATCCGTTATCCTTGTGTATTCTAGGGTGTATGGGAACTGACACCCGTTTGGGAACTCATGCACCCTTCGGCTTCGCCTCGGGGTATATGAGTTCCCAAACCGGTGTCAATTCCCATACACCCTGGAAAACACAAGGATAATTAATAACATCATCAAAATTTTATTTAATGAAGCACCGGGTTGTACCCGGTGCTTCTTTAATTAAATGTCTGATGATTATTCCTATAATTAGTGTTTGGAATCTAATATTACTGTCTCCGTGGAAATATTGCCCACACGGGGAACGTGACCACTTCACGGCGGCCATACTCTATGTACCATAACATGTCACGAATCATCCCAATTCAATAGATTGTGGTCACCTGGTTCATATACCATAGACAAAAATAAATACCAAGGTACTTTTTTTGTTTTCAAGACAAAATACTGCGTGCTGTCGAGGTTCGTGTATCCATACGTTACATGGTAGATCATAATCAAGACGGTTTTAAAACATGGACTTGGCACCCCACCATCCCTCAGCAAACGGCAAATTAGCCTTGAATAATTTAGTTCGTTGTGAGTAACTGTTTAATGGACAGCATCATTGAACTGCCAGGAAATGCATGAGATTCAGTTTCGGAGTTCGGCTTCTTAGGACCCTTTGATTACCATATCTGCCGATGTATTGATATTCTCTGCTTTGGCTTCCGACAACCTTAATTTGTCGTAGAATTAAAAATAAAACATGAGGCCGTGTTATCTTCAATTAATATAAAGAACGTATATATTCCGTTAAGGCCCAACCCATATCCCAAAACGTCGTGAAGTGAACAAGGCAACATTTAACGATAACAAGTTTAGTAGTAAATAAACCTCTTGTGTACTCCACGACGTCAGTGAACAAATAATCATTATAATCAGACAAAGGTCGAGGTCGCCTTATGTTAGTACACATCATAAACCGGTTTGTATTTTAACCCTTTACCCAACGAATCGACCACATCCGCCCGCGTAATATGCAAATTCAGCAGTTGAAAAAAATATTATTTTTCAAAATATTTCAACAAAACCATATCATGTGACCCCTCGTTGGAACGAGCTCGTCGAGCTCGTTCCAACGAGGGGTCTCATGATATGGTTTTGTTGAAATGTTTTGAAAACTTTGTAACAATGGTATTTAAAATAATAAATTTTGATATCATCTTCTTTGGGTAAAAGGTTAAACAGCACTTTATTTGGATACGCCGATTCCAATCCAATTCTTGTTTATGTTGATGTTGAGATTTTTTATTATGCATACTCTGAACACTGGGTACATTTACTCTCTGTTTTATGAGAGTATTGGGTGTGTCTCATTTTAAATAGTTCACGAGGTGACGCGGTAGCATATGCTACTGGAGGCGTAAACATAGAAAACAAATTCACGAGCTCTCCTCCAATCAGTTGTCAATGGTTTTGGTCTATTGGAACATAGTCTGTTGTCAAGTAACCGATGGCTGATTGTCGGCTAGATGGTTATAGCTGAACGGTTAACTGGTTACCTGATTCTCAACCCGTTCGGAACTCTTTATTTCACTGAACAGAATACTTACTGATACGTCGTCAATGGTGTTTGTTACGCCGCTTAAGTGGCTTCAGGGTGCTATTTACAGCTGGATTAGCCCTGAATGTCGCAATCGATTCCCAAATTTATTTCTAGTTAACATTACTTGTCAACCTGAACTGTACATCAATAAGAGCAAACCATCTTAGAAGACATCGGGAAAAGATGTAGTGTTAGAAATTAAGTACCGCCATAGTATGTGTGTTTCTCTAATTTTTTTTCAGATGTTCAGTACTTGCTTAAAAGGAGACAATGTTTCGAGTTAAACCCTTTGCACAGTACGAATCGCAGACGGCACTCGCGATTGCACTTTTTTAATAACTTAAAAATATATGTTTGAACCCACAAACATAACTTATGTCCCTCATTGGAACGAGCAGAACGAGCTTCGCTCCTATGGGGGTCATAAGGTATGTTTTGGTGGCAAATTTTGTAAAATCATTCAATTTAAATAGCGAGTTTTGTGAATATGGCTGATATAGTTTGGTGTTACTTTAGGTAAATTTAGGGTTAAAATCGTATCGTGGCAAGTAACTGTCTGGGTTTGGGGAAATTCCAAATGGACCCAAACGTGTCTCACCGAACCACAACTGTACTTCTAGTGAGAAGTTATCTACTATTGTCAACAAGACACATAGTTTTCGGCGGCCATATTCTTTGAGAAGCTGTTGGCAAAAATAGTATGGTATCCAAATGTACGTGATGCGATCTTATTTCTATTTCTGTCTATAAATATAATAATTGCCGTCGAAACGAAAATATGTGCCACAACAATACCCAAAGAAGCATCGGACTATCCAGATTGTTCCCTGTCCCTCATTACTAGAATAAATATTGTATTGGACTTGTTCATGCAAGGTGTTTCCATCTAAATAATTTGTGTTTTTTGACATTGAATGATTGATATGTATCTTTGACAATATTTGATCACAACAGGAGTTGATGTGTACGGTTCGTTACACCAGTGTGTAGTTCCAATCGATTCTCTTCACGCATTCCATGTTATCAGATAGAAAATAGCATTTTTTTTAATGAAATAACGTAAGTAATGCATGATATGACAGCACCCTATCGATGGGGAATGATCGACTAGTTGTGTTTTTTCTGTTTTTCATACTGCAATAATTGCAATGTTAATGTAGTTATACGTTTTGGGTCCAAATACTCAATTCCCATTGGTCAGCTGGATGAAAATGACATGACCAAATGTAAGTCATACAGTTGGTCGAACTTTGACCCGCATTTACGGTAGAGTGCAGTTGACAGAATGTAATTCGGGCGGTGTTTGGGCGGGTTTTTAACTTTTAGCGCCTCTCGCAGTGATCAACTCCGCTGCTGTTTCTTTGGTGACATTTCTCAACTGTGGCATAAAGCTTGTTACTAAAATACTCGTTTCCATTTCTAAAGTTGTGAAAATTAAAAATCAGAGTTGTGCGCTTTGTGTGTGTGAGGGTGGTTTTTCGCCTCGTTCGTTCGTACATGTTTTATTTCGTCTTTCTGCTTTGTTGTTTAGTAAAAGGTAGTTTAAACAGTTACGGAATGTAATTATAAGAGTCGAATGCAATTTTTATAATCTTTATTGGAGTATGAACGTGTGGGAATGGGTACAAATTGTATGTACCCATTCCCACACGTTCATACTCCAATAAAGATTATAAAAATTGCATTCAATTCTTAATTGAAATACGTAATAAATATCTAATACTGTAATCAAATTTAACCCTTTGAACCCCAGAGGCCGTTTTTCCGACCGGGTCACAAGCTACGTCATAATTTCAATAAGAGTGGTGGCTACAAGGTAAATGTATGGGATGGACCAATCAATAAGGCTGCACGCTGAAAATATTAAATGTTTCTACCCCAAATAATGAATATGGACTCTTTCAGTTGCTTCAATTGAACTTCCATGGAAGATACCATCAGTGTTCAAAGGGTTAATACTACGTAAAACATATCTTGGTATACTAAGGATTTGGATATAGGAAGGCCAGGCGCCTGCTATCCCAACCAAGGAATTTTGCCTTCGGATTTTCGCTAAAACGTGTTGACCAATGCCAATCAGTGTTGTTAAGATTATGACATTGAGGGTACATTTTTAAATGTTGTGGTTGAGTGGGACGAGTCGAGACGACTAAAGTGATCGGACAAAATATCGCCATACAGAGTATTACCGCATACCATCAATAAACCAAGGACATGCTTTTGATCGCTAAAACATACAGACAAGTTTATAGTCTAGACCCAAACGCTCAAGCCATCAAGCAAAGTTTTAACCCTTTGCTCTCTGATGTCAAAACACCAAAGTTTTCAACACCCAACTTTCTCCAACAATGCAACTGAGAATTGTAAAAAAAATTATCTTGTTTGACAGAGCTCATTGAGCTCTGTCAAAAAAGATGTAATTTTTAAAAGTTTTCATTTTGCCTAGGCAATACGGAATCAATTACGAAAAATTTTGAAATACTCCAAGGAGTTTAACGACGCTGTCGTGATCTGCAACTACTCTACCCCTTAATTAGACCATCACCTATATTTAAATTTAAAAGCGTTTCTGGCCAACTGAAATATTCCATCCGACTGAATTTAAGAATACCATGAGCTTTTCTTTTCTCTGAATCAACGGATGACATGTTTCTCAATAGAGACTTGATTTGAGAGAATGTTTGATGACATTATCATTACTACTAGACATGTTTGTTTACACAATTTTATTAACGGAGACTCACCACAGCTCTAGTTTTATGCACGGCTTATATTTTGACGCGAATCCGAGAAACCATTCTCGCAAAGATTCGCGCAACAAAGCCAGCGAGAATCCATGTAGATTCACGCTGCACCTCTGCCTGGATTCGCGTGAAAAGAATTGAGTCAATTTAACCATTTACCTAACATACCAACAGCAAACTAACCAATACAAGGCTAACACATGACCTGAAATATCCTGACACTTTGTCAATAGAACTATACAAATATGGCTGCCATTGGAATTCAATGAGCCGGTTCCAACTCCATCCATATTTGTAAGGGTTTATTGATAAATATTGTTTATTTTTTTTTTAAATTATCAAAATCACTTTATATTTTATAAATTAAAAAGCTGTGTTGGGTAAAAGACTAAAGTGTATTATTCGTATACTACAGGGGTTCAACCATGGTGGCCTAATGGGATCCTAGGATATTCATTGCAGGTATGGAATCTCGCAACCATTTTTGCGAAGAATCCAACTAGATTCTCCCAAATTTAGATGGATATTTTAGCTAGATTCTCCCTAATTTAGATGGATATATAAGCCCTGATTGCGCCGCGTACGTCCTTTAATTGGGTGTTTTAAATATGAATTAAATATTTATTGGTTTAAATGTTTATAACTGAAGTACGAAATAATATTTATATTTGTGAGTGTATATATGTTCGAGCTGCTTCAAATGACGAGTCATAAACCTTGTTCCGAAGCAGAGAATGTAATTTATGTCGCTTCAAAATCACATTTCCAAGTATCGTCTGCTAGCCATGGTAGGAAATTGTTAAACATTCACTTAAATTTTCTTCATAGATTAGATTTTTAGATTAGATTCTTTATAGTATATTTTAAAAAAACAGTTACAGTTATATAGTACAAGTAGTGTTGATGTGTATACTGAGGGAGATGACATAGCCAGATTGGCTGTCTACCTGTTACCCCCCTTGGAATTGCAAACAGACTGTGACCAAAAAATGTTTATATGTTGTAGATTGCATTCAACTGATATAAGATGACAGAGGATGGGTAATTTCATAGCTGGGGGCCATGCTACTTTCATATACATGTTCCGTCCTACACTTACACCTACACCTATACCGACTGGAGACTGGTGGTTTCAAATTGAAAGAAGGCAACTTGCTTATCGTGCCCACCTCACCACTCCGTGCAACTCCAAGTCACTTCATATTGAAAATGAATCCTCAAACTCCTTTTCAAAATATTGGTAAGATTTCGGGCCCTGGGGAGTTTCCAGAGTCATTTCAATTTGAAATCATCCCTACGACTTAACCCTTTACCTAACCTGAAAAGCAGACGACACTTGCAAAAATAATTCTTGAATAACTAATTTTTTTCATTTTTTGTCTCAAAAACATAGGTTATGACCCCTCATTGGAACGAGCTCGAAGAGCTCGTTCCAACGAAGGGTCATAACCTATGTTTTTGAGACAAAAAATGAAAAAAATAATGAAAATTAATTGGCGATTTTTGAGAATAGCGCTGGCCGGTTTTGGCCGTTACGTTGGGTAAAGGGTTAATTCAGTTCTATTCTGGGTGATGCGGAAATTTTCGAATTGTAGAGATGTTTTCAAAATCTCATCACGTCTATCCACATGAACGATCTCTCTATAAGCCTGGAAATAAGCAGACTGTCATTATGCGATGGACGTTCCCATAGAACGAATTTGCTGATGCTATTCCCCCCCCCCCCCCCCCCCCCCGTCCCCAATATATCCTTCTGTTTTGATCTGATACCTTGATTCAGATTGATGTTCACAGAGAGTACAGGAGACTTGATGATAGGAGAGTTCGTGGGATTTCGTTGTCGTAACTATTTTGATTCTCTTTCTGGAATATTCCACATTATCGAATGCTTCCCCAGCTTGAACAGAATCAAATTCCATTAAAATCAATCAGTAACTGAAAATTCCTTTCTTGTGGGACATATCACAACTATTTGCCACAGTCTACGGTTGTAAAAATGTGCTCTATCTACCTTTCTGACAACTTGGAAAGTGGTTGTATGGACTGGCGATTCGATTCGATTCGAAATTATCTGCCCTTTTCGAATCGAAATCTTCTGTCTCATTCGATACGAAACTTGGGATTCACAGGGCCCTAGATTGTTTGTTTATTGGAGTTTAAAGACAATACCAACAACCCGGTCCCAACACTTTTGGACAGTTTCACGGCTGGAGGAAGCTGGATAATGTCAGCAAGCAGAAGCGAGTAATTGTCCGTCTCTCCAACTTACTAACCCAGCACAAGCAGACTTAGTAGCGGTTGATAGCAATTCCCAAATCGACGTTCAGTAAACCTTAGTACACAACTCTACCGTGCCCCCCCCCCCAACTCCTACACACACAGGGGCGGTCAAGATTAAGTGTTTTGCCCAAGGTCTCAGATAGATGGCGCTAGTCAGGATCGAGGCGTCAAGCCCTCTGTCCAATGCTCTAAAAAAAGCCACCACGATCCCAGGCCTCTAGAAGTTTACATTGCAATAGGTATAGAGGGTGGAGAGGTTAACCCTTTACCTAACATGAAAAGCAGACGACACTTGCAAACAAAATTCTTGAATAACTAATTTGTTTTCATTTTTTGTCTCAAAAACAAAGGTTATGACCCCTCATTGGAACGAGCTCGACGAGCTCGTTCCAAAGAGGGGTCATAACCTATGTTTTTGAGACAAAAAATGAAAAAATAATTAAAATTAATTGGCGATTTTTGTGAATAGCGCTAGCCGGTTTTGGCCGTTACGTTGGGTAAAGGGTTAAATTCCAGTCATATTAATATTGAAGTAATTTATGTGATGGTATATACGATTACGTATAGAGTGCTCTGTCCATTGTGTCTGCCAACTAGAGGGAAACCATCAACACTAAACTGCCTTTAGTTCATGTCAGAAATGTTATTCCATAAATTTATGGGATACGTTTTGGGTTTTTTATCGTTCGCAAGCTCATCTTCCGATTGACGAAGACGAGAAGAATTCCGGAGATTACTTCCATTTTTTCGTCAAAACAAATTGGAACCAGATGGAAAATATGATACAAAACAAGGTTTCTGGGTCGTTTTATTGCTAGAAAAACAAGACTAAGGAGATATGCCCAATGTTGCATGAAATCGCTCGTCAAATGCAAGTTTCCTCATGCTGTTAACCCGTTCCCTGGTAAGAGGTATTCAATAAGTTTGAAGGAACTCAACAAGGCTCAAGAGAGGTCGAGGGAGGTCTGGAGGCGCTTAACCTTCTACAAATCCGACTGCTGGGAAACGGCCAGCTGAAACAATTGGAAATACCACAATATTACATGTAAAATATCACGCCATTTCCCTGTGTCGTTACTTCGAACCCTTGAAATGCTTTCTTGGGAAGCTCTCTCTGAGAGCTTTCCATGAAAGGATGCCAACGATTATAATTATTGGCAAAAATGTTAAATTTTCCGTTTTGTATTGCAAAATTGTGACAAATAGATCACCAGGATAGCTCTAGTTAGAACGAGTTCTGTAAGAACAAACATGGCCAGGGAAAATGCATAATCACATTCACCAATAGAATACAGTCTCGCCACCAACTCAATATTTTACAATTCGTGGAATGCCTGCATAATGTCATGTTAGTACCCTTGTCGTAAACTGTCACCTGCCTGCAATTTATGCCAGGTGTTCTTGTTTCGTTCAGAACTCAACTGCTGGTTTTCACGACTTGCGGCATGTTTTGAAATGACGTTCTGTTTTTAGCAAATACAGTAACATTTTCTTTCTCACTGGGGAATGGTATCCGGAAAGCTTTGAAGCAACTCAACCGCTGACAAACTCGAATTGCGTAAGAGGTTCGACACGTTCTTCATATTTATTCTCACGACGTTCTCTTGTACTGACAACGACTTCAACATTGACGGCTTCCTTTTTGGGATACAGAGTTGTTCCCCTTTGGGATTCGTCACTGTCGCCACAAGTCTCACTATAACATGGATCAATTCTTTTTCCATAACTGTTCAGTTATTGCTCTGGCTACCATCCCTGTTCCCTACATTCTGTTTGTCAAATATTGCACATGGCATTTTTTTCTTTCATTCAGAACAAATCGAAATGGAATGATGATTAGAAGATGAGTGTTGACAAGTCACTCGAAACTAGCTTCAGCCAATAAACCACTCAAAAGTTCTCTCACTCATACACAAAACGTGAAGCAAAATGTAATGCCACATGTCTCCCTAATGTTTACTTTATAATTATGGATATTTAATTATTGGTAAATCGAAACATTTGATTATTTCTGGATTTCAAACACGAAAATAAGTAAAGAGGCCCCACCCAAACTGACTTTTTGTCATTTATGAAAAGTTAAGATATTGCTGACCACACAGCAAGATAGATCGTTTTGTTTATTGAAGCAATATTACATCTACAGTGAGGCAGATTACACAAATAACATTTAATGTGAATTATAACGTGAATTATAAAATATATACAATGATTGCTAAAAAGATCAACAAAGACTATTTAACCCTTTACCTAACATGAAAAGCAGACGGCACTTGCAAAAAAAAATTCTTGAATGACTATTTTTTTTCATTTTTTGTCTCAAAAACATAGGTTATGACCCCTCATTGGAACGAGCTCGACGAGCTCGTTCCAATGAGGGGTCATAACCTATGTTTTTGAGACAAAAAATGAAAAAAGAATTAAAATTAATAGGCGATTTTTGAGAATAACGCTGGCCGGTTTTGGCCGTTACGTAGGGTAAAGGGTTAAAGGAAAGGCAAACAATCCACCTCGTGTTTTTGGCAATTAATGTATCTCTCTCCCTGAAGAACAGCAGGATCATTGTACTGTTGGGATTAATGATTGTCGGACTGTCATTCTTCATAATGAGTTCAAATTGCTGACATTTACTGGCTTTTATAAAATCTTGTCTTTCTCTACTTATAATGTTGAACAACTGGGCTCTAATGTTTGAATAGGCCGGGCAATCAATGATAAAGTGAATGTCACTTTCTACTTCGCTATAGAAAGTGAAATTCTACTTTCAAGTAGATAACCGAAAAGCAACATATCTTTTCGATAACCGAAAAGATATGTTGCTCTTCGGTTATCTACTTGAAAGTAGATTTCCAACAACCAACCTAGAAGCCACTTCTACTCTGTGGTACTGCCATTACTAAAGTGGACATATAATTTTGTTGAAAAAAATGCGAGAACATCGAATCGAATATGCCATTTTTATTTTATTTTTCTTGATGCAATCTTGATTTCACAGTATTTTATTTAGGACATTCCGATCCACTATGGTAAGTGTGTCACGATCCAGTGGCGATCTGACCGCGAAAAAGACCACATTTGTGATCACAGCATTATACAATTTTTTTTTTAGGGTTTAATCCCGGGAACGAAAGTCAGTCACGACACCGCAAATTTTCCGGCTCTCGTCTCTGAATATCAGTCCCGATACCCGGGAAATGCACAGCACAGAATCGGGAATCAAAGGTTACGTTCCTCAACCTTTGATTCCCGATTCTAGTCCACGATTTCCTCGGGCCATAGCACTGATTTTCTGAACCGCTAACCGAGAAATTCCCATTCGCGAGATTAAACCATATAGCTCGAAAGACGATTCTGGTCTCGGAAAACATTCATATTCGCAATCATTGATTTTTATATTGTGATTCAATTTCAGAACCTGGAGCCGGAGAGCCATGAAATTCCTGTTCCCTGTATTAAACCTTACTTTTTCACTATTTTCTCTTTGAGGCTTACATAACTATAACAACAAATTACACAAGTAGCAGCCGTTAGTTATTGCAGCGTTCAACAGAATTTCGGAGACAGTCTTGTATAAGCTATGAACTTATTGTTGAATCCACTTCGCTTAAAGAATTTGTTTTGTATTTTATTTCATGTTTTGTTTATACTGAACTTGTTCTTTGACATGACTATCCAAATGAAATATACACCTGGAACTTAATTAAGCACCCCCTGAAATGTTTCATGACATTAAAGTTGCTGTTACTGATTATTATGTTTTAATGATTGCTATGTCTTGCAGTACATTTCATCTAGTGAAATATGATGTTTCTGGTTGATTGCGTACCCCAAACACATCCTCTCGTCCACGTGAAGCATACTACCCATGAATGTCACAAAAACATTATTACCCACATGCAATATCTGGGTATAAAACAAGAAAATCTGTCTCCTCGTTTATCAGTAAATGTTGACATGGCAAGGAGGAGACTGTCAGACGCACTAAGATGGCAAATCGTTGGCATGCATGCGACAGGCATGGCATTCAAAGCTATTGGAAGGCAACTTGGCTATAGTCATTCTGTCATCAGCAGACTTGTCCGAAAAAATCAACAAACCAACGATGTTAAGGACCGACCAAGGCCTGGACAACCCCGAAAGACCTTTCCTTGGGAAGATCGGAGTCTGGCACGCCTAGTTGGGCGTGAACCCTTTGCTTCAAGTGGGGTTTTGAAACCCCTTTGGCTCCCCAACATGCGTTTGTGGAGCAGAACTGTCTGCAACCGTCTCAAAGCATTGGGTATGATGTCCAGAAGGGTCATTAGCGTCCAACTCTGTCCGATCAGCTTCCAAGACTATGTTTGGAGTGGTGTATGGCACGACCACATTGCAATCTTAGAACAAGGAGGAGAGTCCATTGGTCAGACGAGAGTAGATTCCTGCTTCACGTCACATATGAGCCCATGAGAGTGTGGAGGCATAGACATACTGCTTACTTGCCCAGGAACATCAGCCCTACTGTTCCTTATGATGGAGGATCAGTAATGATCTGGGGATGCCTCTCTCAGGATTGTAAACTTGTTATGGTAACTGTACGTGGAATCACAATGGTTATCAACACATCCGTGACATTCTCAATCCGATCGTCGTGCCTCATTTTGACAACCACACGTTGGCTACTCGCCCTGTATCCATGGACGACAACGCAAGACCACATCGATCCCATGCCGTGCGAGCATTCCTTCCGAACAACGCTATTACAATACTACCTTGGCCTGCAATGAGCCCCGATTTCAATCCCTTAGAACTCATTTGGGACTTTCTTGGACGTCGCGTGCAAACAAGGAATCCGCCTGTGTAGAATTTCGCCGTTTTCGAAGCTGCATTGCATGAGGAGTGGCAGCAGTTGCCTCTGGGCCGTATCAGAAGGCTCACTGGTAGCATCAGGAGGAGGGTTCATGCTGCCATCTGGACACGTGGCGGATACACTCGCAACTGCCGTCAGACACTGCTATTGTGTTCAGGAGATCATAAGTTACATTTTTTGTCAGTATTCACCGGCATTGTTTCATCATGGATCGTTCCAGCACCATACTTGTCGAGAGGACTTTTTTCCATCAAAACCATTAGTGACAGATATGTGTAATTAGCGCCATTAAAATACTGCGTATTTTCGTTATTGTGTTTCTTTCATTTGTCAATAGACCATCACTTTTGGCCATCTGAAAGATTGCATGAAAGTAATGACAGTTTCCATTAACCTAATGGAATTTAACACCAATGCGAAAAAACAGGGGATGCATAATTAAGTTCCAGGTGTATATTATGTAAACCAGATGCCTGGAAGTGCGCTGGCTCAGTGGTTATGGCATTGAACTTTAAACCGAATGGCTTGACAATGTCTGCATCGAAGAATACCGGTCTCTGCAACGGGAGTTTGCGGGCTCCACTGGTGACTACATAGACTTCATCGAAAACCAATCCGGCTACTCCGAACACTCCGTCAACTTCATCACAACCGAACTGACCTACAAAAACATAGAGGCCCACAAAATTCAGAACCAAGAGTTTCATAAATTGATGAAAGAAAAAAATCAACAACTGCCACACAGCCACCTTCTCAAAAAAAGAGCCAGAAAAGACACAAGCGCCGCTTAGTTCCTAGACACGTTCCTCCTTTACCACGCCCAGGAATAAAGAAATTTAATCTGTGTCAGGGACTCCTGAGGCCCCGTAAGGCCTGGGCTGACGTGGGGTTATTTAGTCCCGCTGATGAAGTTGCGGGAAAATTAGACCAACGTGGAGGGTCGGAATCCAAGTGTCGCGAACTCGGCGCAGAGAGCTGAGTTAGACCGACGCCGTGATTCCTTCTCTGCCAAATTGTCCTGAAATAGGTTCGATTTCCGTTAGGTGTGATTCCTAATCACTTCAGGCTGTATAATGGAAAGACTGATTTAAAGTAACAACGATTCTTTTATTTACACATAAAAATAAATCCGTTTCAATATTTCAACAATCAATAATTCAATTCTTTTCACAGAAAATGGGTCACTACGGTTAAATAATTCTAAACAATCATATAGTCATTCTATAGCCCTGTACTGGCACTATAGTCTACACACTGGAAATGTTACTACCGTGAGCTCGCCATAAGAGCTTCACAAATCTGAAATGTTATTACTGTGAGCTCGCCATAAGAGCTTCACCCGCTTAGGCTCAAATGTCAACGTCTGCGCGTAACTGTACCTCTGGCTGTCGGAGGGTTCCGACCAGCAATGTTCGTCATCTATAAACCACCGTACTTCTGATTTGGGTCAGATATTGTCTACTCATACCTTATGCGCCTTTTGAAAGTCCTCCGTGAAAGTCCTATTGAAATATCCACCGTTCCTGGTTGAATTCACGATTCACAAATGCCCCTTTTGTGCTAGGGCGAAATTGTCACTCACACCGATCTTCAGTCGGTATTACGATGTTCCGACAGCAAAACAAACTACTCAGAACGCAATCAGGCTGACGCTTCAAAGGGTTAATACGCACAATACAATTAACCTACACTTCTGACTATTGCAGGACGATACCTGCTACTCGACAATCTAAACTTATACGTTCCACCTGGGGTGTTCCTTCTCACGAATTCGGCCCCGTAGCCGCCTATCAACGTTAAACTAAATCAATCATGGAATGCCCTCTCTGGCGATTCCAGCCGTTTCAGGGTCCTGTGATCGAAGGTACCCTTATGCCAGGAAACAGAGTCCGCCTGTCCTGGACTTCACCAACGCGTGTGTGACCCCAAGTGTGTGTCTAATGCTCTGCTCTTCCAGGTATATATATACTTTTTACCCTAAACTGTCAGGTGGACCGACGCTCATCTGTCCACCTGTCAAAACGGTGGGAGATGACGTATATCGAGGCAGAATCAATACAAGTCATCTCGCGCGTGACTTTAACGGTGATTTGTTCCTGCCACGCATTGCTATAACTAATGATTAGGTGACGATACGATAGACATTTCTATCGTTTTCAAATCTCGTTTCTTAATTGACCGTGACGATAAATGAGATTAGACCTTATCTAACATACCGTTTCTCCCCTGGGTCCCTGCGCTAAAGCTGGATATACACCACGTGTGTTTTTCCAGCTTTACAGAGAAGTGAAATTCATGTAGGTTTTTCGCCTTGACGCGGAATATATTTTGAACTTACAATATCTTTAAATATGAGGCCCCTTGTCCCTATATTTAGGCTGGCTTTGCCCTGACAACTCCCTTCCCGAGAGAAACACCCTGTGTATATCTTAAAACACAAGGGGCAAAGCCACGCACGCTCGTCTCTCACACCTTTTTACGATCTACCATCATGTTCAAGACTACAAAACTGTACCCTAGTGGTCGTGGGGTTCATGACCGGGCTCATGCGTCGGCCATACCGATTCCCACGACACACACGCTACCACATGCTCCCGTCTTGCGGGTTTACATATGGAGAGTAGCCTTATTTTTAGATTTGCAGCACCCTCTCTCTCTGTAATACTAGATATTTACATCTAAACATACACATTTTTATACACATTCGCCCATTTTGCAAACCGTTCACTTGGCACTCACTCCGACGAGTAACACCGTCCGCGCCTTTGCGTCAGATGAGTTAATTCCAACGGAGTGTAACTTCGCCTCCCGTTCCTCTACGACTTGTGAAGGAGCAAACGACCCCAGCATTATGTTGAGCCTCACCCTCGCAAAGCTCAACCAGAGGATTAAAATTGTGCCTCACACACTCACACATTCAACACACAGATTTCCCGACCGCGCCTTTGCGACAGACGGGGTTAGTGTGCCTCACACTCACAACAAACTCTCGTCAATAAAAACAAGCGCGGTTTCCCCGGGCTTTAACACCGGGTTTGTGCATCCCATACTTACAAAACTCGACACACAGGCTCCCCGTCCACGCACACGCGACAGACAGGGCAGTGTATCTCACATTCGCACTCACAACCAACTCTAGACAGCAGTCAGAGCAATAATAATACTAAAATAAGAAAATTCCTTCCGGGCCTTAACACCGAGTTTACGAAGCCCATCACCTCACCAACAAAAATATTTGCGACTGGAGCCCCCGTCCCAGACACCAGGCCCACAGCCACCCAACTATTGCTTCTTTATAACCACCGACCATTGGTAGGGGCCCGGTTCCCAGTATCCCCTTGGGTAACCCTTGACACACCCCTACTTCTCGCCCCGTTATTTCTACGGGTATTCCACCAGGGTCCCCATACCCTGTCGTTGTCGCATTCCCAAGAGCTTCCCTTGGCGCTATATCCCCCAGGCTCACTCGTCTCGGCGATTACCGTCGTTCGAACGACACTGGCCGTCCTTGGCCCTTGTGCCGTCGACCCTCCGGTCCATTGCGACGACTTCTTGCGCACATTGGGCGCTGTGCGCCCCCGGCACTCTCTACGTGGTCTCCGCCACCTAGGATGCTTCTCCTTTGATTTGTGGACCCTTTTCTCGGTCCCCTGGGCGCCCACCTTAGCGGTCCCATCCACTTTAACATACTCAACTTGTGTTGACCCGTGCCCTCTCAATTCTGGGGAAGTTTGCCCAGCCATTTGCGTGGGTCTGGCCTCCCCTCTCAACACGGGTGACACCGACTTCTTGGAGCGCTCAGCTCCCCCACATAAATTTGCTTGAGGGTCTTTCCCCAATGATCCCATTGGGTTGCCTCGCTGTTTGGCGTTTCGCCTGGACCGCCTGCGGCCCCTTCTCCCTAATACGACAGGAGTCGTCCCTCTTGAAACTTTGCGACATTTCGTCGTGTAGGGGCCATCCCCCGGACCATCGGATTGGTTCCCCCTGGGAACCTTCCCTTCCTTACTCGGTACGTTACCGAGTGCAACCGCCGGGGGTCCTTGCCCACCGACTTGAACTTCCTTTGCCCTCGTTGGGCCATCACTTGGCCCCCTACCCCTGGACCATAACTCATCAGGGCTTGCCCTCACCCCTGGGATATTACCTATGACCAGGTCATACACAGGTGATTCAATGCACATGGCTTCCAATTCGCCACAATAAAATGGGGTATCCACAGTTATCCTCGCGATGGGAAACCTTCTAACGGTCCCATCTATCAAAATACACAAATGGTCACGACCCAACAATTGCTTGTCGTCAACCAGTTGCCTTCTAACCGCTGCAGAGGAGCACCCAGAATCCCGGAGCAGACGGATCTCCCCTTGTCCCACATACCCTGGGTACACTGGCATATCAACCTTCTCCTGCGAAGTTGTGAGCCTCTCACACATGCCACTTATTATCGGGACAACCTTCCCGCCTTCCAGCCTTAATTCTCCCTCTTGTATACATTCCCGGAGGATACTGTGTTCTGGACCGATAGTTTGACAGAACGCTGCCGTCTGCCTACTGGGCCCTGGATCTACGCGGTCACCTTGCTTCCAACCCCTTTGCGCTGCGTTCCCGGCCCCCTGCTGAGGTGGTCTAATGTTCCCAGTGGTCCTTACCTGCTTCTGCCAGCAGTCCCTGGCAATATGACCCCGCTTGTTGCAGATAAAACAAGTGGTGTCCTTGGGAGTGCTCCCCTTCCGGCTGGTCTGCGACGCAGGAGGATCGGGGTGGTGTTGCCTTACGGGTGCCATTGCCAACCCGTTTGCCCCACCCCTAGCCGATTTTGGTGCGTTTACACTCCCACCGTGGGCCTCGATGTAGCGTTCTGCCACAGTTGCCATCTCATCATAGGTGGGCGGACCCCTTTCCTTGATGAACAGGCCCAACTCCTTGGAGCATGTAGTTAAAAACTGCTCCCGGAGAAATAGATCTCGCAGGGCTCCATATGACTCATTCACTTCTGCGAGATCAGTCCAGCGGTCAAAGTACCGCCTAGCTCGGGCAAAATACTGAGGTACTGTTTCTCCCTTCTCCTGCTTAATCTCTCGGAACTTGGTCCGGAATCCTTCTTCAGTGAGCTGGTATCTCCGAAGGATGGCATTCTTCAGCTCACCGTAGTCATTAAGAAAAGCAGGAGGCATACTGGTATAAGCCTCGAGGGCTTTACCTGACAACAAAGGACTCAAGCACATAGCCCATGTGTCTTCTGGCCACATTTGACTGGAGGCAAAACGCTCGAACCTCTCCAAGTACGAGTCCAAGTCATCTGTGTTTTCATTAAAATGAGCGAGGTGGGGGCGTGGGGCATGAATTGCTACCCCTGCACTCCCGTCCCCTGAGCGCCGACTTCCATTCTCCACATCGGCCCTTGCTCTGAGGAGCTCTAATTCTCTCTCGTGCCTCTGTTGTTCTAATTGGGCTTCTCTCTCTCTCGTCTCATTCTCTCTCTCCCTTTCTAGCTGAATCTCTCGCTCTTTTGCCTCTCTTGCCTCTTTCTCGCGCTCTCGTTCTAATTGGATCTCTCGCTCTTTTGCGTCATTACGTAAGGCAATCTCCTTGGCCTCACGTTTCTGCTCATCTTTAACGAACTTCTGAAGTTCAGCTCCCTCAAGGCCCATTTCCTTGCCTAATGATACCAGTTGGGCGAGGGGTGTAACAACATCCATTTTGATTTTTTCTTTCTATCTTCAACACTCGTCAGAAAGAATGAAGAAGGAAAAGAAAGAAAGAAAAAAAAAATATGGCAATTGATCCTAATTTACCTCTGTAATTTAACGTAATTAAACGCACCAAATATTCTGAAACCTACCGCAGTTATAGTGGCTATTAAGTATCCTTTTGGGGACTACTGTATTGCGATATTAAACCCTCGAACGGCATCGACTGACCGAACGCGTCAAAACCTAAACAGAACCGCCGTTAAAATAAAACAAAATTTCCATATAGCCATTTTTTACCTTTTAGAAATATCCTGGTAGCGCTCGCCAATCAATGTCAGGGACTCCTGAGGCCCCGTAAGGCTTGGGCTGACGTGGGGTTATTTAGTCCCGCTGATGAAGTTGCGGGAAAATTAGACCAACGTGGAGGGTCGGAATCCAAGTGTCGCGAACTCGGCGCAGAGAGCTGAGTTAGACCGACGCCGTGATTCCTTCTCTGCCAAATTGTCCTGAAATAGGTTCGATTTCCGTTAGGTGTGATTCCTAATCACTTCAGGCTGTATAATGGAAAGAATGATTTAAAGTAACAACGATTCTTTTATTTACACATAAAAATAAATCCGTTTCAATATTTCAACAATCAACAATTCAATTCTTTTCACAGAAAATGGGTCACTACGGTTAAATAATTCTAAACAATCATATAGTCATTCTATAGCCCTGTACTGGCACTATAGTCTACACACTGGAAATGTTACTACCGTGAGCTCGCCATAAGAGCTTCACAAATCTGAAATGTTATTACTGTGAGCTCGCCATAAGAGCTTCACCCGCTTAGGCTCAAATGTCAACGTCTGCGCGTAACTGTACCTCTGGCTGTCGGAGGGTTCCGACCAGCAATGTTCGTCATCTATAAACCACCGTACTTCTGATTTGGGTCAGATATTGTCTACTCATACCTTATGCGCCTTTTGAAAGTCCTCCGTGAAAGTCCTATTGAAATATCCACCGTTCCTGGTTGAATTCACGATTCACAAATGCCCCTTTTGTGCTAGGGCGAAATTGTCACTCACACCGATCTTCAGTCGGTATTACGATGTTCCGACAGCAAAACAAACTACTCAGAACGCAATCAGGCTGACGCTTCAAAGGGTTAATACGCACAATACAATTAACCTACACTTCTGACTATTGCAGGACGATACCTGCTACTCGACAATCTAAACTTATACGTTCCACCTGGGGTGTTCCTTCTCACGAATTCGGCCCCGTAGCCGCCTATCAACGTTAAACTAAATCAATCATGGAATGCCCTCTCTGGCGATTCCAGCCGTTTCAGGGTCCTGTGATCGAAGGTACCCTTATGCCAGGAAACAGAGTCCGCCTGTCCTGGACTTCACCAACGCGTGTGTGACCCCAAGTGTGTGTCTAATGCTCTGCTCTTCCAGGTATATATATACTTTTTACCCTAAACTGTCAGGTGGACCGACGCTCATCTGTCCACCTGTCAAAACGGTGGGAGATGACGTATATCGA
This sequence comes from Pictodentalium vernedei, assembly GCA_031216915.1. Taxonomy (NCBI): domain Eukaryota; kingdom Metazoa; phylum Mollusca; class Scaphopoda; order Dentaliida; family Dentaliidae; genus Pictodentalium; species Pictodentalium vernedei. The sequence goes on from CM062293.1 coordinate 88,906,991, forward strand.
GGCAGAATCAATACAAGTCATCTCGCGCGTGACTTTAACGGTGATTTGTTCCTGCCACGCATTGCTATAACTAATGATTAGGTGACGATACGATAGACATTTCTATCGTTTTCAAATCTCGTTTCTTAATTGACCGTGACGATAAATGAGATTAGACCTTATCTAACATACCGTTTCTCCCCTGGGTCCCTGCGCTAAAGCTGGATATACACCACGTGTGTTTTTCCAGCTTTACAGAGAAGTGAAATTCATGTAGGTTTTTCGCCTTGACGCGGAATATATTTTGAACTTACAATATCTTTAAATATGAGGCCCCTTGTCCCTATATTTAGGCTGGCTTTGCCCTGACAATCTGCAGTTTTTTTCTTTAATCTTATTTGTTTTACAAGGATTGGCAAGCAAGTTATGCAACTTATATTAACGCCTCTCCTTCTCCCAATGGCGCAGGTCTGAGGGATGACCGTTGCGGCAACTTCGTGGCCTCGCTCCTCTCGAATTCTACGAAGGGATCTTTAGCCTAGACGGAGTGTGTCTCTCTACACGCAGAGGCCAGCCATTTTACGTCCCCACCCGATAGGACGGTACGCCGTGACAGCATCAACCCCACGATTGATGCTGACAGAGAGTGTTCGGACACTATGAGAACTTTCCCTGACCGGGGGTCGATCCCGGGACCTCTGGCATGAGAGACAGACTTTCTCGACAGTTATTGAGGGTCAAAATGGGCTTGCCTCACACCGTCCCTGCGCGTCCCCGGCGCGCAAAAATCATTGAATTAGGAAGGTCCACTTTTTGATCCCGACCAGTGGGAACTGCGTTTTGTCCTTGGACAAGGTACTTAATCCATGAACCTGGGTGCATAGTGGCATTGTGTATTAAGGCGCACTGCACGTCGATGCTGCACTTGCCTTCAACCGATGCCAGCTCTGTTTGTGCGGAGTTAGTACGTCGGTCAGGCAGTTGCTCGCCACTGCTCGGTGGTTCTACCCGGACACTCTAGCTTCCTTCGCCCGTAAAACTGCCAGGCATGAGGTGACCTTGACTGTCGAAAGTGTCATTAAACCCCAGTTAACAAACTAAATACCACGAAAGCCGATCTTGTTTGTAGGGTACAACGTCGTACAAGACAAACTGAAGAAAACAATGTTGCATAGTGACTTTTTAGACTGGAAACTGAAACAGAGTTGTCAATTCCTCTACCGGTCCCCTCATAGCGTGCACCAATTTAAAATTGGAAAAAATTAAATTCTGTTTTGCAGGTCATTCGATCGGTGCCCATATTCAGTTTTTGTGACAAGCGGATGAGAGTATATATTACCTCCTACAATTATCTGGGAATTTCATTGGTTCAAAGACGTCACATGCAGACTACATATAAAACCGTATACTGCCTGTCAACATCAATATACGCTGACAGCTATGGGTAATCTCCCCTTTGTTCATCGATTATTCAAAATGACGGCAGCCAATAAACGCTTCAAGATGAAAGATTGAGTGTTGAAAGCCTATATTTGGTCTGAAGTGCAGGTTAGGTAACTTGAAAGGCTTCATATTCTGTAGATGTGTGTCATGTTACCTTCGAAATGAAACTGTTTGGTATGTATGAATTTGCCTTCGCTTTCGTCCAATATTAAATTAACTGACACCATATATACCATATTAGGCCACCAACAGACTGTGTAACTAATAATATGCCTTCCCCTGTACGAGATGTCTGTGTCTCGCACGTCGACTTCTCATCCTAATCCCCTATTGAACGCAACGGCCAAAACCTTCCAGCATTCACAAAACGTAGACGTTCAATTTTGTTTATTTTTTTCTTTTTTTTCTTCCAAAACATAGCTTATGTCCCCTCATTGGAACGAGCTCGTTCCAATGAGAGGTCATAAGCTATGTATTTAAGGCAAAAATTCAACTATTTACACAACGACCGCCGTGGACTGGTTATATTTATTTATTTATTTACTGGTGTTTCCGCACGATGGCCAATCATGACCACGACAGTTTTACGGGTGGAGGAAGCCGGAGTACCCGGAGAGAACCACCGAGCAACGGCGAGCAACTGTCAGCTCCCCACCATACTAACTCCACACAAGCAGGGTTAGCATTGGTTGAAGACAGGTGCACCATCGACGTGCAGTACGCCTTAGTACACAGCGTTACCGTGCCCCCACGTGGGCAATGGGGGTGAAGTGTCTTGCCCAAGGACATAACGCGGTTGCCGCAGGTGAGATTCGAACCGAGGACCTCTCGGCTTGCAGCCTGCACCTCTACCAACTGAGCCACCGCCCCCCCCCCCCCCGGTCTGGTTACCTTCCACGGGTGGGCAATATTTCCACGGACACAATAATATTAGACTCCAAACACTAATTATAGAAATACAGTACGTGGAGAGTGTATTATCACTAAATCACCCACAGAGTGGAGATTCCACCCAAGCAATAATTGCAAATTTGTTGCAAAGCATTACAAGCGCAAGCAAAGTTCCAGCCAATGGACCTCCGGGTTATACCCGGAGGTCCATTGGCTGAAACATTGCTTGTGTTTTTGTCCACATGTACAGAATTTGAAAGTGATATTTTGGGTGATAACTCCACCCCGAGTAATTTAGTTACAATCCACTCTCCACGTAATGTAATCATGATAAAATTAATAAATGAAGCACCAGGTACATCAGGTGCTTCATTAATTAAAATTTTGCTGGTCATGATTTTTATTACATGGTAAACGCGTGGATCACGATCAGTCTACGACGACTGCAATGTACTTATTCGTGACAGGAGAAGAGATAAGCCGGTATGAATTAATACAGCCTGAGAAACTGGGGCAAGCGGGGCGACGTGTCTTTCTCAACAAATCAAACTTGGCTCACGCTGGGATGCAACTCACTTCTTTTGCTACCAAAACAGTTACACTTAGACCAACGTGTCAGCGTATCTCAACTTACAATTAGTGTGTGTTTCTGAAAAGTATACGGAAAAGTATAGAAGGGTAGGAAATGACAGAACTCTGTTTTAATATTGTCTCTCAATATACGTTCATCCAATTGCATTTATTGTGAGTACATACATGTAACGGGGATAACATGCGTGCAAAGGGTGTCGTTAAGGGGGGGGGGGGGGGTAGGTGTGGCACCACCCCCAATAACGTTTTCCTCTGGATTGGAGTCTGAGATATTCTCAGACTTTTATCTCGCACACAGTCAGCAGCCATGTAAATGGAGGTCTGTAGTGTCCGATTTGGGCTGTTGTGGGCCGAGTTTGACCAACTGGGTGTAAGGGAACCAATACTGTAAAACGTTTACAACTGTTTTTTTTTGTAGAATTGTATTTTCTACCTTTTAATATAACTGACTATAACTGACTACGGCAATTTACAACATCATTGAAAATGCTAATGCTTCAGGGGGGTGTAGCCAGCATTTTTTTAGGGTGGTCGCCCACAATGCAACTCGAGGATGAGAATGTCTGGCAACTAAAAAGACTGAAAACTTGGCCAGTGGACAGATGTCAAGTTGGAGGAGATTATGGGAGGGGTGACCCCCTCCCATAATCTCCTCCAACTTGATCTTTGGCCATCATTATTTGACATCAGCAGTGATCAAAGATTTCATGTTGAGGAAAAGTGAACCAAATTCAGTGTAGGCATGTATCAGATTGTTGAAGAGAATATGGGTCGCGGACCTTTGGGATTCGGGGGGAGGGGGGTCGAGTGACCCCATGGCTACACCCTTCTGTTTCATTTCAACTCATTAAAAGTCACAACTAGAAAATACAATTCTAGAAAATACAATTGTAAAAGTTTATAATAATGGCCCCTGGTCCGACTACTACATGTGTATTTTATGTATTCGCAGATCTAAATTTTGAATACGTGGTGAGTGTTGTGAACAATAATCCCAACTGAGTAACCCTTTGCCTAACATGAAAAGCAGACGACACTTGCAAAAAAAATTCTTGAGTAACTAATGTTTTCATTTTTTGTCTCAAAAACATAGGTTATGACCCCTCATTGGAACGAGCTCAATGAGCTCGATCCAATGAGGGGCCATAACCTATGTTTTTGAGAGAAAAAATGAAAAAAATAATGAAAATTATTTGCCGATTTTTTAGAATAGCGCTGGCCGGTTTTGGCCGTTACGTTGGGTAAAGGTTTAAAATTCCAACTACATCATCAAAGCTTGCCTTTGATGAAGGCATTTCTTGATGATGCAGTTGTGATATTTTATCAGTCGGGACTTGAACCTTCATAGTTGGGACAAATCAAGTTCACCCCCACCACTCCTCTGAATCGGTCATCTTGGCGACGCCCCTGTACTCGTGCGTACTCGTCCCGCTGGATACGAATATATACTCAGGGTCTGAGAGCATATTTTCCCGGTAAAAACCGAAATGTTGGACTTTCATATGACACATTTAAGGTGATGGCATGCTTCACATTTCGTATATATAAACAGGTGTATCAACTATAACTATCTTGATGTCACATATGCTGATGGGCGAATTGTTCAACCATAAGGAAATAAATAAATAAATAAATAAATAAATAAATAAATAAATAAATAAATAATAAGTGATTAGATGTAATCCAATCCCGTGTCGTCAACGTTGTAACCTCGGTCTTCTTGTAAAAATGGATTTTTAGCCTGTAATGAGTATATCTGGTCCCACCAAAGGACCATCATTATTCATGCCTACCCAAACGGGTGAAAATTGTTGATAACATCAAAACACAACTCATTCTGTCAGAGAGTGTGCTGACAGCTATGCATTTTTTCTGCACCAGGGGCAAACACGTGGATGCACCAATGCACTTACATACGCGACTGAAACTCTAGTTAAACAGATCGTCCAGAACATTGTAAGGCTAAATGAGATTTCGGAGTACCAAAAGATTCAAACTGAGATAAGATTCCATTCGAAATGCTCCGCCTGATTCGTTTCGGAATTCGATTCGATCGTAAAATGTGAGATTCGCAAGACACAACACGATATTTTTATTTTTTGTATTTTAACTGGAATCAAATTATTAAAAAAATATATTGTTGTGTGTGACATAAACTGCACAAATCTTGGTACCTGGTGTTATTGATCCAGGAAAGTAGCAAGGGAATGATACATACGTTTTGTTACCTGCGACAGAGGGTTGGAAGTGGGAAATTTCCGAGGGGTCAATTTTCCGAGTAGGCAGTTGACCGAGGGAGCAATTAACCATGGAACTATTTTACCGAGGGCAATTTTCTCCAGGCAATTATCCACGAGGGCAACTGTCCTGCACCCAATCTATTCACACCTTCTCAAGTTCATCGATCTCAAAAGTTGTGTCATAGCTTTGAAACAGCATTGCCGACTGCCGTGACTTTTTTTTAGGGCAGGACCGACATGTTTATCACCAAATTAGCAATCACACTCTAAAATCAGCTGGGATAAAAATCAACCCGAAGTAACTGGGTTGAGTGAATATGAACCCAATTGAGTTCATATTCATTCAACCCGGTTGACTTGGGTTAATTTTTAACCCAAAATAAAATATGGCGATGTAATTCTCAAGCGAAGCATTTGCATGTAGACTGTATGTTAGCGAGAAATAAGAAAATATCACATTGCTCTAGGATCCACACAATATCGAAGATATTTGTATCGCGAATCTCACTCCATCCCACCTCTTTTTTTTATCAAATTCGCTTACAGACGCCACAGATAATCATCAATTTGAACAGGTGGCTAATCGTGTTTTGTCTGCGTCATCTGATGACTAACCTGGACGAACAAACCCAGAGGCGGCGGAACCGGGGGTGGGGTGGGGCTGAGTGGTTTCAGCTCCCATTCCACTTTTTTTGCCGGGACATGTTTTTTGTATGCATATATTTTAACACAACCAATGACTAGTGAAACAAGGGGCGGATCCAGAGCCTCCCCCTGCTTTCGCCAACTATGTTTCTCTCGTACTGGTTCAGTTTCGATGGATTTCGGATCATTTTTTGCAGCAAGTGACAGCAAACGCTAAAATGTATACAGTCTGTTAAAAAATCGGTTAACTGAAATAGATCGTAATCTTACAGACATACAAGTACCAAAATCCACCCCCAGACAAGATAGTCCACAGACAGTATAATTTCTGTTAACGTCTGGTAAAGTATACAGGTGAGGTCTATTTATCAGCTTTGGTCGTTACGACCAAAGCTGATAAATGGACCTCACCTGTATGCTTTACTGACGTTTTTTAACGGCTCTCAAGGTGTGAAACCTTTCAAATACATCTCCTGGAAAATCTCAAAATATCCGCTCATATGCAAGGAAATGGGGGTTTTGGTAACCCTGGAATTTAAAATTTTCGTACGAGGGGACGAACCATGGTCGGCCCGTCATACCGACTACCATCCATCGCCCGATCCAGCACCCCCCCCCCCACCCCCCCCCCCCCCCCCACCCCACTTTGTAAATCGTTCCGCCGCCCCAGAAACCCATGTCCGAGCCTTTTCAATTTCGAATTGACGTCGCCCCTCAATTTTCAGGCAATGAATCCCACCCTGTCCATCGCTTCTCTTTCAAATCCGTTTATGAATGTCACAGACCACCGTTAATTAGAAAAGATTGTTAATTGTGTTTAGCATGTGTCATCGGATGACTAATACAAGTCCGAAAAGTCGATACCCAGTATTGGCTAATCTCAGGCTGTTTAATATATTTTTCATTTCTCCGTGAAATTGCAGGATTGTTGAAAATGGCTTTTAATTGCATTTGAAAAGGGTAGAAATTAACTTTATGAAGACGAGCGAAGAACGTGAATGTTTTTATGCTTTTCGTGTGATTTTAATTTCCTCCAGTATTGATAAAAGTCAAGAGGTATTATTACACGTTTATTCACATCGAAAGATTAGAATAATTATATTGATGATTTCGATGGTCCTGACGCTGTTGAAACGACATGAAAATAGCTTGAGGTAGTCTGGTTATTGGTCGTTTTATGTATGAATAAAATGTGGCATGCTCGAAAATTAACCCATTAAATGATAACGCAAGACATCTTTGTCATGAAATAACGAGTAAATGTACCTATCTCCCCGGAGCGACGCTACGGGCGGAGGGGGTGCATGGATGCAAATTTATTCCCCCTCCTATAGACTCTGACCTGTATTTGCCCCCTTTCTCATGGGAACCCCGGGAAGTGAAGCAGGACTTGTTTACTTCCGTACATAAGCTTTGTTTTACTGGTAACAGTTCGTGCTCACCAATCAACATGCACAACCTTTTATACTAATTCATAATTTTACTTCAAGGAGGAAGTCAGGAAGACAATTTGGCTATGACATCTCATAGCAGTATGGAGCCAATCCATTTGAATATTTCGTACATGTGTATTTTCTTGTTCGTTCAGTTTATTTTATTGTCGTGTTGTCTTCACACACTAAAAACTAAAGTGTTAAAACTGACACTTTCAAGGTGTTAAACCCATTCTAACTCTTAGGGTTTGATTTTAACACTCAAAGTGCAATGCTTTAAGCACTTAGACATTACAATCGTCAGACTTGAATGAAACTTGAATGGATGGCACTTCCCATGTGTCTAGCATTGGTGGTTCTTCCAGAATCGTCCATAATTTGATTTGCGCTTGGTGGGTACATAATTAAAAGGACACAACGCAGATGATGCGGATCAGGCTCGAGTGGTAGAGCCTGATCCGCGTCATCTGCGTTGTTTCCTTTTAAGTGTCGCGACTTTACACTTGTCAAGTGGTATTATTGTAACACCTGTCAAGTTCTGGGATATCTACACATGAACAAAGTGCTAGTTCAGCACTTACTAAGTGTTAAATACAGCACTTCATGTGTAGGTTTTAACACTTTTTAGCGTGCAGTCATATATTCTATACAGCTGAATAAAGTCATCATCATCATCATCATCATTATCATCATCACCATCATCATCATCATCATCATCATCATCATCATCATCATCATCATCATCATCATCATCATCATCATCACAGACACCAAAGCTTTGGTTCGCAGTCCTCCAAAATGGACAACATGGATAACAACGATTAGCTGGACTTGTCTTTATAACCATTCAGTTACCACTAGCCTTTGTGGAGAAATATGTGAATTAAACACTAATAAGTAAATTAGATTTGCCCCCATCCACCACACATTCACCCTCTGCCAACAAACGCACGCACACACTGCACATCAATTTATTTTAACAAACTCTGACCCAGTGGTTGATTTATACTACAGAGTGGAATATGCGGCATGGCGACCCAAGGCACCATTGGTAGGGATTTGTCACTCCTATCAAAGGTACATACGGCCACCATGCCATATGAAGAAGACTTTGCTGTCACCTTCTGGAATAGAGAAATAAAAAGAATGAAAATTAATTGGCGATTTTTGTGAATAGGGCTGGCCGGTTTTGTCCGTTACGTTGGGTAAAGGGTTAATCATGATTTCTCGTTGTGAGCACGGCGGCGCTGTGTGCTAAGGCGAACTGCACGTCGATGTTGTATTTGCTTTCAACCAATACTAACCCTGTTTGTGCGGAGATAGGACGCTGGGGAGTTTTACAGTGGTTCTGTCCGAGTACTGCGACTTCCTCCACTCGTAAAATAATTGTCCCACACAAGATGATCCTGGTTGTCGAAAGCGTCGTTAAACCCCAATAAAAACAAAACAAAACATGCAGGGATAGAGCTCCGTGATTCCCAATGAAGTTAAAACTCATCTGACGGTGTCCTATTTTCGCAGCATATACATATCAAAACAATTCGCAAACAATGTGAATGATCGACTTTCTTTAAAAAAAAATATGCATCACAGAAACAGCTGCAGTTAATCTTGCACGGATGTGTAGGCTGAATGTGGTTTATTTATGCTCGAGAAATCTGCGGAATCCTTCTAAAGCACAGTTAAAAAATAGTTATTCAAATCCCATTTTTAAACCAATCTATTCGGTTAACACTGGAATGAGCTCTCTGGTGACCACCTTCCATGGTGGGTTCATTAGGTGTTATTGGTGGATACAAACTAAATTTCTGATTTTTTTCAGGATTTGTGGCACAAACATAAAAATTGCGGTGAACAATGATAAAGTCTTGCAGTCAACCAGTCGTTCATATTTTGCCTGTGTAAAATGACTTTTCCATTCAGAATATTTGATTACCCGTTTTTCGAATTATTATGTAATAAAAGTCCGTTTATATCCAAAAAAATATAGTATAATTGATTTCGAAACATTTAGCTCTCTTGTCGTCGAGATATAATTGACATATCATCACGCCTTTTTATTACTTCTTTTCTCATTTTTCATTCTGGTAAACGCGAGAGGTATTCAATCAATAATAAAAAAAGGGTTTCCAGTCTGATTTGTAAGCAATTTATCTCAACAAGTAGGCGCTGTAATAATGAATGTTGCAGCACTTTAACGGCTCCCACGTAGTATCTGATTTGTAGGTTGTGCAGTACAGTATTTCGACCTTGAAAAAAGGAGGCGCGCCTTATACTGCACGCTGCCATTTGAAGTGAAGCGCGCTATTGTTGAGATGATCGTGAAAATGTATTCTGGAAAAACATCAACGAATATCTACACGCCGCTCACTCCACTGACACACAATGAGTAGGGATTCCAAAAATATTCCATATTTTCCGAATAAGCTTTTCGCAGCTATAATCAAATTTAGTTGAGTTCGACGATTCGATCATCACCTGCGGTGACTGCTTTGTGCCTTTGGGCAAGAGACTTACCCCTTTTAACCCCAGAGGCCGTTTTTTCCGGCCAGGTCACAAGCTACATCATAGTGCCAGTAAGTGGGATGGCTACAAGGTAAATGTGTGGTGTAGACCAATCAATATTTTCAACGTGCAGCCCCAAGGCTGCACGTTGAAAATATTAATTGGTCTAACACCAAATAAAAAATATGGACTCTCCCAATTGCTGCCATTGAACTGACATGGAAGATACCACCATTTTTCAAAGGGTTAATCCCGACTACCCACCATGGTCCTGTGTACTGAGGCGGCCTTCACTTCGATGTCGCTCTTACCTTCAACTGTTACTGGTGAGTTGGACAGTTGCTCGCCGCTGCTCTGGTGGTTCTCTCCGAGTACTCTGACTTCCTCCACCCATCAAATGGTCCGACACGATGTCAACCTGGATGTTGAACATTTCGTTAACCTCCAATTAAAAAAAAACTTTGCCGACAATCGGAATATTGCCGATTTTTCGATTATTAACTCTTTCAAAAAGGTTTGAATTTTTTTACGTACGGGTGGCAACACTATAAACACCTTAGTGGACAGGAGTATCGGTGATAATTTAATCCTACAGCTCAATAGCGTCTAGGGATTACATTATTCCGGACGGAACCTCTCTCGTGGGAAGCTCAGGAGTTGAAGCAGTGCTTGTTTACTGTGGTAAACACGGTCTGTTTTACTGGTAAAATGGGACACAATCCCCAATGCTTTGCAGTCCCGAGTATCCATTGTGAAGAAATATGTGACCTTAAACACCAATAAATAAATATTACACAACTTCCCTACGACTGGAAGATATATATTAGTGCATTTCGGTGTATACAGTACAGTGGTGTAAACGACAGCACCATTAATGGCTTTACTATTGAGAGGGTTGACTGGTAGAATGGTATATTATTTTTGTTCATCAAAATTTGTACACATGTGATTGCCTAGTTACAATTTATGGGAGAGTGCCTGTAGGCACCCTCCCATAAATGTATCAAGGCCAATCCCTACAGATAAAATAATTTCTCTTCTAAGGTAATATGAAGCATATCCACTGAATACGAAGCCTCTATGACGAGGTACCTGTCCTTCACAATAACGCCCAGATGTGGGCTTTCAAATCAAAATGGTTGATAAGGTTCTGGGTTAGACTGCTATCAAGAAGAAAGTGAATCTCGCAAACGCTTATAGTTACGTAATGTCAGTCCACGGAATTATCCTCGAAATATGAATGCGTCATTTTCGGATTTTGAAATCATGGCAACCGCTGGGGTATCACAATAATATTTTATATTGTGAGGACAGTTTTTCTCAGTTATTGAATACTGCGTGGAAGCTTCGTTTTGAAAACAACATGTTTACTGTTGCCCAAGAACCAGAATCAAGATGGACAGCATCTCCGTCCGTTTTGTGAGGTATTCAGCACTTCACATGATGTTGCATCAACATCCTACAACAACTGCCACTAAAATTTGTTAAACATCTGTTTCTATGCCCACCCCCCCCCCCCCCCCGCATGTTCATTTTGACTGTCTCATGCTCTCTTTAGCCAACACAAACATAATTAAATGGTTTATGTCTGCTATTTTACCCACGTTATAAAATTGATAAATTTGTCCCTTATGTGCAACAAGGCTTTGCAATGCTTTAGCATTGCAAAGTCTTCTTGCACTCAAGGGACGAATGCACCGCCACCCATGTATGCTATAGATTATGAGGCCTAAAATATAAAACAAATCAAGAACATTAAAACTTGATGGCAAAGAAATAAATACAAAATTATAAATTAAATTACCAACCACCCGCCCACATGAAATTTTGTAGAACAATGACCTGAGACACAGAAGATCTACTTTGTATTTTCCTCAAAAACATAGCTTAGAAGCCGTCTCGTTGGAATAAACTTATTAGTTTGTCGTTAATACAGTGTTGGGTGAATCGTTAAAAGAAGTAGCTGTTGAGGAAATGGATTTGAGAGATTTGTCCCCAGAGACGCTCGTCAGCATTCCGTCAAATTTGTTTATTTCTGCACAGATAGTTAGCTTTCTGAGTTCATACGATTTCAGGATTTTTATATGACTACCGCCAGTATCCCTCCAATAGCACAGTCGTTTGCCCATCAATTCCGGCGCCTCATAAAACAAGAGACTCAACTTTTCTAAACCCATATCATCCCTGTCTCAAGCAAACCTCTCATGACGTCACAGACATCGCTGACATTCGAAGATGTCTGAGCGATAATTTTACAAATGCGAAAAAGAAACCGGGGTTCCTTGACACTGAATACCTCGGATAAACAACCGTTCTTTCTTTTTTGATTACATTTCAGGTTGTATCGTATTCATTTTGTAAATATCAGCTGCCATGTGATAAGTAAATCAGTTAGTCTGGGTTGTCTCCCCGTGTGACCGAATCTGTGTTTACTGCCGGAAACAAGCTGCTCTGTTTTCTGGTAAAATAGGATCATGTAACCAATGCCTGGGAGTAGCCATTGTGTAGAGATATCTGATCTTAAACACGAATAAATAATCTGGGTTGTCATGGTCCAGATGATGGGACCATATCGGCCAGACCAAACAAGACGCCTATGGCGACTTGTTTGATCTGGCTGATCTAGTCTCGTCAACTCGTCAGAATTCGAGGACCCAGAAAAAGTGACTGTTGTAGCAATCTGTATTTAACAACATCAAAGGCCAAATGATAAAAATCATTACGTCTTTTTTTGTTTACTGGATACCCATTATAATAAATTCATGCAATATTGTGGTGATGGCTGCGTTATATGATTGTACCATATGCCCACTAATCCGGTCTACGGTAAATTGACGAATCTATTTGATACCACAAACCTTTTCCAATATCTAAAAATAAAATGCAATGACATTGACGTCTGTGTCAATCGGTGTTGTTATATAAATGCATGCCAGTTTTAACTCTCTGTTTATTTTCTCCTTTTCCTTTCGCCTGTCCTCACTTCTTACGTGCCATATAAAATACGTTTGCCACCTTGGTGCCAATTGTGCGTATACGTTTCTAAATGTGAGGTCGTGAGAGGTATATACGGACATCTTCCTGGTCAGTTATAACAGACATTAGTCTGTTTACAGTCTGCGGATAATGCAACATTCGATTATGAACAAACACCACTGTGATTTTTATTTTCAGGGTTTTTTTATGTCAAATGTCAGATTCACGTCTACTATCATATGTAGTACACTTGATGGTGGTGCATTCACTGTGGCTGACAGACTCGTATACAAGTGCTAAATGGGTTAAACGTCTCTGTTGGCTGTTGAAAATTCAGCAATCTGCCCTTATCTTTCTTCGGGGAGATTTTTTTTTTAAATCCGATCCTCCCTACAGGCCATTCCATTTCATTGAGGTCTCGAAGGACGATTGGTGTAACTCTGTGGTTTTACTCGTGGTCCCTCCAGAGAATTCTCAGAAACATTTCTGTTGTCTGATGTCAGCGTATAATAGTATATAATAGCAATCACCGGGAATTGTCTATACAAGTATCATACACTCTTCCACGCACATCACTTACACTGTTGGCGGAGTGAGGATGTAGTTCCTACTGTAATACCAGCAAGATTCAGCAACTGTGTTTCCATATTCGCTGTGGTGCGAAAGTTCCGAGCATTACACTGCAAAAAATTACAGCTGCCGATACTTCTACCTCTAACTATTAATGCCTTATTTAACCCTTTACCTGACATGAAAAGCAGACGACACTTGCAAAAAAAATTCTTGAATAACTAATATTTTTCATTTTTTTGTCTCAAAAACATAGGTTATGACCACTCATTGGAACGAGCTCGACGAGCTCGTCCCAATGAGGGGTCATAACCTATGTTTTTGAGACAAAAAATGAAAAAATAATGAAAATTAATTGGCGATTTTTGAGAATAGCGCTGGCCGTTTTGACGTTACGTTGGGTAAAGGGTTAACTACTTTTGGCATCGCCGACCTTCTCTGTTCGATCTTGAGAAAAAACGCAGGACCTATCGGCAATTAAGGTACAACTTGAATACTGTTATTTACATTTACTCCTTCATTTACACTCTAAAATAGTACCATTAAAAATACGGTAAAGTACAGGTAACCAGCTGCGGGTTATTCCGCCGTGAAATATTACGATGAAAATACTGTATGGGACTGTTCTTGGAAATGCCGACTTATATTTTTGTTCAATTTTGAGGTAAAATCGAGGAACTGATATTTCTCTTCATTATGCGAGAAGGCTGTTGGTTTGTCAAACAGAGTAGGCTAATTAATATCTTTAATCTGTAACCGTATGGCTGCAGGTTAAAGATGTTAACGAGTCTACCTTAACAATTGAGTCTTCTGAAACAAGGCACCTATTGTCATCGACGAGGTCAGTTTACAAACACCGGAATTACATCTTTGAATGCACTCGTTTAAAAAAATACTGTTCTACAGTATATGAGTTTTCCTCTATTTGTTTATATATATATATATATATATATTATGCAGCCATTAACGTAAAATTTACAGCTGAAACAACGGCAAATGGTTGCCAGTACTCCTAGCGTAATTTTAACGGTAGTTGTTTGTACAGTATCATAATGTAATTGTCAAGATCGATTCAAAATTAATATGTAGATATGTAAATAAATGTGTAATCTTTGATTTTTTAATAGTTCGGGTGAACTCTTAATTAGGTCTTGCCTCGGGCGATCGATAATTTATCCATGCCACAAACTGTTTGTAAGTGCAACAGATGCCCACACCAGACCCCACGGAGACGCAAATTAGACGAAGCGAATCGGCGATCTTAACGGTGCAGAAAACAAACGCGTATTAAGACATCATGACGTTGTTTAGCTCTTTTCCATTTCAATGGAACTCAAAGATACCTTAATAACTATTACTTTCTTCAAAGCGGGACCTCTTAACTGGCTCTTGGGATGTTCTTTGTAGTATTTAAGGATTAGATAATACTGGGTAGTAAGTGTCCGCTTGAAGGTGAGTTTGGAACTCCAGCCAGGGACTGTTTTTGCGATGGATATCGGAACGAGCTGTTGGGCTCAGTTAATCAAAAGTGGGTATATTTGGCGACAAAAGCGGGATTAGATTGTAATTGTGCTAAGTGAACCCAAAGTAGTTTTATTTTGTGACGAGAGACCGTTTGGGCTGTAGAAGAAATTGTAAGGCAGAGTTGTTGATGGAGCTTGAAGCGCAATTAGAATTAGCTGGAAAGATCTAATGAGAGCTCGTAGATTCGAGACGAGCTAGGCGGAGTGAAAGCCAGACAAATGTGTACGCATGAAAATGATATGCTTAAACGGTTAACTGGAATGCTTGAATTCATGAGACTATGAAATGCGTCAGAATGTCGTTAAAGTGACGATATATTAATACTAAAGAAAGTGAAGTACACTTCAATGTGGCTGACAAACAATGATAGTTGGTGGCGCTTGTGGAAGGAGCAAATAGACAATACGTTGTGTTTGTGGGACAACGCAACTCCCAGGAGTAGAGTGACGACAGAATACAGCAGCCAGAGAACGCAGGACCCCTGAAACAAAGAATTTTGAAAATTCGGGCGGGGAATAAATTCCTAGTCATTTTTGTTGTTTACAAATTTTCATGAACTATACTCGACGAGGGCACGGTACGGAAGGGGCTAAATCTTTTATTATTATTATTATTATTATTATTATTATTATTATTATTATTATTATTATTATTATTATTATTATTATTATTATATTATATTCGGATGATATCTTTTTAAATGTGAAGTCCGTGACTCCTCCAGATGACGACTCTACCCCAACAACACAACGAGGCGATGAGACGTATCGTTCCCTGAGTTCCAATGAGTTCTATGTGCCTACTGGCACATAGAACACATTGGAACTCAGGGGACGGTATGTTTACCCCAAAATCAATGTGGTACTCTTGGGGTACGGGCAATCTCAAGGGTGACCACAAGTCTCTCATCTCCACCCAAATGTGCTCGGCGACCATAAATCTCTCATCTCCACCCAAAGGTGCTCATAGTAAAAAATAACGATTTTTTCCTCTCATATGCAATTTCGACACAAAGTTTGGCCCAGCTTTATTTATTTGTTATAGAATAAAGGCAATAATCACTTGAACTGGGTCCAGTGTCAGGTATGGAATATTTAATCACTGAATATGATTTTGACGTAACGATCAAAATTATATTTAGTGATATTTTAAATCCCACTCTGCACATGGGTCTCTTTGAATTTAGTATTTTTGTTTGTTGTGCAGAGAGGATCGCAGTAGGTGCGTCAATAGAAATTATTTACTCGCTGTTTCTTCCCTCCAAATAAACTATAGCCAATCATTTATTATCGTCCTGAAGGATTATAAAAAAAAAAGATTATGCAAGATGAAAAAAATTAAGTAACAAAGATATGTTTTGATAATATGTAAATGGATAAAGTGCCAATCTAGATGGCCCATAGGAAAGAGCCATTTTTATACCTGTTACCTACTTTGCAGGTTATCGAAAGTCATGCAATGACATAATAAACCAAAAAGCCTTTGCGACCTACCCAAAGTATATTTTTGGTGCCAAATGCTTTATTTTTGGTTCCAAGCGATTTGATTTTTTTAGTGCCGTTGCAACATTGGCACCCGACAGCGTGGAGTGAAAACTAGTAGCTGTATATACGAATGGTACACATTTCACGATGTCTGAAGGGCGCTTTAATCATCATACCTTTTCAAAAGATATCAATGCTTTTTTGTATAAGTTATGCGATTAAATTCACGACAAAGCTAGTGGATGGTAGTGACAAGTGGAAGAAAAGAAACTTACCATGCTGGGACTTCCTAAAATAAACTGTTCAGTTTTGTTTATCGGCAGCTTCTCACGTTTTGATATTCACTTCGCTTTTACTGGCCAGATCATTGAGTGAAATCATCCTCTTGAAAAAATTAACGTGCGAGTGGAACGTTTAACCCTTTACCTAACGTAACGTTCAAAACCGCCCAGCGCTATTCTCAAAAATCGCCAATTAATTTTCATTATTTTTTTCATTTGTTGTCTCAAAAACATAGGTTATGACCCTCGTTGGAACGAGCTCGTTCCAACGAGGGGTCATAACCTATGTTTTTGAGACAAAAAATGAAAAAAATTGGTTATTCAAGAATTTTTTTTTGCAAGTGCCGTCTGCTTTTCAGGTTAAGTAAAGGGTTAAAACAACTGTGTATTGCCGGTCTACTTTAGTACAAACGGTAGTACACATTTGTTTTAAATATTCCACTGACACTAATTCAAGTGAAGGATTTTTAAGAAATAAAATCATGCTGAATCGTACCCACGCCCCAACCCCTTCCCCCGAAATGATCGAGCTCCGCCCCGGTTTAAAGATTGTTCCGCGAACGCAGTGGTATGAACTGCTGCTGTTGAACTTGGGTTGCGTTTTGTTGTTTATGACCTTTTGAACACGAATGACAAGGGGCCGAAATGACTAGCGCCGAATTACTTTGGGAACGAAGTGGGCACGGGCCGACTGGACGTGGGGTCGAATTGACCATATACCCATCATTTTCAATGTCGCTCTCCTTGGATGGTATTCAGTAATTTTGCGGTGTATCACCTTGGAACAGAAATATAAGATTTAATTTGACAAGCTGCGGCAAAGTCTTATGGAGATGAAGTAGAGAATTTCTGAAAAGTGCAGGTCCTTCTCATACATGTCACCTATTAAAAAGGCAATGCCTTTGTCCTGCCTTATCCCATGGTCATCTTTAATTCACCCCATTGGAATTGGTCCGATTTCGTGTTGATAAAAGCGAAATATTTCGTCCCCTGAGTTCCAATGTGTTCTATGTGCCTACTGGCACATAGAACACATTGGAACTCTGGGGACGATTTCTTACGATTGTGTGTGATGGAAGAAAAAATGAAATTGCCACTGTCTTCCATTTACCTGCATATGAAGATCCCCGCATAATAATACCGATGAGGCTAAGAGCAAGACTGAGAGAGCGGGTAACTGGACGACAAGAAGCACGGCGTACGTCAGCCGACTATTGATTAATTTCTAGTATTACATCGCGGTGGTCCGCGTAGTGAATGTGAGTTGGAGATTGTCCTCAGCAGCTGTAAGTTGGTATAATTCTCTTTTCGTATGTGCAATAGAAACCTGTTGCCTTGATAATTGATGTTTTAACAAGGCGATGCATGAAAACGCACAGTGCAAAACATCGGGATAGCTTAGTTGGACTGTCAACCGTGAGTACAACCGTGTGTGTGTATATATTTATATCTGGCAATGTCTTTGAATGTGATACGCACCTTAACGCCACATACAAATAGTTTTGTATTCAAGCTTTTGGGGGTTATTTTCTGTGTTGTAATACATATCTAGAAAGACCGCGGACCTCGGGGGTGCGGCCAGAGTTTACCAGGACGGGTAATAATTTGGGGTTTATGGAGCATCGATTATCGAAGGTCACCCGGGATTCCCGAAGGTAAATGTAGGTGAGAGGACGAGAGGGATATCCTCCTCTCGTTTGTGGGAGAACCCGGGGACCTGCGACGAGGAAAAGTTCTAAATATTCAATCCCATGAGAGTGAACATGTGACGACAATGCTCTTTTTAAAGAATTTGACTGGTTGAGAGCTAGATTATTTTTAGTGATCTGAATTTGTTATTCAAGATTTCTTTTATTACAAATTATTGGAGTGTACCCACATGCACTCGCAATAATTTGTAATAAAACAATCATATAAACAAAATAAACATTTGCGTTTGAGTGAATATGACACATTGGAAAGGAAAATGTTGACTTCAGCTCTGGTACCCTCATTTTTTTGAAAGCAGCAATAGTGGCTTCTAGCACTCGACCAGTTAAATGAGTGAATTTTGTTCATTGACACACAATTACAGAAAGTTTTCTGCAGTATTACTTGGGGCTCATTACCAATTTCTACCATGGCGTTTATCCTCGTCGTATGATATATTAAATTTGCGGAAAAATGTTTCTTATACTTGGAAACATATGTAGCATTACAGTAGATATAGGTTCCAGTAAGCGACCAATGCAATTGGGTTGGGGCGCCGTTTTTTTTTTAAATGAGTATCGTAATATTCCACTCTAGGGTCCCATTCCCAGTGTACATGGGCGCCTGAAAAATAAATTATAATGTATCATCCAGAGCAGAAGGCGACGAATTTTCTTCTGTTCTACATCGTACACGGAGAATTATAGCGTCAAGTTTCTTCTGCTGTCTAGGGGTTTGAAGCCACTATCACAGATCTGTTTAACCCTTTACCCAACGAATCGCCCGCATCCGCCCGCGTGATATGCAAATTCAGCAGTTGAAAAAATATTATTTTTCAAAACATTTCAACAAAACCATATCATGTGACACCTCGTTGGAACGAGCTCGTCGAGCTCGTTCCAACGAGGGGGTCACATGATATGGTTTTGTTGAACTTTTTTTTTTTAAAAAATCAAAAAATTATATTTAAAATAATAAATTTTGATAACGTCTGCGTGGGTAAAGGGTTAAAAGTACTGATACTACGATCAGGAATTTATATTTCGTGCTTTATATAGTACGCTGGAGGGGGAGGGATTATCACTGTAACACTCATGGGTGGAATCTCCACCCAGACAAGAACTTGTATGTTGTGAAAGAAGACAAGAGGCACAAGCAACGATTCAGATTATGGACCTCCGTGAGAATTCCATGGGCTGAAACTTTTGTTTGTACTTCTGATATCTTTTTTACCTCATTTGAGAGTTACTGTTTGGGTGAAAGCCACTCCATCGTTGATTTACTGCTTTAGCTGTAACACACGCTCCGCAAGCTTATGTATTTAGAATTGAGCGATATATTGCCCATGTTAACCCTTTGACCCAACGTAACGGTCAAAACCTGTCAGCTTATTCTAAAAAATCGCCAATTAATTTTCATTATTTTTTTCATTTTTTGTCTCACAAGCAGAGGTTATGACCCCTCGTTGGAACGAGCTCGTTTCAATGAGGGAGCATAACCTATGTTTTTGAGACAAAAAATGAAAAAATTAGTTATTCAATAATTTTTTTTTGCAACTGTCGTCTGCGTTTCATGTTAGGTAAAGGGTTAATAACTTATGTAAACAATACTTCACATTGTTTAGTGCAACTCGTCTGCAAAGTGTACGAAATTGTTTGATGATGAATGAATTTCTAGCGTCTAAATTAATTGGGTTCAGGTTTTCATGTTATAATAGACAATGAAGAAGAAATTCGTTCTGTGTGAATTGACCAGTATAGTTCTATCTTGTCCACTTCAACAAAACGTTCCCAAAAAGGTGAACAAGAAAATGGTACATCTCTGAGACTTTTTTTGCTTCGTTGTGTCTCTATTTTTCCTAAAGGTGGATTATATTTTTAGCAGTCTTGCCGCGAATCATGAAAAATAACGTACCATGGAAACTGTTTTGTAGTGCTCAGACTGACGATACGATTCTTCAATCCAACAGTGTATTTTCTCTTCCTTTGAACGATTGGCATATGTCAGGTCAAACGGCATTGTGGGTGCTTAGATATGCTGGTGAGTGGAGTTCTGTCACAAATTTTTAGGTCCTGAGGGAATTGTTTAATACAACTACACACTAAAAACTAAAGTGTTAAAACGGACACTTTCAAGGTGTTAAACCCATTCTAACTCTTAGGGTTTGATTTTAACACTCAAAGTGCAATGCTTTAAGCACTTAGACATTACAATCGTCAGACATCTGAAACTTGAATGGATGGCACTTCCCATGTGTCCAGCATTGGTGGTTCTCCCAGATTCGTTCATAGTTTGATTTGCGCTTGGTGGGTACATAATTAAAAGGGCACAACGCAGATGACGCGGATCAGGCTCGAGAGTTCGAGCCTGATCCGCGTCATCTGAGTTGTTTCCTTTTAAGCGTCGCGACATTACACTTGTCAAGTGGTATTATTGTAACACCTGTCAAGTTCTGGGATATCTACATTTGAAAAAAGTGCTAGTTCAGCACTTAGTAAGTGTTAAATACAGCACTTCAGGTGTAGTTTTTAACACTTTAGTTTTTAGCGTGTAGTCCACTGCCTGTATCAGAAGACAGAAACATGTTCACTAAGAACCAAACCGAAGGAAATTTCGCCCTTTGAACACTCATTCATTTTTCCAGACATTATGACTTACAATGGCTTCCTCCTCTTCTCTTTGCTGATATTTATCAGAAAATTTATTGTCTAAACCCACCGCCAAGAAGAAAAGGCTATATACGACACTGAGCGTTGTGAAGGGTTTTGAGAACTCTTTATGAACCATCCAGGTTATCATGCGCCCTAGTTGTAACTGAACACTTTGTTAAGAATGAGCAAGTTCTTCATCATTTTTCCAGTACCGTTTAAATTTACCTATAATACCAGCAGATTGAATAACTCCTAAACCTGTCATGGGTGGATTAGTTATACGATAGTTTTTTTTTAATTTTACACAGCTTCCCGAAAGGCAAACAACACTGGGAACGTCTGCAATCAGCAAACTTTCATCTTACACGCAGTGATCCATTGGCTGAAAGATTGCTACCATTGTTCTCGCTGTTGGGTTCCAATTGCACTGAAAAAATCGTTTTCACCCCCAAAATTGCATTTGGAACTATACTGTGGCACAAAAATATACTTTTTGTAGGAAGCAAAGGCTTTGTGTTTTTTTTATTTCAGTGCGTCGTTTTCGATAAAATCCCTGTCTGACGACACAGGCTAGACGGAATTCACGCCTGTAAAATAATCTATACACTGCAAAAAATATAGGTTCTCTTTAGAACCCAAACTGGTTCTAATCTTGTCCCTGAGATGGAACCAGTTCTGTTTGAACAGTATTTATTTCAAATCAAATAAATTTATAAAGATTAACATTAAATATTAACAGAGTTAAACATAAATTGAGGGAGTTTCAGCCGTAAGTTTAGAGCTTATACGAGGTTGTCTCAAATCATTATTAAGCAAAGGAGATATGAACAGTTGGCATATCGAACCAGTTTTGGTTCTCTTCAGAACCAAAACTGGTTCGATATGCCAACTGTTCATATCTCCTTTGTTTCAAAATGTTTGGCGACTGCGTTGAATAAGCTCCAAGTTTACTGTTGAATCTACTTCAGTTCATGTAATATTCTGTTAAAATTGAATGCTAATCTTGGTAAATTTATTTGATTTGAAATAAATACTGTTTAAACAGAGCTGGTTCCATCTCAGGAACAAGATTAGAACTAGTTTTGGTTCTAGAGAGAACCTATATTTTTGCAGTGTAGGCAACAGACATAATCATGGCTCTTTGTTATGGGTGAACTGAATTAACAGTTTATCCATTTAATCTGATTCTTACCAAGACATTTTTTTGTTACTTAATCTTTTTTATCTTGCTTATTCTTTTTATAATCTTTCTGGAAGATAATAAATTATGGTAGTGAATAAAAAATAATGTGTAAATAATAATCAGGAAATTGTTTTTTAACCCTTTACACAACGTAACAGAGGGCAGATTGCTAGTTGGTCGAAAACGAGATTGCTTATTCGATCATTGTACTTCAATGGTCAAAGGGTACATATCTCGCGCTTCCGCCCTAAAACTAGAGTAGTCAATAAAATGTAAACCTTCTTCACGACCGTATATATTATCTCAAACTGAAAGCAAACACATCTGCTATATTCTGGCAAATGGAGAGCATTATACCCCAGTTGTTTGTTTGAATAATGTGCGGCGATAACAAAGTATGTGTATAGTTTACACAAGTACACAACAACAGACTGATAAAATTCTCTACCAAAATGTTTTTTCTGCAGAACAGTTCGGTTAAAACCCAAAACGTTGAATGAAATACTAAATCGCAATATTTTATTTTATTAAAAACCCATCATTTATTGACACGAACGCGATTTCGGTCATCATAATTATCTCTTCTGATGTATCAGGTGCCGTGTCATACTGCTAATACCAGCCCAACGCACGCAGAATCCTCCTAAATCGAAAACGAGGTTGTACGAGAACTGCTGCATCCTATTCTTCCACCTCGCGCAATGAAATATGCTCTAAATCATCAAACCATCAATTTTTCAGGATTTGTTTTTCAGCGTCGTCGTGGTAAAACGCATCAGTTTATTATTCAATGAATGTTGTCGAGCCTACACTACTGTAGGGCCCCCGTGGATTCGTCATTTTTCACGAGTGTAGAATATTTCCACAGACGCAATAATGTTAGATCCCAAACAGTATTTATAGGAATTATCATCAACCATTTACCCAACGCAGACGATATCAAAATTTATTATTTTAAATATCATTTTTTTTTAATGTTTCAAAAAAATTCAACAAAACCATATCATGTGACCCCTTGTTGGAACGAGCTCAGCGAGCTCGTTCCAACGAGGGGTCACATGATATGGTTTTGTTGAAATTTTTTTTTAAATAATATTTTTCAACTGCTGAACTTGAATATTACGCGTGCGGATGCGGGCGATTCGTTGGGTAGAGGGTTAATGAGGCACCGGGTAAGTACAATTTTGCTGCTGATGATTTTTATTACTTGATTACGGCATACGTGGACATCACTACCCATGCGAGCATTACGACCAGTCCACAGCCACTTTACTGTATATTTGTGCCAGATACACCGAGATGATGACGTAGATCGGGTCACCCCAATCCGGAAAGGGAATAAGGAACACGTCAAAGCAAGAACAGCAACAAAATGTTCATTGCCCTCTTTCGTCCAAAATGGAACTCCTCTTTTTTTACACTTTTCGCAGTGGGCATACTATTCAATTTTTACCCGAGGGTAGGTATTTAATAAAGTGATCACCAGTATAATGAGGTTCTCTGGTGTGTTGTATCGTATCACGATGGGGACCTTAACCCTTTACCTAACGCGAAAAGCAGACGACACTTGCAAATAAAATTCTTGAAGCACTAATTTTTTTGATTGCTTGCGTCAAAAACATAGCTTATGACCCCTCGTTGGAACGAGCTCGTTGAGCTCGTTCCAACGAGGGGTCATAAGCTATGTTTTTGTGACAAAAAATGAAAGAGAAATTAATACAAATTGAATGGTGAATTATGTGAATAGCGCTGGCCGGTTTTGGCCGTTACGTTGGGTAAAGGGTTAACCAAGCAGTTATCGCCGACTTGTGCGATACTGATTGGTTGAAGGTCCAAAAGGAGATGCGATACAGCTCACCAGAAAAGTTAACGGCGCTGATAACCTTTATTTTGTGTACCAATGCAGCTTCAAATATACATACAATAACCGCATATTTTGTCTGACTGTAATAAATGCCGGAACTTGCAGAAATTCCTTCCAGAAATATCGTAGTTCAATTACGTTACTGAGTAATTTTCTTTTTTCAAAAAAGTTTGAAAAGACATCACAGCCCCATTCCCTTTTATCTCAGCATGGACTTTGATCATTCTTCTGTAATCAGCACCGTACAGGGAATACGTGTGTTTTATTTGATAATCCGATTTATTGTACAGTACGGCCGCCGTGGACTGGTCACTCCCACTTGTGGGCAATATTTCCACGGACGTGATAATATTAGATTCCAAACACTAATTATAGGAATAATCATCAAAAAAATAATTAATGATGCACCCCTTACAACCCGGTGCTTCGTTAATAAAATTTTGCTTATGATAATTTTTATTACCTGGTAAACGCATGCATGGACATCACAGCCCACGCGTGGATTACGACAAGTTCACGGCGACTGTAATGTAGGTATGGTACATATTGCGTCATCAATAAAGTGCACGTGATTACCCGATACTATCTGTCGGAAACCGGACGAGGTCGTTGCTGGGAAGATTCACGCCGGGTATTCAGCCAAAACTCAAGGACTGTCGTCTGAATCCGTGCGTGAACGCATGTCTCGCCGTGACGAAACCGCCCGTTTCGTTTTTTTTTTTTTTTGTTCGGGTGGTTCTTTCTTATCCTGAAGGGGTCAGTGGCTTTTCTTCAAAAATCATAATCATCGGGGGTTCACTGCAAACAACAATTTTAATACATATAAAAAATATATGCTTGTGACTTACATGAAATCCAATGAATAAGAGAAACAAAACGTCAATCGCACCCCACCCACGCAGTTTTTGAGTCACGTTGCGGGCCCGCGTTCTCTGTTGTCGCTGGTTACTTCTTCCTTGTCGCTGGTGTTTGGTCTTCTCGGCTCAACGTAGTGACTCTGGTCGACTTTTCGCGAACATACAATTGGAACTTCATTTAGTCACTGTCTTCGCTCGGCCAGTGACGTATCGTCACTTTACCGGACACCTTTGCTCTAACATGTGACGGAATATCACTCTACCACTGCCGTCGCACGGCCACTATCGTATTGTCACTTTACTGGACGCATTTACTCGAACAGTCGCTACTTCGATGGTTTACTGCTTCCCTCTAGTTACTTCAGATTAATGTTCATACGGGAAAAGCCTACTCTATCTATGTATGGCTTGCCTTCTACAACAGGTAATACCGTCTATCTAAATACCAACATTCGTGTGCTCCCGGAGCTCGTACTTCCTAGTTCTGATCCCACACTCATGTATGGCCACAGACTGGGCCCGCGACTGTTCCTACTCTAAATACTCTCTGTAGTTCCACTTACATTACAACGTGCCTATACTGTCGCACCGATGCGGCACCTCATCTAATCTATAGCATGGGGCATCCCCAGCTCCTCGCCTACGACCCAAGTCTTACTCGCCTTGAGACTGGAATGAAATTTTCGAGAAAACCCAGACTCTTATTCGATCGCAAGGACATTAATTCTCATTTTAATTGCTTCTCTTGAATTTGGCAGTTATAGATCTGTCTTACTTTCAAATTCTCTTTCATATTCTTTGAAAGTCTCGTATTGTGAGTATATATTGACTTTTGTTGACAGTCCAGATACGTAATATGTGTTTGTGTCTAGAACATTTGCGATGTAATATTTTCACTTTAATTACCTATTAAGAGGGCAAAATTATATAGATAATGACTGCACGAGACTTTACTTCATTTAATCTTTTACCAGACAGCTCATTATGGCGTTCAACGCAAACGCATGATGGCCATAAAATTCCATGCTTAATTAGCAGCGTGTGAATTATTTGTGCTGGTCCGTTTAAGTGACAAGTCTGTTTTCGGGGTCCGTTATATACCCATCTTTACGCTTTACATTTAACCCATTGAGGAAAATTATCAAACATATATACACTTTTAAACAACAAAATCGTAAATTCAAGTTATCACCTTGACAGTAGCCGGCCCCAGGCTTGACATTTATTTATTTATTTATTTATTTATTTATTTATTTATTTATTTATTTATTTATTTATTTATTTATTTATTTATTTATTTATTTATTTAGTTATTTATTTATTTATTGGGGTTTACCGACTCTTTCGACAGCCAGGGACACATCGAGTTGGACAGTTGTTCGGGTGGAGGAAGCCGATGCACCCGGAAGACGTTAAAGTCGTTAATGTGTTAATGTATTTTAGTTCAACAACACGAAAGTACTTTTTACTCTCCTGCGCTGTTAGCATCTAATGTGGTGGTCAAGTGGACAAGTGCGAAAGTCTCTCATCTCAGAGGTCCTTTGGGATGATCCTCGGCCAAGAATGTTTTCGATGTGAACTATCTTTCAGCCTGAAATGCGGGGTTGGTACTGCCACAGCGACGAGTCTGTTGGGTGGAGGCCTGTGCATGCTAAATATCCCTTCGTAGTATTCGAGGGAGCGCGGTGGCCCAGTGGTTACACCATTGGACATCACGCTGAAAGGTCCATGGTTCGATCCCCGCCTTGGGTAACTGCGTTGTGTCCTTGGGCAAGGCACTTTATAACGATTGCCTATATGGGGGCACGGGGACGCTATGTACTAAGGCGTACTGCACGCCGATGGTGCACTTGTCTTCAACCAATGCTAACCCTGCTTGTGTGGAGTTCGTACGTTGTGGAGTCCGGCAGTTGCTCGGTGGTTCTCTCTGGGTACTCCGGCTTCCTTCACCAGTAAAACTGTCCAACACGAGGTGGCTGTCGAAAGTATCGTTAAACCCCAATAAATAAATAAATTCGTATTATTCAAGACGAGCGAGGCCTACAAGTTGCTACGGAAGAGGTCATCCAACATACCCATGTCATCAGACCAAGGACAGGTGTTTTCATAAGTGGATGAACTTCCTCTCAAATCCCCGTAAAACAACTAAGCTTAATGTCTTTGCTTGCCATTGTTACCCGGAAAATATTTAGAGAAATAACATGAGCGACATAACATAATCATATTCAAAAACTTTAAGTCGGACAACAAAATGTTGGCAGCTTTACTCTAACTTTACTGTATCATCCAAAGATAGCTGTGCAATTGATTCAATGTCGCCCTAACCAAACGAGGCTAAATTCTAAATTCAATAATATAACTTGTTTTATCCAGTGCAGCTGCAATTTAAATGTTAACTCAAAAGGACACCGACATCTGAATTGAATAGACGCAGTTTAAATACACACTTGCAAAGCAAAATGACAATGCGTCGTACATCTTTGTGAATTTCTATTTTCTTTATTAAAGGTGTTTTATTGATTAATTTCCAACACTCGTGTTAATGAATAGGTTTATCTGATAATCCTTTCCCGTCATTCGATTTTGAAATTTCAATTAATAGACGCCTTAATCTCTTAGCGACAACATCTTGTTCGGTGTATTGACAAAGTGGATGAATGGCTTCAGTATATAACACATCTTACCAGTTGCCACCAAGTGGAATGTTAACCTTTCTGTTCTGCAGAATTCAAACAGTCAAGCCAGATTATTTTTTTCCTTCCTAACGGCAACAGTTCTATTTTAATCCCTTTGAAACCGTGCTCTTTGGAACGAGGTCTCTGTGCGCTCGTACCCGATTAATATTTAGCGGTTGCTTTTGAATATGCATACAACACTGTAATCACGACATTGGTATTTTATCTAGATCAGATCAATTGAGATCGGGTTGCGAGAAACTTGTACACCGTTGTGTAAAGTTTTCACAAATAACATACTCCAAAATCAGGACCGATTCACGAAAAACAAACGAAAATACCATCTCGGAATCAATGTTATCGCATTGTGAAGTTGTACAGTGCTGTGGGGAGAAAGGTGGAAAGATAATTTCGACTGGATCGCGACCTAGTCGCGATCCGATCGAAATCTTCTGTCCACTTTTGTGACTATAGTAGTACATAATCTATATATCAGTGTTGGTAGGTGAATGCGCTGCAGTTTCCGCGCTTGGGTCGTTGTAAGCAACCAGCTGGCACTTATATAAATCTGCATGGATGAAATCAGACCAAGTATAAAGCAGTACCGTGCAATGGTGGCATCAGAAGGTAATCCTTTCCCGCCATTCGATTTTGTAATTTCAATTAATAGACGCCTAAATTCAATTGAAGAAAATTCTTTAGCGACAACATCTTGTCTCGTGTGTTGACAAAGTGGATGAATAGCTTCAGAATATAACCAGTTGCCACCAACAGGAATGTTAACCTATCTGTACAGAAGAATGCAAACAGTAAGACCATTTATTATTTTTCCTACGTAATGGTAACAGTTATAAAATAGTGTTTAAATCAGACTCAGTATAAAGCAGTACCGTGCAATGATGGAATCAGACAGGTAATTTTATTGAGTGATTCAATTGGGATGCACTTTAGGGTGTGCAATACTAGGGAATGGAGAATTATGTGAGTGTTTTCGGTGAGTTTGTAAACCTTTCTGTTCTGTAGATTGTAAAGAGTAAAGCCAAATTATTTTTCTTACGTAACGGCAATAGTTCCATTTTAAATTCTTTGAAATCTTTATCGGTGACGTCTTCAGAATTAGCACTGCGAACTCGTACCTGAGGAACCTTTAGCAGTTGTTTTTGTAAATGTATATAACACTGCAATCACAACAGTGGTATTTTTTCTAGATCGGATCAATCGAGATCGATCGGGGACACCCTTGTACACCCTTGAGTCGAGGTTTTATAAATACAATACTCCTAAGTCATGATCTATTGACGAAACACATACGTCAGTGGCACCTCAGAATAAATGTTCTTGCTTTTTTTGTTTTTGGCGAAGCCTTCAGTTACTAATGCTGCACGCTCATTGGTTAAAGGGTATTTCTGGTGAAATAAGGTGTCTTACTTTCAAACAGAATAAAAACGAAACGAAATATAATGATGTGTTTGGGCCTGGGGTTCACATAGGTCTTCTAATACGATCAGCACTCGTCGTGCATCCATACTCGGGAGAACCTGCATTACAGCCGCGGGGTGGATATGCCATTGAATTAGTTTCATACTAAATCGTCTTCCATCCAACAATATTCCCAGATCCGTCGGTGAAGAATCTTGCTTAGCCGTTCATAATTCAGTTAAAATAGCAATAAAATGGTTAATGCCTTTTTCGATGGTGTCTGTTATCGCTCCTATGTGTCTTTATGTCCAAGCTAACAGTAATGTCGATTTAGTGATTACATCCGAGTCCAGTCGATGATTTCATAGTCACAGACTGTTTCGTCATTTCAGCATATGTCAATACCTTGTCGATAAAGTATTTGGCTGGACTGACTGTTCAAAGAAATTGAGTTACAAAACCAATTTCTCACTCTCACTTCTGAGAAGTGTAGGTCTCCCAGGCGACCTTTTGGATCAGTCTTTTTTCAGATATTGCGCTCGGAAAGTGTGTCAAACAAAACGTTTATGAATGAATTGCTCTTTGTATCAGAAGAATGCATCATTCAATTCATCCATTTTCTAATCTTTACCGGAAAGCAGCGAGAACTTTTTTCCCCCAAATTTCCCGAGTGGCGTAGAATCAGGAAAGGACGCTTATTTCTGTGGTAAATGACATAGCGGACATAGCGGGGATTTGAACCCACGACCTGAAGGTTTCCTACGGCAGCAACCGCCTAGCGAAACTATGCTAACCACGGACACCAGATCAAATATTAGATCAAATGCAACGGGTGCATTCTTGTGGATTATATATATATATATATATATATATATATATATATATATATATATATATATGTATAGTTGGATTCATCTCGTTCATAATCTCACGAAGCTTGTGTATTCCTTCACAGATGTGGGCCTTCATCTAGTCATACTCTCACGAAGCGTGTGTATTCCTTCATATTTATGGGTCTTATAATAATATTAAATATTCACCAACGAAGCTGAAAAGAAGACTTTTTTAATATTTCCGAACTGCAGCCTTTTATTATGGTGAACAAGGATTCATCCAATGCGTCCTGTTCATGTATCAAAGACGGAACTAGTGTGCAATAACAGGCACTGAAGGTCTGATTCATAAATGGAAAACCTTTTTTTATGGGACGGTACACTCGGTTGGGTTAAAAAGCAACCCAAATCAACTGGGTTGAACCCAGTTGATTTGGGTTGATTTTGAACCCAACTGATCAGTTGCTTGTTACTTACAGTGAGAATTGCTTCAACTGTTTATATTATATATTTTATCAACAATAAAATTCACTCTCTGTGAGTCCATACATCCTCAAAATATAATGTTCTGTGTGTTTACATCCGTAACTAAATTGTTGGCGTGTTTCGGTCTCATTTTTCAGTCTTATTCCCTCTGTGTCCGTCCTAGACTAGGTAATTTAGAGTTGTTATCCCTTGCCTCGTCTCACGCTGTTCGATAATATATCTTCTGCAACATAATTTCCTTTCTGTAACGGCTGGAAAGGCTGAAATCAAATCAAAGTGAACTCTTGTAATGAAGAACATAATATTCTGATGATAGGTTCTGTTGGAAAAAACATATTTATTTTCTATCTAAATCGAAAATGATTGTTCGTTATATATCAAATATCTTTCCACCCGATCAAACTCCCTTACTCCGGGTTAACTGACTTCCAATACAAAAATTCCCAGTTCTTGGGGTGAGGTGAGGTGAGTAAAGGCATTAAGCTCGAGGTCCATGTTGGTCCCTCACCCACATGTCAGCTCATAGGATATGCTAACACTGAGGGAAGAATGAAACAAATAAACTTCATTTACCGGCCACAAAACTGTTGAAGGTGTTTTTTTCGGTGATCATGTTCTATCAGATGCTCATAGATAAATAAAAACCTCTATTAATACGTCATCGGGTTCTCTAGATCGTTTGCCAAGAAGACTAGTTTTAACACTGAATAAAAATTAAATTCAAGTTATTTTATAGCCCTCGGGGAGCGCGGTGGCTCGGGACTTCTATGCTAGAGGTCCCGAGTTCGATCCCCTTCCGGTCGACTCGCGTTGTGTCCTTGGTCAAGGCACTTTATCCCGGCTGCCTACATGGGGGCACGATAACACCGTGTACTAAGGCGTACTGCACGTCGATGGTGCACATGTCTTCAACCACCGTAACCCTGCTTGAGCGGAGCTTGAACAGAGTTTGAATGTTGAGGAGCTGACAGTTGCTCGTCGATGCTCGGTGGTTCTCTCTGGGTACTCCAGCTTCCTCCATCCGTAAAACTGTCACGGTCACAATTTGCCATTGTGCATAAGTATGTGACCTTAAACACCAGTAAATAAATAAATATTTTATAGCCCTCTCCTCTCCTTTGGTTATTGATTAATACCCCTTGCAATAAAAGAGTGGAAGAAACATGGCATAAAAACGTCCTGAAAAAAACACGAATACAAACAAGAGATCTGAATGTAAAACGTAGCATCTTTGATATCGACGAAAAATAAGCTGTATCAATTCGGTGAGAC
This sequence comes from Pictodentalium vernedei, assembly GCA_031216915.1. NCBI lineage: Eukaryota > Metazoa > Mollusca > Scaphopoda > Dentaliida > Dentaliidae > Pictodentalium > Pictodentalium vernedei. The sequence goes on from CM062293.1 coordinate 88,938,482, forward strand.
GGAACAAATCAAACGTCACGCGCCAGTGCTGGTATGGAACGACATAGAATAACTATCATTATCCAGGAAGCTGTTTTTCAGTTACCCAACAACTATTCCACAGACTGATGAAATGTTAAAATTGGGGCCGCACGACGCCATTCTAATAGAACTACACACGAGGTGTATCATTTGTGTAACGTTTACGACCAACACGCTATGAGTTTATGGTGTAAGCGAATGCATGCAAGGTTTTTTGATTAATAAACCATTAATGATCTTAACCACCCACTTGCTGATTAGGTTTTGATGAATGAGTTTGTTAATTTGTGTTCTGTGCATATTTCGTCTCTTAAAAAACATAAAGGTACCAACTGCAATGCTTACGCATTGCAGTTGGAACCTTCACGATTTCAAGGGACGATTTAGTTGTCAGATCTGGTGGTTTGTTTTACAATTTAGGATTGTATACCATTCAGAAGGAGTGTGGTAGCTCAGTGGTTACATTGGACTTCAACCCGAAAGGCCCACTGTTTAACCCCGCCATGGGTAACTGTGTTATGTCCTCAGGCAAGGCACTCAATCCCAATTGCCTACGTTGGAGCACGGTTGCGCTGGATACTACTGCACGTCTATGGTACACTTATTTTCAACAAATGCTAACCCTGCATGTGCGGAGTGAGTATGTTGTGGGGCTGCCAAAAGTTCGCTGTCGCGATGTGGTTCTCTCCGGGTACTCCGTCCACCGGTAAAACTGCCCGATACGAGGTCAGTATGGCTGTCGAAAGTGCCGTTAAATCCCAATAGATCAATAAATAAATAATATCATTCAGAGACCAAATGGACGACATAGTGACGGTAAACTTGTAATAATTGTTTTAGCGCTAGTCTTGTGATTTTTTATCAATAATTGAAAAAATATTTCTATGAATGCTTATTTTTAATTTTTAAAGTTGCTATCTGGTACTCTTTTTGTATCTGTAATTCTGTTGGAGAATTGCTGTTGCTGCTTGACACACTTTAAAAGGGGCATCTGAGAACCCTTGTTTTAGACTGTGCCATCAATTAAGCTCAGAGACCAAGAAGTGTGGTAAACCCGCACACCTTATCATCTTTTAGGTTGGGGAAAGTATAAATTCATCCGTCGCGTCATTGTGTGACTTGATCGTTTCGTCAACATCATTAGATTTGTCGTTAGGAACTGTTTGTTGCCGTGTGCGACCATTTGGGAAACAATCTAACTGGGTAGCAGTGCATGATCTGAATATATTCAGCCAACTTCCTTGTGATATAGGATGTCCTCGCATGCATGGAAGAGGGGATGGATGATAAAAGGGTGAGATATACAGACATCTATTTGAGTCTTAACCCTTTACCTAACATGAAAAGCAGACGACACTTGCAAAAAAAATTCTTGAATAACTAATTTTTTTTCATTTTTGTCTCAAAAACATAGGTTATGACCCCTCGTTGGAACGAGCTCGTTCCAACGAGGGGTCATAACCTATGTTTTTGAGACAAAAAATGAAAAAAATAATGAAAATTAATTGTCGATTTTTGAGAATAGCGCTGGCCGGTTTTGGCCGTTACGTTAGGTAAAGGGTTAAGTGAAACGTTCTATAGTGTAAATTTGAAGGAACCAGCTTTTATGAATGTAAAGTTACCCGTAACCAAATAAAGTAAGTCAACGGAAAATCTTAAGCAACGTAAATGCGATTTTTTTCTTGCCATGGATATTTGCACGCATCGTATGCATTTGCAAGGGCGCATCCAGATTACCTAACTTCAAGAGATTTGTAATGCTATTTGAGGGTAACCAACCAAATTACGAACCTACTCATAATCTACTGCTGCTGAATTTGCCGAATATAAATAGTAATAAAAATGGAAATCAACCACCTCATTTTCTTTCTCTTATCTTCCATGTTGGCATGAGACCAAAGTAATTTATAAAAGGTCATATGGAAAATGCTTTGATGCTGAAAGGTCATGGGAGTCGTTTTGACACAACCCGTTAATTCGCACCTATAAAGGAGGTTTACAAGACAATAATTCTCAGCGAGGTCCTGGTTGCCTGTATAGACACACATGGCTTGGTATAGCCTTTACAAAACGTAACGACCAAACCGGGGTATTCATAAACAGCCGTTCAAATTTTATGATGTTTTATTTTTTTCTGCAAAATGTAGCTTATATCTCCTCAATGGAACGAGCTCGAGTTCGTTCCAGTGGGGTGTGATAAGTTATTTTTGAGGCAAGATATGAAAATCTATAGCTATTCAAGAAAATATGCCAATGTATTTAGACACAACTCTCTCTCCCTCCCTCCCTAATGCCAGTCGGATAATCTTTCTGGTATCCAGAATTCACCAAAGACGGAAGTGGATCTCAAAGGGTTTACATATAACTGTTTGCTACATAATGCACCACTGCATATCCGGCGAAGTGTGCACTTGCTGTTCACAGCCGAGTCGGAATTTTATATTAAATCTTGGACGAACACCACTAATATTGTTACACAACAACATGGCACTAAAAGCGTTCTACAACTTACCTTGTCTATAAATTACAGCTTATTTTTAAACTTAATAATATCTTCTATATTATTATAGACAGACACCAGGAATGATCATTATCACGTTTTTATCTCTTTTATTTATACTTAGAAATTAATAACACCTCTCAGTCAGTTCTGTTTGTATTACGAGTGGTATAATGGCTCTGCATTTTCCAATAAAATTATCGACTAATGCTAAAACTGCCGCTAATTACGCAATAAATGGAAATTCATAGTGGTAAAGTGAATTGTATTAGCGCGTTTTCCCCATTCGCTTTGCAGATCATTGTCTTCCCGAGTCGGTTACATCACCGCATAAGAGAACAGCACGAAATGGGCGAACCATCGATTCCTTCGAGAGCCATCGATTCCTTTTATGTTTTCTTGAAAAGAAATAGGGCGACCATTTTTTCGTTCAAGTACGTTCCTTATCTCAGAAAGTTATGCCTACTTGAATTGCTATTGGTATAAATTTATTACCTCTCCAAAAACCAGTACTTGCTTATTCATATTGTTTACACTTTTGCGACTATGATAATCATTGTTTTTAAAAGTTGATGTTAACTGGTAGAGAGCTAAATTATTTTTGGTCATCCAAATTTGTTCACGTCTCTTTGTCTTGTTACAATTTATGGGAGAGTGCCACTTGGCACTCTCCCATCAATTGTAACAAAGCAAACCCTCACAGACTAAATAATTTTAATTCCAAGCTAATATGAAGCATATCCTCAGAATATGAAGGCATCAAGTTGCGGCACCTGCACTTCAGAATAAAGCCCAAATATGGGCTTCCAGCACTCTACCAGTTAAATGTTTAAGAAAAATACCTGTATTTGGGTGCAGTTTTGAATAAAGATGCGAAATCAAGACTTGAAGCCTTCTATGAAAACTAAACATAAAGGTCTACAAGTGTGACAAATTTAGTGTGGATAGTTTTATGGGAAAGACCCGAAAACGCTGCCGAATAAAACAAAATTTTAAAAAGAATAGGTCGACTTTCACTGCAAGTCGCTTCAACTAAGTTGATTGATTTAATAACTGCGAATAAAGAATTGGGAATACAGTACGTGGAGAGTGGATTGTAACTAAATCACCCGCGGAGTGGAGTAATCTCACCAAAGCTATAACTTTCAAATTTTGTACATATCGACAAAAACACAAGCAACGTTTCAGCCAGTGGACCTCCGGGTTTAACCCGGAGGTCCACTGGCTGAAACTTTGCGTGTGCTGGTTTGGCTTTGCAACAAATTTGCAATTATAGCTTGAGTGGAATCTCCACTCTGCGGGTGATTTAGTAATAATACACACTCCACGTACTGTATATGTTAGAATAAGACAGAAATTCTCGCCCTCTTATTGGACGAGCGCTCGCTTTGTTGTTTCTATGTTTACAGCTCCAGTGGCATTTGTTACAGTCCGACGTCACCCCGCGAAATATTTGAAAAAGAGGATAAAAATGGGAGGGGATTCAAAGTGCATATGCTGCCTATAAACGAGGCCAGAGGTCATTCTATGAATGTGTACTCACAACCCATTAGGGTCCTGCGAATCACATAGTTTCGATTCGGATCGAATCGAGTCTATTATTCGAAATCGAATCGAACCTCGAATCGAACATAGAGGTATTGACGCCCCGACTAATAAAATATTCCAACTACATCATCAAGGCATGACTTCGTCGAAGGCATGCCTTGATGATGGAGTTGAACTATTAACCAGTAAAGATTTTTGTTCAAAAACAGAAACGGGCGCGAGAATTCTGTACTGGGCACTGCACTGATCCAGTCGCCAGCATCTGGGAGTCCATCAACGATATTGCTTGGGAAATGTCGGTTTACTTTCAGCAGTGGTATTGACTAGTGAGACTGGAATAAGCATGGATGGTGGCATGGGTACAGATGCTTTTTATGTTAATATGGCTGAAATTACACTCAATCATTATTTTCAACATTATTTATGTACACTTTCTATCTCAGCTATACGTTTAGTGAGACGACTAAGATGACTGACACCAAGCGAAATTACAGTGAAAAGGTTCACGGACACCCGATTTCGAATCGAACCAATTCCCAACTTAGAATTCAAAATCGAATCGAATATCGAAGGATCGCAGCGTCCTCAAGCCCACTTATTAGTTCACGATTTGAACTGAGATGCAGTAACCTCGAACTTTATCTAAGTTATTCTTTTTTTGTTGTCCGGTGACGTCATGGGGTACACAAGGGGTGTATTTACTACATTTGTTATCGTTAAAGTTGCGAGGTGTCATAAGCTATGTTTTTTGGAAAAAAATTGAAAACATAATAAAATTTGAAGGAGATTTTTTATATATAGCGCTTGCCGGTTTTGTTCGCTACTTTGGGTAAAGGGTTAATGCTATAAATTATCAACGGTACGGCAATAATTCAGCTACCTACTAAAACAAGTGATTAATCGGTTAACCAAGGTTAATCCATATGATTAATCGATCAAGAAAACCCTTTAACCGTTTCAGCTCCACACCTAACACGTCGACTAACTCCATCCAGACCTTCATTTTGGACGAATTCGATAAGCTCACTCAAGTGAGGCTCATAAAATTTGTTTAGAAGTGAAACCCCTTTTGTAATGTTCTCTATGAAAAATACAACGGATATGTTGTCCTCAAATACTGTTAGACAACGAGTCAGGTTTATTCATTAGGTGCTGTGTATTGACGAGTTTGGACAAATATCCGTAGATTAGTGTCAAATGAGTAACGAAAAAACGTCGCAACTAAATCTGCCTGCCCAAAGTGGCATCAGGTGAATCAAAGCGTAAACAACCCTGGAAAGAAGCAGACTGTCGACTGCAGAATGAGGTCCCCAGAGGGGGAATTTGGCGATGCACAGCAGGTTTGCATCACTAAATTTACCCTCCATGAACCTCAGTCTGAATCAAGGTGGCAACCCGAAACAGAAAGAGGAATCCAGGGAATACATTGGTGGATTCTAGACCCACTGTATGGGATAGTATAATCAAATTCCTCCTCTGAGGACCTCCATCTGCAAATGACAGGTTGTTTATTTCCAGGCCTGCGCGCAAAACCTCCGATCGACGATGAATGATGACGTGAAAGCTGTCTCGATGTGGCTAACTGAAGTCACAGGGTAACAGCCTTCAAACCATCAAACCACACAGGAGAGGCTACCAGGACAACTTACACACGGTATCACCTATCTAACTTCGGCATACATTGTAAATATGCAACGGACATTGCACAACTGACATTTTTCACCGACATCGAAGTATATTCTTTAACCCTTTAGCTTACATGAAAAGCAGACGACACTTGCAAAAGAAATTCTTGAATAACTGATTTTTTTTCATTTGTTGTCTCAAAAACATAGGTTATGACCCCTCGTTGCAACGAGCTCGTTGCAACGAGCTCGTTCCAACGAGGGATCTTAACCTATGTTCTTGAGACAACAAATGAAAAAATAATGAAAATTAATTGGCGATTTTTAAGAATAGCGCTGGCCGGTTTAGGCCGTTACGTTGGATAAAGGGTTAAAAAGCAATCGACGATTGCGAAGTGTCTAGAAAATGAATTTGTTTCAGAACACTATTTACTATTAGCAACAAGCACACTTAATCTCGATTCCCGCCTGGGGCCACGGTGGCGCTGTGTACAAATGTATACTGCACGTCGACGGTGCACTTGTCTTCAATCAATGTTATCCCTGCTTGTGTGGAATTAGTACGTTGGGGAGTCTGACAGTTGCTCGCTATTGCCTGTTGGTTCTCTCCCGGTACTCCGGCCTCCTCCACCCGTAAAGCTGTCCTACACCTGATAATCGTGGCTGTCGAAAGTGTCGTTAAACCTCAATAAAAAAAATTCAGTTGTATAAAGTCAAAAATACAAATAAATGTGTCACTAACGTCGTTTTAATTTCTCTGTCAGCACAAATGTCTATACTATACACTGGTTGCACAGGAAGTTTCCTACTCGGTGGGGTCGCGACAGTATTGCCGCCTGATCGAGACACATTTGCACCAATGGGTCGCGATTTTAGAGATATAATATTGCATAACCAAGACTGATCTGAGAGAGCAAACAAAAATAGCAACGTTGATGAAATATATGAGCGTCTCTTTTTCGAAAAGTAAGATTTGCAGTGCTATGAACAGAAAAACGGACATATAATTAAGACTTGATGGGGACCAAGTCACGATCTGGTCAATAATGCCATGTCCGCATTTGTAATCACAGTACCATGGTGAACAGCGGCACTGGACTGGGGATCAAAAGATCGACGGTTCGATTATAACCCGCTCCTTCTACGTGGTGCCATTGGACAAGACATTCAGACCGATTGCGTTTGTGGAGATACAGTGATACTGTGTACAGGGGCGAGGATCACGACGACGGTTTACGCGTGCCATCAACCGCTGCTAATCCAACTTGTGCGGCATTAGAAAGTTGGAGAGTCCTACAATTACTCGCTGTTTTTTTTTTTTTCTCGATGGTACTCTCCGGTTACTCCGACGTTTTCTACCCTGTAAACATGTACTGTACGATGTGCCCCTGACCGTTGAGATTGTCCTCAACCCTTCGAACCCTGGGAGTATCTTTTATACAAGTTAAATGGGAGCGATTGGAAGAGTCTATATTCATTATTTTGGGGGTAGATCAATTAATATTGTTTGCTGTACCCCACTCGTTCACTTAGTAGACATCCTACTTAGGTTCATTCCCACTAGACCAATTCCCTTTAGACCAACCCCCACGAGGCCAATTCCCAAAAGACCAATTCCCCTTAGACCAACTGGTGTGTTCTACTTTAAAAATAATTCTATATGAATAATTAATTTGATATATTTATAAATATTTATAAATGTATTTAATGTTTATTGATTATTCAAGCCTGAAAATAAGCAGTCTGTCATTTGCAGAATGAGGTCCCCAGAGGGTGAATTTGCTGATGCTATCCCATACAGTGGGCCAGTTTATCCTCTGGGTACCTCTTTCTCTTTATGTTTGAGACCTTGATTCAGGTTGAGGTTTACAGAGGGTAAATTTAGTGATGCTACCCTGCTGTGCAGGGTAGCATCACCAAATTCACCCTCTGGGGACCTCATGTTTCAGATGATAGTCGGCTCATTTTCTGGCTTGTCGATATTTTATAGATGTTGGGCAGATTTTTATAAATAAATGATTTCCTAATTATCCTTAATTAACCCTTAATCAATAACACTATGTAGTTGGTCTAAGGGGAATTGGTCTTTTGGGACTTGGCCTAAAGGGAATTGGTCTAAAGGGAATTGGTCTAGTGGGAAGACACTCCTACTTATTATGCCCCCAACTTGAAAAGTCGAAAGGGTATCTAGTGGAGACCTCCGTATTTTCCCTCGTATCTCAGCCACAGCTACTCCGATTTGAACGAAATTTGGTGCTTTGATAGAGCATCATGGAGGAACGATACTTTTGTAGCGTGAGTTTCCTCCAAACAGTTTCCCAGAGTTATGACCCTTCTTCACTCTATCGACTTTGAAATGTTTTTTTGCGGTCGGGGGCCTCTTGTTCAAAGTATGGTGTATCGTGGATCTTGGTCGGAATAGCGGCATCAAATGGTTAAACCCCAATAAACAAACAGACAAACAAACAAACAATTTAACACAGTACAGCATGGGAAATACTGGAAGATGGGTTATAATGCAAACAATCTAATTATCTTCGAGTATGTCTTCTCAAATCTTTGTTTTATAGTGATTTATGGTTTTCCTTTAGAATTCACAGAATAAGTAGGTCTGTAGTACTTTTTTGTATTCGTTAATGACTCTCTTGGGGTATTATATAGGTCCTGGTTTACATTTTACATCATGACTGTCGATGAATTAACGTACGACCATCATCAAAATAAATGAGTGATTTTGTCCGGGGAATAAGTCTCATAGACTGCATCTATAAACAACGTTGAGTTAATCTGCGTGGGTAAGACAACTGAATGTACGAAATATTTATTTTCTGACCCCCGAGAGAAACGTGAGTTCTCTTGAGCCCTCAGTATTGATATCTTAATTTCTAACAATACTTTGTGGTGCCAGACAAGAGAAGCTGAATAGCTTACTGGCACTTATAAACTGAACTAGATATCAAGGTGATTATATGTTGTTTTTTAATAATGCAAATGTTAACTGAGATTTGTCCATTTATCCCATAAATTCTGTTTATTCGCACTATAAAAGCCTTGGATAAATTTTTGCCACAGGTTTAACATTGAAAGAATTTATTCCTACAGTAGAGACGGACTTGTTGACCTCTGACCTCAACCGCATTCGTGTAGTATAATTAACAGTTCAATTGTTGTTGTCTTTAAACCTGTTTGAAAGTATTACACAATGCCAGTAGATAACACTACACATTGTTCATTTAATAAAGTATTTTTGCAAGTTTAGCTCAAGTTTGTAGGGGAATTATTTTTAGACAGAAATGTATCACTGCGCCTTTTTATTATGGCAATTTTGCTTGTCTTCAAATTGGACCTATGTGCTCCTCACTTCTCACTGTGAGAAGCGAGTAACAGCACGATTTCACCGCGACTGCCCTGTAAAAGATTTATGGTATAAACAAAATAAACGTATAGTGTTTTCCAGTAAAAAAAATTTTTCCACTCGTGGAATTAAGAATGAAACCGACGAGCCTCGGGCGAGTCGGTTTCATTCTTAAACCTACTCGTAGAGTAATTTTTTTACTTGAAAACACTATGCGTTTATTCTATATGTATGTTCATTCATTCCCATTATTGAAAATGGGTAGGAAATAGTGTTGGGTAATTTCAATCATTTAGTCTCCGATTTTTTTTTTTTTTATATAAGTACGCTGCATTGTTGTCGTCTGTGAGTGGTATCTTTACTGTTAAGTACAGCTGATTTTCTCTATGTAAAGACATATCCTTAGCGTGTTAGCTGCTTGTCAGTAGATTTGGGATTTCTTTCCATAATATAGATCACGAGTATCAGAAATTGTGTTTTTTCTTGATTACTTTCTAAGTTATTTCATTTCTTGCTACAGTACGGCCGACGCGGACTGATTCACGCGTGAACAGTGATGTTCACGCATGCGTTTTCCAGGGAATTAATATCATCAGCAACAAAGTTTTAACCCTTTGAGGCTTTCATTATTCTGACATTCAAACGTCACTGGGAATTCAGTTTCCTCAACGTTTTTTCAAATTACGACGTCAATCGTCGGAAGTTCAAATAACAAGATATTTTTCACATTAGTGATTATCTGGTTGAGGGCTAGATTAATTTTGGTGGTCTGATTTTGTTATTCAAAACTTGTTTTATTACAAATTATTGGAGAGTGCCTATAGGCACTCTCCAATAATTTGTAATAAAATAAATTTACATGAACATATATGTATATGTGTTTGACTGAATATGAAATATAAGCAAGGGAAGTGTTGGCTTTTGCTCTGGTATCCTCATTTTTTGAAAGCCCTGATAGTGGCTTCTGGCACTCAACCAGTTAAGTAGTCTTGACTGCAGGATTATATTAATAGTTTAAGCTGTGAAAACATTTGGCGCAACGGTTGTCACTGAGAACTTTTCGGGAGAAAATAGGAGTTGAGGTTAAAACTTTAAAAAATCGAAAAATAATAAGAAAACAAATGACCAAAAGGTATCAGACGTACAAACGTATCAACGCGTTGTTTGATTTCGTACGTCATAAGACGTACACACGTATCAACGCGCTGTTTGATTTCGTACGTCATAACGCCCAGATCAGACGTCGAAATTTTGCGAATTTAATTTAAATTCCTGAATTAGGTCCGCTAAAAATCCGACCGTCTGTCGCAACATCGAACTACTGTCGTGCTACCGATTAGTTTTATCGAGCCAACGTCGATCCAAATTCCAGAAATAAATTCGTTCCAAACAGATCCGAGTTTACAACAGACGGTCGAGCCAACGTCGAACCTATTTCAATGCAAATAAGCTGTGTGATTTATATTCGATAGTTTTCGTCACTTGCCGCCCTGTTGTGGACAAGGAAATTCCCGTCGTCAAGGGAAACATCAGTGCGTTACGTCATCAAAGATGAAGAATTAAGGTGCGGATTTATCAACAAACAATTGGGAGCGCGGTGGCTCAGTGATAGACTGTTGGACTTCTATGCTAGAGGTCCCGAGTTCGATCCCCGTCCGGGACGACCCGCGTTGTGCCCTTGGTCACGGCACTTTATCCCGACTGCCTACACCGTGTACTAATGCGTACTGCACGTCGATGGTGCACATGTATTCAACCGCTGTAACCCTGCTTGAGCGGAGCTTGAACGGAGTTAGAATGTTGAGGACCTGACAGTTGCTCGTCGATGCTCGATGGTTCCCTCTGGGTACTCCAGCTTCCTCCATCCGTAAAACTGCCACGGTCACGATTAGCCATTGTGCATAAGTATGTGACCTTAAACACCAATAAACAAATACATATTTTATAGCCCTCTCTTCTCCTTTAATTATTGATTAATACCCTTTGCAATAAAAGATTGGAAAAACATGGCATAAAAATTCCTGAAAAAAAAACATGAATACAAACAAGAGATTTGAAAGTAAAACTTAGCATCTTTGATATCGACGAAACATGAGCTTTATCAATTCGGTGAGACGTAACAAATCAAACGTCACGCGGCAGTGCTGGTATGGAACGACATCGAATAACTATCATTATCCAGGAAGCTGTTTTACAATTACCCACAACTATTCCACAAACTGACGAAATGTTAAAATTGGGACCGAACGACGCCATTCTAATCGAACTACACACGAGGTGTATCATTTGTGTAACATTTACGACCAACCCGCTATGAGTTTTGGCGTAAGCGAAAGCATGCAAGGTTTTTTGATTAATAATATATTGGACTTCTATGCTAGAGGTCCCGAGTTCGATCCCCTTCCGGGACGACTCACGTTATGTCCTTGGGCAAGGCACTTTATCCCGGTTGCCTACACGGGGGCACGATTGCGCCGTGTACTAAGACGTACTGCACGTCGATGGTGCACTTGTCTTCAACCGCTGTAACCCTGCTTGAGCGGAGCTTGAACATAGTTAGAAATGTTGAGGAGCTGACAGTTGCTCGTCGATGCTCGGTGGTTCTCTCCGGGTACTCCGGCTTCCTCCACCCGTAAAACTGTCACGGTCACGATTAGCCATTGTGCATAAGTATGTGACCTTAAACACCAATAAATAAATAATTAAATGTATAACAATTCTCGGCGAAAAATATATGATATGTTGACAACTCGCAGTTGCATTTAAATTATGTGTTTTTGTTTTCTTGTGGTTTTCATTGTATCTGATGCAGTGGTCAGGTAAAACTGGAATTTGTGAAAACAGTGATACTGATAGCACAACATTGCCCGGTCTTCAGCGTCATTTGTACAATAATGATGTATTCGAAGAAGATATGTGACCTGATTCCATTATATACTGACTTATAGTTAGAAGAGAGAATGACAGTAATGAATTCCTTTTTATTAAAATGTTCTGAATATGAGGGGCGGATTAACACTGAGGAGGGGTGTAGGGGCAGGAGGCAATAGGAAACTTTGGCATAACATGTTATCATAAATGTTGAAGTTCGCAACTGCCGACCGGTCTTGATTATTACACTGACGGTTCAAAAGTTCAGAACATCAAAGCATTGAATGTACCTAAAGACAAATGCTTCTAACAGCTTCTTGGGGTTTAACGTGGACGTTCTTGACCTTATATACTTTTAGAAAAAATATTTTTTTCATAATTTTATTTTTAATTATTAAACGTCTAAAACGGTCGGGGTAAAATTTACCGATTCTTCGACAACGAAAAATACTAATCGATTTCGGCGTGACCGATCGACAATCGATTAATCATGACAGCCCTATTTGCCGCACTGTAAAACAAAATCACGTGTTCGGGGCGGAATTTAGATTTTGGTTTTATCTCTGTTAAACAGTTCCAAGATATTCCTGTAGTTTTTCGCGTATAATAAGTCTCTTGAACCGAAAATCCCAAGCATTTCGCGGGGCTAAACAAATCATGCAATGTGTGTGGTAGCAACTCCCAGAGCAGCATTGAGACGAGTGATATTTGTCGAAATGAAGATTGTCTCTTTAATATAGCATTTGGCTAAAATGAGTTACATTCGACTTGATTGTATATATGCCATCTTATAAATAGCGGGAAATGTCTTTCAAATAGTTTCGAGATCCATTTTCACCACAGGCGTAGCAGGTTATTACGCCAGCCGGATAGACATACCAGTCATAACCAGTGATCGAGGATTGAGAAATACACCGACGATAATGGCCAACACTGATCCCGTCCCGTATTAATTAAATTCCAACAATGGCGGTATATTAATTGTCGCTCTGCGTCATTTTGTTTTTATCGCAAAATTTCACAGTCTGAATTCTGCTACTTGGCACTTTAGAAAGTGTGTTGTCAGTTCAGAGCACCGGAAAGCTTGTAGAATTGTAAATGCGCCCAAAAAATGTCATAGGTAATAAATCAATAATTTTCTTGGCGATCAATGAGATGTTGGATTTACTCCTCTTACATTGCAACACTACTCGTCTGCTTTTGTAAACAAATAAATGTCGATAGGAAAATTCAACGAAAACATGAAACAGTTCGCAAACACTTCGCAGGCTGGCATAATAAGACGGCTAAAGCCTACCCTCATATTGTTCTCGTTTCGAATCATTTGAACATATCCACCAACTAAACGCCTTGTAACTTATTATATTATGCTAGTAAATTTGTTTATCCAATCAAATGAAGTTACTAAGAGACATAGACTCCGCAATATTAGGTTCAGGATGGCTGAAAAGCACCCAATATTAATTTAATATTAGGTGCCCGTCAGCCATTTTGTTTTATCATTATATCCACACGCCTCACCTTTTATTTTACACGTACGTACATGCTGCAGCGCAGTCGTACAGAAGGCCCGCCATATAAAATAGCCCCGTCGTATAAACATTGCATTCGATTGAATGAAACTGTTATAATAAAATGCCAAACCAGTCCAAAACATTGGCGGTTATAGAACAAGTCACAAGTGATTTATTAGAATGCGGAAGCAAAATTACTCCACCTTGTTGCGTATGTAAACATCGTCTGCTTTGTTTACATTTTTCGAGAAGTGCGCATCATTTAACTATTCGTTGAGTTAACTTCCCAATAACATTTTAGCATGCCGTGCATAATAAATACGTATAGGGTGTTTAGTTGGCAGATACAGTGTCATATACGGCGAAGAGAAAATAATATTATTTTCTCTTCGCCGTATATGGCACTGTATCTTCCAACTAAACGCCCTGTAACTTATAATATTATCAGCGGTTATCTGTGCGTGAACACTGCTTGTATGTTTAACGTTTTGTGAGGTACAGTGCGACACTTTTTCCTCTTAAATAATGAGTGTTTGATGTTGTTTTAAGTTGTCTTTATTTATTTAGTGGGATGTATCGACACTTTCGACAGTCAGGGTCACCTCGTGTCAGATAGTTTTACGGGTGGAGGAATCCGGATTACTCGGATAGAACTACCGCGCAACTGTCAGACTCCTCAACGTACTAACTCCACACGAGCAGGGTTATCTTTGGTTGAAGACAAGTGCACCATCAATGTACTGTACAACGTAGTACAACATCGCCACTGTGCCCCGACGTGGGCAATCAGGATTAAGTGCGAAGTTAACCGTGTGAAGTTTAGAATTGAAGATCAATAATAATATTTTCGCGCGCTGTCTTATAAGATAATTGCATTTGCCTAGTTATCGACATCACTCTCTATGATGGATATAAGAGAATATCTCACCGGAAGTGACGCGCATTACTCAATAAGTATAGGTCGATATCGCTCTGTGTCAATGCATGCCACTTGCATGTTATTGTGGATCGGGACTCGGGATATTATGTATCTGTACGCGTATTCACCTAATGTCATTATGGAAATTTATTGTTAAATAATAAATTGCCACTTATCGGTGGATACCACCCTGTGTAGCGCGAGACGCCGCAGAAACGGTGCCCTTGCGCCAACTTTCCAAACTGTAATTAATTGTTAGATTCCGGTTTGAGTACTCCACTTTATTATATGCTAGCCTGTGAATTATCGCAAACTATCTAAAAGATATTTTTCGGTGTTCTTCGACTCGATAGATATCGAAAAATATCCCTCAGTAGCTTCCTAAATGACGTCACGCTACGCCGCATCACGTCGCCTTGAAGGAACGATCAGCTGATCTTTGTTATTGTTTTGAAACGTATGTATTTGGGGTCGAATTGGGCCGAATATTGTGCAGTAAAATGTGTCGCAGCATATAAAAAAAGAAAATCTACTCTATTTTAATTAGTATCGGAAATTGTCTCATGAGTGTGGACCTGAAAGTTTTATTTTTCACGACCGCTTGCGCGAGTGAAAAATAATATTTTCAGGTCCACGCGGTGAATTTTTTCAGCAGATTCCTAAATGGCGTTACGCTTCGGCGCATGACGTCACCTTGACCGTCGACTTGAAAGAACGATCAGCTGATCTATGTTATTGTTTTGAAACGTACGTGTCTGCAGTGAAATTGGGCAGAATATTACGCAGTAAAATGTCACGTAGCATATAATAAAAGTAAAATGTACACTATTTTAGTGAATATCGGGAATTATCTCATTCGTGTGGACATGAAAGTAAAATAAAACTTTCAGGTCCACACTCCTGAGATAATTCTTGATATTCACTAAAACAGCGTAGATATCCTCTATATTAACCACTGTAAATATTGTTTGGTAAATAGAATAGTCAGCCAATCAGTCATAGTATATGTTATGATATTTGTTAACCCTGTGAACGCGAAAGGTCGCTTTCCCGGTCCAGAAACATGATACGTATTAAATTTATAAAGTAGCATGGCTTTTAAGTGAACGTTTGGGGTAGACCAATCACGTTAAAAATATTAATTGGTCAACCCCCAAATAATGGATATGGGTTCTTCCAATATAATCTATTTTTATTGTTTCTTCTCTCCCCAATGATGCATTTGATGTCCACTCTGAATATTACGAGGCGGACGAGTTTATGATGACACGACGTCATGATATTTGGAAACTATCTAATCGTCCAGTGGGTGCATCAAAACGCAATATATATGCAATGCTAGAGCAATGCAGATGGCGCCTTGATTTGCTCAGGGGACGTAATTATCATAAAAATATATAAGCGAATATGATACTTCCCCAGGTGTCAAAACTATGATAGGATAACTGGAGCCAAAACTATAAAAAGTTTTTTAATTGTATTTTCTAAAATTGTATATTCTACCTATTTAATTAACTAAAACGAATCATTAGCATTTTAAAAGATTTGGCTATTTGCCATCTGGCAAATTATCACATCTTTGAAAATGCTAATGGTTCATTTCAACACATTTCAAGCCATAACTAGAAAATGCATTTCCAGAAAATACAATTGTAAAAAGTTTTATAGTATTGACCCCTGGTCACAAATATAGGTTGTGCAGGGGATTTGTTCTAAGGCGCTGCAACTAGGGTTGCACGGTATATCGATAAAACGATATATACCAGTATTCAAACCAATATCGATTGAATACTGGTGTGATTATAAAAATATCGGTTTATCGTCATTATATATTTACCCTCAATTTAATTTTCAAGATGTCTTGAGTTTTTTAACTGTAGCTCCGAATGAATAATAGTATCCCTTTATCCAAGGAATCATCTGCTTGAGCCCTCGTAAAAAACAAATTCAGCAGTTGAAAAAATAATTTCCAAAAGTTTCAACAAAACTGTATCATGTGACCCCTCATTGGAACGAGCTCGTTGAGCTCGTTCCAATGAGGGGTCACATGATATAGTTTTGTTGAAATCTTTTGTTAAAATCTGATAAACTAATTTTGAAAATAATAAATTTTGGACATCGTCTGCGTTGGGTAATGGTTTTTCGAACTGCATCGTCAAGGTATGCTAATTCGTTCCGCCTGTGGTGCCCCGAGTCTCGACTGTGGTACTTGTGTTCATATATCTGCACAGTTTTCGATATACCGGTATACCGCGGTATGTTTTTGAATACCGATACCGGTATTCAGTTTTGAATATCGTGCAACCCTAGCTGCAACTAAAAGTATCTACGCCCTAACAAGTTGAAGAACAATGAACTGGACTCTAGCATACATGTGACGAGGGTCGGTTACCAAACTATGTCGAATACTTCTTAATGATCAATCGATTATCCAGACTATTTTTTTTTTCATTTTTTTTTTTTTTTTTGCAGCAGCAGCAGTTAACAAACTGCTGCAAGCCGAGAGGTCCTCGGTTCGAATCCAACCTGCGGCAACTGCGTTGTGTCCTTGGGCAAGATGTGGGGGCACGATGACGCCGTGTACTAAGGCGTACTGCGCGTCAATGATACGCATGTCTTAAACCAATCTAACCCTGCCTATGCTGCAGTGCGGAGTTACGATGTTGGCGAGCTGGCAGCTGCTCGTCTGGTTCTCTCCGGGTACTCCGGCTTCCTCCACCCGTAAAACTGTCACGGTCATGATTAGCCATTGTGCATAAATATGTGACCTTAAAACATCAATAAATAAATAAATAAATAAGTCAACAAACTCTATATACGTACAACACGATTAAATAAAAGACTGATAATCTGTAATTATGTCAATAGCACGTTGTAACTTGCTTAATTTAATAGGCGGATTCAATTACTTTAATCAGGATTTGCAGTTTGCCCGAAAGTAATTAGATGACGCCGATTATACTATAAAACTGTTACAATATTATTTGCAAGAATTTTACTTGCAAGTTATGACTGCAAATAACCGGATCTAAAATACGTGGGGATTTAATTGCAAATTCCCACGACTTTTTAAAATGCTAATATCATTTATATTCAAAGTAGGAAAATTTAATTCTGGAAATCGCAGTTGTTAATGTTTTATAGTATTGTGCAGTTATGTTGGAAGGGTTAAGGCAAGGACGAGTTTTTAAACTGTACCGGTACTTGGTGCTGTTTGGTTTATTGTTTTGACGTGCTAACTGTTGTGTCGTAAGGTGCCCTTGAAAAGAGAAGATGAAAATAACCTGCGTTCAGATCGTAAAGACACTGCGCTAATGAAGTAATCTATTTTCATATGCTCGAGGCCCCATGCGGTTTCATTTTATTTTACATTTTTCGTATGAATTTGTAAATTCGATTTTTTTCTACATGTGATGGAAACTCCAAAGATTTTCTGGATAATTGTATTTCTAATAGGATCAGTCAGAGGACATTTCAATTAACGTTTTACCAATCAAATCCAAAATCCGCCAAGCATGATTCATTAGAATGTTTGTATAGATATTGATTTAACCCTCTGATACGAGAGTCCGTTTTCGGGACCAGGAATATGCTATGCCACAATTCCTTTAAGTAGGATGGGTGCTAACTGCGTGTATGGTGTACACCAATTAATATTTTCAACGTGCAGCCTCAAGGCTGCACGTTGAAAATATTAATTAGTCTACCCCAAAATAATGAATATGGACTCTTCCAATTGCTGTCATTGAACTGACATGGAAGATGCCATCGGGGTTTATCGGGTTAAGCCCCAGTGAAGCTTCGGAATTCGACTCGTTTCGAAGCCGTTCTGGTGAATTGATTCGACTCGATTTGAATCGCATTGATTCGGAAATTTTAGAATCATCGAGATGTTTCCAAAATCCTGTCAAATGTCTTCTGTCAAATGTCTTCTCCAAACGTCTTCGGTCGTTTGGTCTCCGATGCAGGAGACTCAATGATAGAAGAAGTGATTTAGGAGGTTCCGCTTCCGGAGCTTTTTTGGTTCCTTTTCTGGCATACTCCACTTCTTCGACTGATATGACCATGCTAATGAGTTACCTTTTCAGAACTTCGGTGAAGGCTGAATCAATATACGGCTGTTAGAAAGGAAATTATCGACAACAAATCTACAACTTCAAGAGCAGCGAGATTCGATCCGAGATTGATTCGTTTCAAAATTCTCTGTTTGAGTCGATTCGGAAATTCGACTCGATCCACAATTTCATTTTCGATAGCCCTATGTTGTATGTTTTAGTCTCCAATCAAACAATTCATTTTCGCACCTGTTTGGGATGATTTAAAACGATCGTTCCAAAAAGGTTCCTTCATCCATGATATTATATAAGTTTTGTTTCACAACAGAAAGTATTCTACGTTTTCACGTGTCAAATATGATTAGTTGTTTTCTGTAAATGTTATATGTACAGATGTAACTAGTTTCAAACGGGATTGTAACAATGTCTTGGCCCGGTGAGACAACCGTTTCGCAGGCGAAATTGTATTAAAAAACGTGTATAAAGAGATATGGATCATACTCGAGATTTTAGTTTTTCCAAAAAGGAAGTTATGCCGCACTGAACGTACGGCAGAAGTTATTGTGTGTCGAGAGACCAAAGTTATTCTTCATGCAAAAATTAATTACTGTATAACACGGAAGTGTGATCCGATTATCGTACGATTTCAAAAATGAGGTATCAACTTAATCTTCGATCATATCAGGCCATTAACATTTTGGCAGATGCAAATGACAGACGTCAATCATTTCAGCCACAGATACCAACCATTGAGATCTCACATACCATTCACAGAGGAAGGCCTTCACGTTCAAAACGTTTGACGAACCAGTGGCGGTTTATGAGGTTGTGTATTGTCAAATAATTTGTATGAGTTTGCGTTGCATTTCACAAAGCGAAGGTCATCGTGGTAGCGTTGGTTTTGGGTTTTTTCAAAACATCGAAGACCATTTAAAAATAACAGATTATTATGTAATAATTCAGAATTTAAACAATTACGTGGGCCATGAATTAAATGCACTCGTGTCCTATTTTCTTCAAAGAGAAAGTCGACATTTGTGTGATCTTGAGTGTGTTAACCCTTTGCCAAACGTAATAGACAATACGAGTAGAGCTATTTCCCCGAAAATTGTCACTCAAGTTTTTATTTCATATTTGATATTCGTCTCCAAAACATAGCTTAGTCTACTTTATTGGAACGAGCTCATTGAGATCGTTCCAATGAGGGAAGATAAGCTATTTTCTACTAACTAAGAAAGAAAGACAAGATTTAGCTATTTGCAAGTGCCATAATCTAGTCTCGTAGGGTTATAGAGTTAACGAAATGTTATTATGGGATATGGGGGCGCGGTGGCTCAATGGGTACGGTATTGGACATCAAACTGAAAGGTTCACGGCTCGATCCCCATCAGGGGTAACTGCGTGGCGTTCTTGGTCCCGACTGCCCGCGTGGGGGCACGGCGACACTGTGTGCTAAGACGTGCTGCACGTCAGTGGTGCTATTGCTTTCATCCAATGCTAAATCTGCTTGTGAGGAGTTGGTACTTTGAAGAGACCGACAGTTGCTCGCCGCGGCTCGGTGGTTCTAACGTGGTAATCCGTATTACTCTGCCGGTAACACTAATATACTCTATGACGGGATTTTGTGGCACAGTAGTGTTTCATCAGCTGACTGGAGGAACTCAGAACTTGAACTATGATATTCTGGACCGGTAAAAGGTCTGCCTCAGCACTGAAATAGTTACCCTTCTAGTTACCCTTCCAGTACCACCTCTGAACTTCCACTTTTAAGATAAACAATATCCACAAACCTTTCAAAGTTCATTGCGTCCACTGGAATTCTAATTATTTAAGCTTTTCAGATATGCCATTGAACTGCCTTCCCTCTCAGCTTTTTTCTTGAAAAGAATACTCATTTTATGAACGACAGTAATTAATTGATCGAACTCGTTACTGAAATTAAATCAAATATGCTTTTTCATCTGTGGAGCTCCATTCTTTAAGTGCATAGACATAAAGCCAGTCTGTCCAGAGATCAGCCCATTATCACAGGGCCAATGGTTTATTTGTGATAGGCATTGGATGTTAAGGAAACTCATTCAATACGGTTCACACGACAACGAAATAGGATTTGTAGCTATTGTAATAAAATAATCGGACTTTTTTCAATTACTGCACGATCTTTCGCTCTTAGCAAAAATTGGTTTACTCGTATGTTGTTCATCTGTGTTCGTGTTTTCCGTGACAAACCATAAAAGTGTCATGTTGGAAAGAAAAACTAAATTTAAAACCTTCCTGTGCACAAATATTCCTCAATTCACAAATATTTCCCAACGGCTGCAATGGTATATCATTGCCTGTGATGGAACCTTTCAACGTTACCCGTCTAGTTTTTTACGTGCACATGGTTGACTTTTTCGCCCAAGTCTAACCAAATTCACATTTAACTCCTTTATGTTTTGGATGGACTGAGTTTTATATTTATCCGCTCTCCATCAGTGTGTTACCAAAGGTTACTCCATCCTCTTGGGGTAAAACTTATGAACATATGTCGATATATTGTACCTTGAATGCACACGGTGTTATCTGCAGTGCTAAAACATTGCAGTTGGCACATTTATGCATTCAAGAGACGATATGTTTGTGAAGCTGCAATTGCATTAAGTCTCCGTAACTCAATGTCTAACCTCTAATGGCATTTTATAAGGGGCTCGGTTGGGCGGTGGTTTGGAAATGATCCACTAATGCTGATTATCAAGGGGTGCTGGAAGACCATAAAAAAATCGTAAGCCATAAGTTGAATAACGCTTACGCTGACGAAAACGGCTACTGTCCAGGCCTGCAAATAAGCAGTCTGACATTTTCAGAATGAGGTCCCCAGGGGTGAATTTGATGATGCTATCCCATACAGTGGCCCAATATATCCTCTGGGTACCTCTTTCTGTTTAGTTTTGAGACCCTGATTCAGATCGAGTTTCACAGAGGGTAAATTTAGTGATGCTGCCCTGCTGTGCAGGGTAGCATCACTAAATTCACCCTCTGGGGACCTCATTTTGCAGATGACAGTCTGCTTATTTTCTGGCTTGCTACTGTCACCTATTTTATGATGATTATCTGTACGTTCTGGTATGCCCTGATCTGCAAGACACTTCACCCCCATTGTCCACGAGGGGGCACGGTGGCGCTGTGTACTAAGACGTACTGCGCGTCGAGGGTGCACTTGTCTTCAACCAAGGCTAACCCTGCTTGTGTGGAGTTAGTATGTTGGGGAGCTGGCAGTTGCTCGCCGTTGCTCTGTGGTTCTCTCCGGGTACCCAGGCTTTCTCCACCCGTAAAACTGGTCATGATTAGCCATTGTGCAGAAATATGTGACCTTAAACCACCAATAAATAATTAACTAAATAATGCGTAGATCTAACTTACCATCTGAATAATTGTTGGAAAGGGCTCAAAGAGCCCCTTCTAACAATTAATCAGATGACAGAGTTTCAAATATGTCATAAATCTTATTAAACTTCTCAGGGAGCGCGTTGACTCAGTGGTAGACTGTTGGGCTTCTATGCTAAAGGTCCCGAGTTCGATCCCGGCCCGAGACGACCCGCGTTGTGTCCTTGGGCAAAACACTTTATCCCGGTTGCCTTCACGGGGAGCACGATGACGCCGCGTACTAAGGCGTACTGCACGTCGATTGTGCATATGTCTTCAACAGCTGTAACCCTGCTTGTGCGGAGCTTGAAAAGAGTTAGAATGTTGCTCGTGGAAACTCGGTGGTTCTCTCCAGGTACTCCGGCTTCCTCCACCCGTAAAACTGCCACGGTCACGATTAGCCATTGTGCATAAGTATGTGATCTTAAACACTAATAAATAAATATTAAACTTTTCTCATTCAGGCATTCTTAGAGGACCTCTATATATAGTTAAAGTGGGCGTGGCAGTAAAAGGGTTAACCCTTTACCAAACGTGAAAAGCAGACGACACTTGCAAAAAAAAATCTTGAATAACTAATTTTTTTCATTTTTTGTCTCAAAAACATAGGTTATGACCCCTCGTTGGAACGAGCTCGACGAGCTCGTTTCAACGAGGGGTCATAACCTATGTTTTTGAGACAAAAAATGAAAAAAATAGTGAAAATTAATTGGCGATTTTTGAGAATAGCGCTGGCCGGTTTTGGCCGTTACGTTGGGTAAAGGGTTAATAGACTGATTTGACGAGACCCAACCGATCGGTCGTATCGTGTAATTGAGTAGTTTCTTCCCACTTAAACGGTAGAAAGCTAAAGTATTTTTTTTTATTTTGGTTGTCAAAATTTGTTCACATGTCTTTGCCTTGTTACAATTTATGGGAGAGTAAGACACTACTGTCTCAGTTAACTCTCTGAAAACTGATATCATGATAACGAAATTCAAACAGCACCTTCGTTATAAATGTACCTAGGGTTCTGTCAAATTCATTCCTGTTCGCCAGAGCTCAGTGCGATCTTTCAAACAAGGCTGAATTGGCGAAATTCCTAGTTGCATTGTGGACAAGATTACGGCTTGAAATGTTGATATTTTCACTTCAGTGTGCCACCGTTAAGATGTCTGCTCAAATTGTTGGGACACCGTTCCATTACTTCTCATAACATGACTGAAAATGTTTATGTTGATGAGGAAGGGGGTGCAATTCGTGATTTGAATCTTCTCGTTCATTTGAGACTGATTCGATTCGAGATACCAGAAATAACTCCCTGAAGAAAAAGACAAATAAAAATGATGCGCAGAGCTTTGAATAACGGAAGAAACCATACTGAGCAGGTCACTCTACGATTATTTATTGGCCAGTTCCATGTGGATCAGATAGAAAATCAACAATACATTTTGTCATGATTGTTTTTTTACAAGGTTTGAAAAACCAAACATATGTTTTCGAGAAAGTAAAGCAGATCAAGTCAGCTCTGAAGCCTTCCACGCTACTGTATCATATGTCTTTAATCCTTTACCTAAGGAAACAGCCGCATCCGCTAGCGTAATTTACAAATTAACCCTTTAACCCAACGCAGATGATTTCATAATTTATTATTTTAAATATCATTTTTTAATATTTTTCAAAAAAATTCAACAAAACCATATCATGTGACCCCTCTTTGGAACGAGCTCGACGAGCTCGTTCCAAAGAGGGGTCACATGATATGGTTTTGTTGACATTTTTCTAAAAATAATATTTTTTCAGCTGCTGAATTTGCATATTACGCGGGCGGATGCGGTCGATTCGTTGGGTAAAGGGTTAAGTAGTTGAAAAAGAAATTATTTATATAAAATTTTCAACAAAACGTTATCGTGTGACCCTCATTGGAACGAGTTAGACGAGCTCGTTCGAATTAGGGGTCACAAGATATGGTTTACTTGATCGTTTTTCAAAAATTTTAAAAATACAGTCTACGAAATAATAAATTTTGATATCCACTGAGTTGGGTTAAGGGTTAATACTTGAATGTCCAGAATCTGGTGACGAAATAGTGTATACTTCGTCAACAAGTACGAACATGTAGAAGCTGTGGATATACTGGTACTAAAAAGTAACAAAAATAGATTAAAATTTGATTAACCCTTAACCCAACGTAATGGCCAAAACCGGCCAGCGCTATTCTCAAAAATCGCCTATTAATTTTAATTATTTTTTTCATTTTTTGTCTCAAAAACATAGGTTATGACCCCTCATTGGAACGAGCTCGACGAGCTCGTTCCAATGAGGGGTCATGACCTATGTTTTTGAGACAAAAAATGAAAAAAATAGTTATTCAAGAATTTTTTTTTGCAAGTGTCGTCTGCTTTTCAAGTCAGGTAAAGGGTTAAATAGTCTTGAATAACTATTTTTTTCATTTTTTGTCTCAAAAACATAGGTTATGACCCCTCATTGGAACGAGCTCGACGAGCTCGTTCCAATGAGGGGTCATGACCTATGTTTTTGAGACAAAAAATGAAAAAAATAGTTATTCAAGAATTTTTTTTTGCAAGTGTCGTCTGCTTTTCAAGTCAGGTAAAGGGTTAAATAGTTGGCATGTATAAAGCTCTGTTTCACCATATTGTGGACGTTGTATTCGTGTTAGGTCGATTATAACATGTATTGTAAGCTTTCCCAAATTGTATTCATAGACACTTTCATCGTAGAATCATTCCTAAATAATGTCGAGTCCATCGCCGGAAAAGTTGAATGAGCTCATATCTTGAAGAAACATATGCGATGCTTTTAGACAAAAACAGTTTACAAAATTAAGGCGTGTGGTTGGGTTGTTTATGTGGAAGGTTGTTACCATTGAAGAGACAATCCCTGTGGGAACGTCGGGAAGTGGAACTGTTCATGTTTACTGTGTTACCCCGAGTTTTATATTACTGGCAAGATTGTACCCTGTAAGGCTTCGCTGTGGCTTATTGGTTAGGGCATTAGATTTTAAATCGAAAGCTCGTCGATTCGATCCTGACCCGCGCCATCGGTGGTGTATCCTTGCGCAAAACACTCAATCTCGTTTTTCGACGTGACAACGCGATGGCGATGTATACTAAAGGCCTTTGTCAACATTCACGATTTCAAGCGTGTGACCACGAGGCGCAATGCACGATGTGAAAGCGCCCAGAAACCTTCAAAGAAATTGCAACGGGGCATTGTCTACATAGGCGTGGCCTGGAAATTGTCACGCTTTGGCGACGCGGTGTGAACGCCTATAACCTCCTGAATGGGTTTGGGCGTGATAGCACCTCGTGTTCTGCTGAGTTTTTTTGACAATTGAACCAATAGAATACAACAGTGAGCACTGTCAAAAGGTTAAAGTTGACATGCTCTTTTATCTGCATTATCCATCACGTGTACCGACAATATTTGACAGAAACCTGAGCAAAGGAAAACATGGGTCGCAGAGACGTCGTCCTCTCAGTTCCAATAGAACACATTCGAGCTCAGGGGAAAAGTGTCTTTCTACCCGACCGGGAACAGCAGATATGTACGCCACACACTAATTAACGCCTCGTGCGGACATAGTAAAACGTTGCACTCTACGCAGTGTCATTTTCAGGCGTTCTACACAACAGTTTACGCCTCGTGATCACGCGCGTGAATTTGCGAATGTGGACACGGGCCTTAAGGCGTGCTGCATGTCCACGGTGAGAACGCCGCAAAATGGCACAGCTCATGTTTAATGTGTTAACAAAGTTTTATTTTACTCACAAAATAGTACCCGCTAATGGTTCCCTGTGGCTTATTGGTTAGAGAATTGGATTTTAAATCGAAAGATTATTTTTGTTCGTTTCACACTTGACATGTTTCAAGTCATACTTAGATGCATTGTTTTCAGTCGAGGTAATAATTACGATGTATCCTTGGGCAAGATACTCAATCTCGATTGCCCACGTCATGCCGATATTGCACCTGCCTTCGACAGCTTGCGTCGTGCCAGTAAGGTGGAGACAAATCTGACAATAAGCAATCTATCATTTACAGATGGAGATCCCCAGAGGGTGAATTTGCTAATGCTATCCCATATAGTCGGCTACAATTCCCCAATATATCCTCCTGGTTCCTCTTTCTGTTTTGGCCTGAGACCATGATTCAGATTGAGGTTCACAGAGGGTAAATTTAGTTTTGCTACCCTGCTAAGTAGGGTAGCATTACCAAATTCTCCCCCTGGTGACCTCATTCTGCAGATGACAGTCTACTTATTTTCAGGCTTGGGTGGAGAGTCTGACAGTTGCTCTTCGCTGCTTTTCGGCTCCGGCTTCCGCTACCGTTAAATTGTCCTACACAATATGGCAGCATAGGAATCGACAGTTTACTTCATACTTGTGTTGCTGTCACGAAAAAGCCATAGATGCTGAAAGTTAGCTTGAGTACCAATAAAGTAATTGAAAAGATAATATCATGCGAAAAGTGTTCAGCTGGTAATAAAATAAATTATTAAAATATCATTACGTTTAATATGTTCTCTGAGATAGCTCGTCTCGATTTAATATCCAATAAATAAACTTGAACGTGGCAATACGCGTGGAATTGACTTTTACGGCATATAACCATGGAAGTTAGATTCACCCACATTAGCAGTTTCAAATTTGTTCATTAAATCGGAACGATGGGTTTCAGCCAAACGACAAAAAAACACTAGAGGCTTTTGTCTAGAAAATCTATTTGCTTTAACAACAGAACAACGTTAATCTTCTTGCGACGCATCTTCCCTCAGATTATATTAGGCAAACAAATCAGTAAACATTCAAGTACACTCAAATTTCCAGAAATTCGTAGCGCAACAAAAAAGTCATCAGCAAGCTTTTGATTTCTTTAGTATGTATTCTTTCAGGATATGACCTTGACAGCTGAGCGTGTCTGGAATAAAGAACTTTCACATGCACACGTGGCAATTAGGCCAAGGAACCTTGAATCGAATACAGGCGTCTTGAAGTTCCGACTGATCAAATATTTCAAATACATCATCAAGGCATGCCTTCGTCGAAGGCATGCCTTGATGATGTAGTTGGAATATTATCCAGTAAAATTTTTGTTCAAAAACAGAATCGGGTGCGAAAATTCTGTACTGGCTACTGCACGGGGCTAGCCGCTAGCAAACGTAAGCTCATCGATGATATTGCTTGGGAACTATAAAATTGCTTTCAGTCGTGGTAGTGACAAGTGAAACTGGAATTATCATGGGTACATATGTTTTTTATGACATGGGTACATATGTTTTTTATGTTAATATAACAGATATTCCACTCAGTTTTTATTTTCAACATTACTTATGCACATTTTCTGCCTCTGCTATACTTTTGTGAGACGACAAAGATGACCGACACCAATCGAAATTCCAGTGAAAAGATTCGAAGGAAAATGAGTCGTTCAGTCTATTTCGAATCGAACTGAATACCAACTTAAGATTCGAAATCGAATCGAATCCCGTGGCTTCACAAGGCCCTAAAGCAGAGGCATGTCGAATAACGTCCTTGCATATAGTATTGTCGAGTGGGGACACCATGATGGGCCATACTATTTTTGATAGGAAATACCATGTTGGTTCACGGTTCGATCCACCACCAGAGGTAACCTTGCGTTGTGTCCTTGAGCAAGACATTGAATCCCTACTCCCCATGTGGGGGCATAGTGGCCCTGTATACTAGGGCATACTGCGCGTCGATGGGGCACTTGTCTTCAAGCAATGTTAACCTAGATTGTTCAGAGCTTGTGCATTGGAGAATCTGACAGTTGTTTCACGCAGCTCAGTGGTCCTCGCCGTGTACTCCGGCTTCTTCCATCCGTAAAACTGTCCGACAGTAGGCGACCCTGGCTGTCGAAAGAGTCGTCACCCCAATAAAAAGGCCATGTTGGAATAACGGTCTATCAGCTGTTGAATGTGATCGATCTTGTAAACCCGAAGTGCTTACCAGACGTTAATGACATTAATATACGTGTATCGCAATTTGATGATACTGAACTACAAAATTGTGATTCTGTAGAATCACAGGCTCATCATGCTTGATAAAATAGTACTGAAACTACCCCTATTCAAGTTACCAAAAACTGAGAGAGATTTTTATCGAAGATCTAACCTTATAACAGCACCCGTGTTCACCAAACATCTCTACACAACGGGAAACAAAGAGTTCAAAGTTAACCCTCTACAACTGATCGAAAACAGTAACCAAAGTTTGTGAATTTTTGTATTTTTTTAATGGTACCCTTACTCTATCAGTTTAATCTGTGCTAAAGTCTTGAATGCCACAAACAAACATTAACCATAAATTTGTTTAACGATCAACGTGGCATCTTCCTATACTAAAATTGAGATCATATACCTGTCGCTGAATAGGTAAGGGTTAAGCCTGGCGTCTCCAATGACAAAAGAAAGATTATTCAGTTTGCTATTTTTTACAAGGGCAAACAAAAAGTTTGAACCTAACCCCCCTTGCGACTGCCTGAAAACAGTAACCAAAGAATGCAAAGTTTTAGTGTTTCGAACAGTTACCACACAGTCGGTAGAGGCGTTGGGTTAAACAGTTCAGCATATCTTATAATAGCAAAAAGGTTTGTCTGTTAATGATCTGTAAGACAATGCAACAAATTTGCAATTACGTCGTTCCCGGTGCTGGAAAAGTGAACACAAGGTGAGTTAATTTTGTACAAAATCAGACACCACTTTGTATTCCACTTACAAAAAACAGGGTGTGGGTGAAGTCTGATATTTAAACTTATCAAGCACGTTTAACACTTTTCCCAACGAATCGCCCGCATCCGCCCGCGTAATATGCAAATTTAGCAGTTGAAAAAATATTATTGTTCAAACAATTTCAACATAACCATATCATGTGACCCCTCGTTGGAACGAGCTCGTTCCAACGAGAGGTCACATGATATAGTTTTGTTGAAATGTTTTGAAAAATTTAAAAAAATGATATTTGAAATAATAAATTTTGATATCGTCTGCGTTGGGTAAAGGGTTAATTAATGAGTAGATAGTTCTGCTCATGACAAAGCAAAAATGTTCAAGTTAACCCTCGGACAACTGATCGAAAACGGTATCCAAAGTTTGCAAATTTTCATATTTTTCAAATAGAACCCTTACTCTAGATATCACTGTGCTAAAGGGTTACATGCGACAAACAAACTTGAACCAAAAAGTTAACCTCCAATTAACAAGTCATCTTCCTATCGTAAAATCTTTGGCATATATTACTCGTGGTATCGAGAAATGGCCCCTGAAAGTTGTGCTATTTTCTTGAAAATCACAAATTTCGGCCCTTCGTGGTCGCTAGAGGTTAAAGTTGAAAAAAACGTTTTGAGTGATTTCATTACATGTTAGACTCTATGTATATGGAACATTTTATCTTCACAGGGTCTATAGGGCTCGAGATGTTTGGAAAAACGGTCATTTTTGCTATATTCTGGTCCGCCTGGAGAGGTTAAACGTTTTCACTAAAATGGCGGTATGTGGAAGCACACCTTCAGATGTGATCAAATAAGTGTGCAAAATCTTAGAAGAATCATACAGCTAGTTTTCGAGATCTAGAGGCCACAAAATTTAGGTGGAAAAAAAATAAAAATAAGAAAAAAGACAAAAAACTTTCTTTGAGCAATAACAATAAGTCTCACCACTGTGGTGGTGAACCTTAGTTACTGAATTAGCGCCTTTAGTTTACCCTTCGAGCTGAGGTTTAATACCTCGAACAGGAATTTCACAGCTCTCCGGCTCCAGCTTCTAAAAGTCAATCACAATACCCGGGAAATTTATAGACCGTGGTATCAATGACTGCGTATTATAGTTTATGAGATTAAGCGAATATCAATTTCTTCCGAGACCAGCATCGCCGTTGGGGCTATGGTTTAATCTCGCGAACGGAAATTTCACGGTTACTGGTTCTGAAAATCAGTGCTAATGCCCGGGAATTTCATAGACTAGAATCGAAAATCAAAGGTTGCGTTCTGCAACCTTTGATTCCAGGTCCTGTTCTATGAATGTCCAGAGTATCGGGACTGATATTCCGAGACGTGAACCAGAAAATTCCCGCTCCCGAGATTAAACCCTACTTCTAACCCTAGTTGTATGTTACATATCACTTCGATGACACCATGTGGAAGAATCCATATTCGCTATTTGGGGCTAGACCGATGAATATTTTTAGCGTACAGCCTTTGGGCTGTAGTTGAAAATATTGATTGGTCCTCCGCTGAACAGCCATTAGTTTACCCTTAGAACCATGAAGGTATGTTACATATGACTTCAAAGACACGAATTGGAAGAGTACATATTCATTATTTAGGCCTAGACCGGTGAATATTTTCAAAGTGCAGCCTTCAAGTAAATGACCGCTCAGTGGATTTGTGAGGCGGACTAATCACATTTACTAATATGATTAGTCCACCTCACAAATCCACTGAGCGGTCATTTACTTGATGAACTCAGGACGTATCTTGACTCCAGAAAGGAAAGAGGGGGGGGGGGGGGGGGCTTCAGCTTCACTGGGTTAACAGTTACTGTAGGTTCTTCGTCTGATATGGATGTGCATGTGTGTGTATGTATGCATTTTTCTCTGTACTATTCGCAACAATCCTATTTCACAGATATGTATCATCGCTGTGCTAATGGTTGTAAAACAGGTGATTCGAGAGGATGAAACACATCTATGCCGACTATCCGCATCACTCAGCATTCTGACATTTTATGATCGACTTACTGATATTATAAGTGTTTATTATATATCCGCTGTTTAATCACTAATAAATAATAGTGATGCGAATCTTCTGTTTTCCTGGATCTGCAACAACATTGTGTTACAGTAGCGGTCAAATATGATAATAAATGATGTTTTAATACATGTGCCTTATAGAAGCTGGCAGATCCTCTCAGCTGTTCTTGTTAGTCTGTGTGAAACACACAGACTATTGTTTTTGTAATGTTTCTTTTTGTTTTGATTTTGTTTTCCTCTTCTTATTCTCCTGTCTTCTTTTCGCTTCCTTGTCCGCACGATAACTCGAAAACGAATTACCCTGTCTCGCTGATTTTTTTTTGGCATACTGACAAGACAGTCACAAGTTCTCGGCACCTTATGTTTTTTCAGGTCGCTAGTGCACTTGGGTATGGCCCAGTCTGCCACATGGTTTTCATAGCCTTTAATTTCCTGTAACAGTAAATTATCCCGAAGCAATACTATGTTGTATTTATTCACAGTGGAGACAATGTAAACAGAAGTAGATGTAGCTGTCAAACATTAAATGTTATCTGCTACTTCAATCAGATGCCAGCTCATCAAACCAAGTTGCTTTACAAGGAAATAAAGTATAAATTATTCAGTTCAATGTTTGCAAGACTTCAGTGTGGGTTCCAAAGATTTTCATACAATGTGAGAATAATCATATCATAACCGTTTCCATACACACATTACTGCTCTAAATATCACTCAAATAAATGTTAGAGCAAAAAATGGCCATTTCTGATTCCTTGATCGAACCCTTTGAATGCTGTGCACATATACGCTCTTTCAGGCTTCTTGAAAAAAATTATCTGATTCTTGTATTAAATACAATTAACGTAAACCTATTTCTGATTCCTTTAAAAATATTTCACTCCCAAAAATAAGCCTCCATAAATTCTCTTTCTGTTTTGTTTATTTCTGGTGTTTTAACCCCTTTCACACAGACTTGGATTTCCTGGATGCAGTTATTTCTGTTTCTCTAATTTTATATTGAATTCCATATGGCTAGTCACTTTTTGCTTGGTCATCACATTTTCAAGTTTCATTGTTTAAATTCAGCTAGGTGATTTTTCTTGAGTTGATCCCTCTGTTATTTGACAATTGTAATATATCCATGGCTATTTGCGCATCCCTTCCAGCCACACCATTTCTCCTCCATATCAATACAAATCAGGTGACGGTATTATATGACTATGTAAACCCCTAAAGTTTGAAAAAAGTCAAAATTGATATCCCAAAGGCAGAATTTCTTAAGGTCTGCTTTTAGCAGTCATCGTCCTGTCTTCTAGTAGTGGGAATGGAATATTATTTCATGTAAAGAAGGCCGGAAGAACTGGTTCTTTTCTGATAAAACCTTTCGTGAAAGGGGCATTGCCCCCCCCCCCCCCCCCCCCCCAGCCTCCTGTATTCACCCTTCTGTTTGAACGTTGCCTAACATATTTATCATATCCGCCCAGGACTTCCACCTGATAATCACAATACAAGCCAGATATGAGCTATGACACGTTCATCTGGTTTTACTATTTTGAAAAAGGAGAACGCTTTAACTGCAATGACTTCTTCCCACCGGTCATTCTTAAAATTTGCCATGCTTTGAGCATAAGTTTAGTTTGTATTAGACTGACTGAGATTTCAAATGCCTCATTATACATAGATTATGTTAGGCCCCACAAAGTAGATCTCTTGTTTCTCAAACCTTTTTTTTGTAAAATTGCACACGGGCGGACGTTTTTTTGTTTTGTTTTGTTTTTATAATTATTACTTTGCCATCAAAAGTTAATGTTATTGGTTTATTTTATGTTTTAGGGCTCCTCATCTACAGAATAGCATGGGTGTTGGTGAATTTCTCCCTTGAGCGCAAGAAGGCTTTGCAATGCCTTGTTGCACTAAGTATATAAATGCGAATCTCTCTCTCTCTCTCTCTCTCTCTCTCTCTCTCTCTCTCTCTCTCTCTCTCTATCTATCTATCTTTGTTCCGGGTGAACTCCTCCGTCTCTCGACCGATCGATCTCACATTTTGTACATAGGGGGAATTCGTCCCTGCGAGTAACGTGGGATGGGTGCTGTGCCTGTGCGGGGTGACACTGACCTTGAAATTGATGACCTTGACCTTTTATTTTGAAAACGGCTGGGCCGATCGGGCTAAAATTTCATATGTGCGGGTATATTGGCCCATCGATCATTTTGACTTTATCGGGGTGCCCGTGCGGGGTGACCTTGACCTTGAAATTGGTGACCTTGACCTTTTATTTCGAAAACGGCTGGGCCGATCAGGCTAAAATTTCATATGTGCGGGTATATTGACCTATCGATCATTTTGACTTCTTCGTGTTGCCCGTGCGGGATGACCTTGACCTTGAAATTGGTGACCTTTACCTTCTATTTCGAAAACGGCTCATATAACCATCTGCAATGCCGGGTATCACCCGCTAGTACTTAATAAAGTTATGACGTTTCGTGTTCCTGGACCAGAAAAGCGATCTCTCGGATCCAAAGGGTTAAAGAATAATTTAGCTGAATAAAGTCAACTCCGAAATAAATTATGGGCGTTTTTCTGAAGCTATTTTGTATTTGAATTTCTATTCAATTTTCAATATACATGTTAGCGATATCTTGTTCTCTCTTGTTTAATCGAGTTCCGTGTTTCACAGAAACATATGCGAAATTACTTTTTTAGAGCAATTCGTACGATGTTTACAGTCATGCGGATTAATGGTTTTATCTTTACCAGCATATATGCCATCTTGCACATTCCAAGCCTTTTGTTTACTGCTCTTCTTGTGTACAGGTGTGTTGTTGAAATTATCAGACGTAAGATTGTACAGAAAGTGTTTTTGTTATGCCAACCTTGTATACAGCTCCACAAAGTTTACATGATTAAATGCAGTTGAGTTTACAGAGAATAAACATAAAATGTGTAAACTTATTTTTTGTCTTCCAACTCCTGTCGATTGGAATACGTGTGTCCCGGATAAGATGCCTGGGTGGGACGAATCTATCTTATCCCTGACATGTATCCATCCATTGAATATTTAATGATAAACAGTCCATTTCATTGTCGTCTGCAAGTTGTTAACAAACATAGCGTCCTGTTTCGCTTCAGTTGACACATCTACCCATCCCACCACCATACCAATCGATTTTTTTCTGTGATGAATATACCAATAACATGCGTTTGGGGGCGTTATGGTTTATAAACGGCCCGAGAGGAATGAATAACAGCCCGGGGTTTATTGCCGGCCTGAGACGGAGTCAGAGGGCTGTTATTCAGTCCGCAAGTGCCGTTACAAACCGGGGCGCCCGACAAAATCATGTTATTAATATTATTAACATGAGCAGAAGGGGGCGGCAGGTTGTTAATGATTTTTTTTTTGATTAACGCCCGCCGCTCGCTTCGCATCTTGGTTGAACATGAACTCCGAGCCGCTACCCTCATACCATGTTGGCGTCAATTCATCACAATAACTTATAATGTACGATAAACCATGGTGCAAATTCACAACCTGCTCGGGAAAATATGGGTTGAGCATGTAAGTTATACTGGGGTTCTTATATCGTTTTATGGTTCGTTCACATTAACGACAGAGGATGCCTTAGTCATCTTTAAATTAATGTTAATTTTTCAATGAAGAGTTTTTTGTTCACAGAACATCAATATTTCCTCGGTTACTTCACTCAGCTGTTGAATAGATTCCATGCCAGGCAAGTGAACCCATTAATAATTCAGATGTCTTCTCAAGAATGAACAGTGGCAGACATTGTCAAGTAAATGTCTCTGTTATACTGGTTGGACGCATAAGGACTTCCGCGAGATTATATGGGTAGGATAATCCACACAGAACAATTTACAGCATTTTCATTTCTTTTTTAATTTATTTCACTACAAATAACGATTATTATTGGGGGCGCGGTGGCTTAGTGGGTAGTTGTGCAGGCTGCAAGCTGAAGGTCGTAGGTTCGAATCCCGCCTGCTGCAACCGCGTTGCCCACTTGGGTGCACGGTGACCTTGTGTACTAAGGCGTACTGCACGTCGATGGTGTACCTGTCTTCAACCAATGCTAACCCTGCTTGTGTAGAGTTAGTATGTTGGGGAGCTGACAGTTGCTCGCCGTTGCTCGGTGGTTCTCTTCGGGTACTCCGGCTTCCTCCATCCGTAAAACTGCCGCGGTCATGATTAGCCATTGTGCAGAAATATGTGACCTTAAACACCAATAAATAAATAATAACGATTATTGACAATTTAATATAAACGTAAGAAAATCGACAAGCACCTGTTCATGGAGCAAACACTCATATTTTGTAGCCCATGTAGAAACAAAAGTGTGGTGTCTGCGAATGTGGCGTGGAAGAGGGTGTTCAATTATTGCCCCCTCTCCCCTTGCAACCCATTTTTCCGTCTCTTCTTACATTAATATTTTACATGATTTAGTACCAGGTCGAACTGTGGTCGGCTCGATATACCAAGCACATGTCTGCCCCCGACTCCTCGCATTCACTGAAATTCTGCCATATCCGGGGATAGGTTGGTGGGGTAAGAAACAATGAGTTTAACCCTTTACCCAACGCAGACGGTATCAAAATTTATTATTTTAAATATCATTTTTTGAAATTTTTCAAAACATTTCAACAAAACCATATCATGTGAGCCCTCGTTGGAACGAGCGCGTTCCAACGAGGGGGCACATGATATGGTTTTGTTGAAATTTTTTGAAAAATAATATTTTTTCAACTGCTGAATTTGCATATTACGCGGGCGGATGCGACAGATTCGTTGGGAAAATGGTTAAACTGTTTTATACGAAAGCATTTGCCTTTATCAAAAATTGGTAGTCAACAAACACAAACACTGGTAGTCAGCAAATACCCGACACGATAATCAACAAATTAGCAAGAAAGATTAGTTAGTAACAACTTTTTCTCACAACCTCCCGTGTCTGTATTAGTAAGTTATTGCTACTAAATTGATAAATTTGACATCGATTTATCCGCTTCTTACATGCCAAAAGTCTACGACCATCCCAGCACGAAGGAAATGTTGCCTTGAATGAACTTATGTCGTTCCACTTCAGGCAACTGACTTATTAGAACATCGAATTGCAACTATTTATACAACAGCAGTCGTATAAATTGTGTAAAAGTGTGTAGCTCCTTTACGCCTCGTTCTATTCCACAGTACGTGGGCGCCAGTTTCAACTAAACACACGCAGAATGATGCAGCCACCCAAGCAATCTACATTCTGTGAGTAAGCAAAAGAGAGTTTTCACCACCCGTACCTCCGGAATCAACTCGAAGGTACCTTGGCTGAAACTGTGCTGATGTTTTCTATTGTTGGGTACGGAACCCCATTGGGACTAACATGTGTAGCGGGTGGAACGA
Source organism: Pictodentalium vernedei (assembly GCA_031216915.1). Taxonomy (NCBI): domain Eukaryota; kingdom Metazoa; phylum Mollusca; class Scaphopoda; order Dentaliida; family Dentaliidae; genus Pictodentalium; species Pictodentalium vernedei. The sequence continues at coordinate 88,974,450 of CM062293.1, forward strand.
GCATTGCGAATATTCGCATTCAACATTGCAAACATTCGCAATGCATTGCGAATATTTGCAATGCATTGCGAATATTCGTATTCTTGAAGACGAATATTCGCAATGTTGAATGCGAATATTCGCAATGTGAATGTGAATATTCACAATGCTCCCACTACACATGTTGACCCCAATGGGTTGAATGCGAATATTCTCAATGCTGAATGCGAATATTCGCAATGTTAAATGCGAATATTCGCAATGTTAAATGCGAATATTCGCAATGCTAAATGCGAATATTCACAATGCATTGCGAATATTTGCAACGCATTGCGAATATTCGCAATGCATTGCGAATATTCGCAGTGCATTGCTAATATTTGCAATACATTTCGAATTTTCGCAATGCATTGCGAATATTTGCAATAGTCGATCCCCCGCTACATATGATGGCCCTAATGGCTTCCGTAGTTGATTGCAGAATTGCGAGTTTGTTGTCTGAGATAAAATCACTGATCTCAATAAAGACAACAGGTCACTGCTCGGATTCGAGTACGATTTTTATCCTCGAGTGGGGCGCACGCAGGATTATTTCACGAGGCGTTAGCCGAGTGAAATAATCCGCATGGCTCACGAGAGAATAAAAGCGGACTGGAATCCAAGCAGTGAACTTTTGTATTTAGGTTATTTTCTCCTTATTTGTTTTCCCTAAACAACCCTTTATAATTGATTCAACTCAACCGATTTGTAAACAATAAAAAAAATAGTCCGTCATCGCTGATAGTGGAATACGATGCTGGGAGTTGAATACCATTTTCGGCGAGTGGGGGTGGGAATACGATATGTTTTGGGGGAAAAAAACAAAAAGAGAAACAAAAGAGAATAAGATAAAATTTTGGAGCTGGAATCTCCGCGAAAAAACTATCAACGCGGTAATTCCTCAAAATTCACATTTGATGACGTGAAAGCTGTGACTGTACAATTTGTTAACACATGGATCCAGACTTCTGCTCCTGGATAACATAGACATTAGAAACTGCTATACAGCTGAAGACACAATTACATGTTTGATACAGTAAGTACTCCGTCGAATATTGCGCTTCTGTGAAGATTTGATGAGGACAATATGGAATAGTATGCTCTTTCATGCTAATTAATATTGGAAATATGTACGCTCATACAATACTGATATTGGAAATATTTACTCCCATATATTATTGCTCTTGGAAATACGTACTCTCAAATAATATTCGTAGTGGAAATATGTACGCTCATATAATATTCTTATGGAAAATGCGTTGTCGCATGTAATATTGCCGTTATAAACATTGATCCAATGAAGTTTAATTTTATGATTACTTGTAGTTTTAGCAAGAGTAATGCATTTTCTTGCCCGTGAATACGTTTAGGAATAGTTTATTAAATTCCAGATTATCATTTGACTGTGAATGCATTTTTGATGTTGATTGTTCCTCACATTTCAAGAAAGAGTCCAGAAATTAATAAAGTGACTCAGTCTGGAAACGCGTCTTTCCTGTCCAATTATGCATTCTTGAGATGTCATTTCAACGACTCACACACGAACGGAAATGAACAGGGATAGAAGTAATTTATTCTTGCCTCTCGCATATTAGACGCAGTTAAAAGCTTTTCCTGTTCCGTCTCTTTGCCCGTTCTTCTAACAGACAAACGCATCCTCTGCGCGGCCTTGCGTAACGCAGAATTGATACAACGCAAGATGTATTTATGGTGAAGTGGTGTGTCAAATCCGACTGTGTGATCTCAATGCTTAACATTTTATACTGTTATGAATATAACAGCAGTAATAGGCTTACAACACTAAGCCATGATCAACAAATAATATCCCAGAAGTAAATTGTATTCCTACGCGAAACTTAAACTTTGACCTCATATAAAATAAAATAGCAAATTAAAGCCATTTCCAGCGATATCATTGGATGAGTCCCACCCGCTGCTCTAAAGAACCATATGATTTCATGCTTCCTAATATCTACGCCATGTAGGACTACGTGCAGACCACATTCAGATTGATGTTACGATTCAAAACCTTTCGCTTTCAAATTCAGTCATTGCGATTCGTCTTCGTTTCTTTTAGTTTCGGTGTTTCGCATGGTGGATTGTTTATGTAATTGATCGTGTAATTCCCTGCAACACAGAATGTATGTTGTGGGAGCATCGTATGTTGCAGCATTATCAACCTTTGACTGGAATGACTTGTGATTTCCAGTATTAATGAAATAGTCCGTCAGGTGCGCGTGCGTTCGTTTTCGCGAAGGCATGTGACTTACTTTGTTACGTCAATAACGATACAAGATATTTTATCGCCGAATCTTTATCGCTACTTAAAAGGTGTTTGCAATTGCGTTTTTTAGGTAAATGATAGATAAATAGAATTTTTGACTCGTCTTAAGTTTATACTGAAATTTCCGAAACTCATCAAGTAAATTACAGAATTCGGTTCGTACATGCCACAACATGCTAGTCACTCGTTGCAGATGACTTTTTTCAGAACACTCGGAGGGAAAGCCCCATTCAATAACTTCTATGTTAGGGAGGAAAAAAACTTTAAATACTGTACAATTTCTAATTTTAAGTTCAAAATAAAGGTTGGAAATAATATTAAAATATGCTATCCTCGCCTACACAAGATAAATGGATAGACAAAATAGGACCGGTTTATGGAATTGTTAGCACCGTTACCTAACTAGACCGTACTAGAAAAGAAAATGCCTTAAAAAACCGATTTTTGTCCTTCAAAAATAAGCTATGACTCCTCGTTGGAACGTGCTCGATGAGCACTTTCCAGAGATGGATCATAAGCTCTGATTAAGCTTAGTGCAACAAGTGAGAATGTAATGAAATATGAACTAAGATTTGAGTGAATAGCGCTGAACGGATATTGCTGTTACGTTATAGGTAAAAGGTTAAAATGTATTGAGAAGAATGAATTTGGTCAGTTTGATCATGCGTTGGGAAACCGCTCGCAAAAGCATCCACGGAAATGATAACGTCAATAGATGCACAGCTAATGGACTGAATATTTCGGGATATTGTTTTCGAACAGCATGTTGTATGCTGCATATATTTTTCGTGTCAGTGAGGACTAAATGACGAATAAATAGGTAACACGTTGCTTCGGTTATTGATAATGCAAATTAATGCAAATTAGGCTCATGGAAAAATACGCATAATTTGCGCCACACGTCAGATGAGTAGACAGCGCCGTGCTTTTGGCAGAAAAGTGTCAGTAATAATTTTATACTGTTTTGGCTCTGATGTGGAAAAGATATGGCTTAAACTAAAGAAGGATAAAACAATATTAAGATTTTCTCTCCAATATTGAGGATATTCTTTAAAGATAGTAAACAATACACTGCACTTTAACCCTTTGAACCCTAGCGGCCGTTTTTCCGGCCAGCAACATGATACGTCACAACCTCATTAAATAGGATGGCTGTTCACTAAATATGTTAGGTAGACCAATCAATATTTTCAACGTGCAGCCCCAAGGCTGCACGTTGAAAATATTAACTTGTCTACCGCAAATAATGAATATGGACTCTTCTAATTGCTGCCATTGAACTGGCATGGACGATACCACTAGAGTTCAAAGGGTTAAATCACCAATGCAGGATTATGTGGTATATCAAGCAGTGTAGCGATCATTAAAACAATATGTAATGAGTGACGATGACGTACACAATAGTGTTCATGTACTCAGATACCTTTCACCGTGTGAGTGGAACCTATGCGGATAGGATTAAATCCACTGAGTGGACTCCCTCGCATCCATAAAAATACCCCTCCCCGCTGTGTTTTTTAGTGTCAGGAATTAAATTATGAATATGTTTTTCTGCTTATTTTTTCCACTTCCAAATATGAATTTTGTGGCGTATTTTCCTAATGAAATGATGTTATGTCACACTGTAGGAACGTTCCCCAAGCACATTCCAATAGTGTCACATAATATCAGATTTCTGTTGAGTGGATGTAAAGAATTAATTTGAGATCACTAACCCATAAAAATAGCATCCGACTATAATGCGCTACCAATTAAATCCTCTTACTGCAGAACAGGGAGCTGTCAACAGTCGACTCCCACTTCAAAATCCGTATGTACGGCCAATGATTTTACATGTTAAATGAGTGGCCAATCGAGAGACTGTCCACCAGTGAGTGACCATGTTTCAAAACACTGCGTATACTATACATATTCTACATTTTCATTTGTAATATGTGGAATAGTTTATGTATGATATGACTGTTTTTCGACCATTTCTTTAACTGGGGTTCAACGACACATTCGACCGTCAGGGTCACCTCGTCCCCTGCAGTTCTAATTGTGAAGAAAGCCGGGGTACTCGTTGAGAGCCACCGAGTTGCGTCGAGCAACTGTCAGATCCTTAACGTACTAACTCTACACAAGCAGGGTCAGCATTGGTTGAAGACATCGACTTGCACTACGCCTTAGTACGCGGCTCTACCGTGCCCCAACCTAGACAATCGGGATTAAGTGCCGTGCCCAAGGATTTCTGACCATTAAGCTCGTGACATAAAAGTAGGTAAATCACGACCATCCCGTAACAATCCGTAAACAGTCTCATATATTTATTTATTTATTTATTGGTGTTTAAGGTCACATAATTCTGCACAATGGCTAATCATGACCGCCGACAGTTTTACGGGTGGAGGAAGCCGGAGTACCCGGAGAGAACCACCGAGCAACGGCGAGCAACTGTCAGCTCCCCAACATACTAACTCCATACAAGCAGAGTTAGCATTGCTTGAAGACAGGTGCACCATCGACGTGCAGTACGCCTTAGTATGCAACGTCACCGTGCCCCCACGTGGGCAATGGGGGTGAAGTGTCTTGCCGCAGGTGGGATTCGAACCGAGGACCTCTCGGTTTGCAGCCTGCACCTCTACCTACTGAGCCACCGCACCCCCGTAAACAGTCTCAGGCATCAGTAGTTGTATTCCCGTGCGAAATATGACCCTTGACCTCTTACAAAAAAAATAATCGTAAATGTTAAGCTCTCAGGACACCAGTCAAATGGTGTAAGAAATTAGAAAATTAGCCAAGCCCTCAAATAGTCTGTCGTCTGCTTTCGCGTCAATCGTCTAGAATATTGCAGTTGGTCGGAAAAGCGAACCTACGGTTCGCTTTTCCGGCCAACTGAAATATTCCAGACGATCGAATCTAAAAGAACCAAAATCATTCAGTTTCATTTTATCAACGCAAGAAAAGTTTCTCTCAATCGATAATTGATTTGACCGAATCTTTAATGACATTACAATACTGCTAGACGTGTTTGTAAATTAAATACTCATCAATGAAGACTCACTGTAATTGTATGGTTCCCTGTGTAGTTCCACCAATTATGTTAATATCTCGATCAGTGTTCACGCTGGCATGTGCCAAATGCCCATTTGTCGAAAATCTGGCACATAAATGTGAGCGTTTGGCACAAAAATTTGGCACATAAATTCAAAATCACGAACCTGGTATATTCTGGATTTTCGCCAAAACCGGGTATATGATATTACATTTTCTCCAGGTAAAGCGAACAAATGATAAGTTAAATACGCTTCAAAAAAAAAGAAACGCAAAACAGGTATAGTTACGATAACATGGCAAATTTTGGAGAATATAGTGATGAAGTGTGGCTGTAGATATGGTTAACGACATATCGTGGTGGTCTAAACATTATGTAACATTTTGGAAAATAGGGCATAATTTCGGCATCCGTGACCTCAAAATATTGGAAATTAACAAAACAAAGTTTCTACTGAGTGAATACCTGATCATGAAGTTGCACGCTCCGAGCATACGAGCTGAGCGTCTGGGGCTATAAATGGACATGGAAATCGGTCGGAATTCGCACAGCATTAAAGGGATCTTGCTCGTGCAAAATGCCGCGTTTGACCGAATCTCAGAGAAATAATGTCATTGGCCGCTTGGAAACATGCGAATCAGCTTTGAATGTTGCGAGAGTGTCCAATGTCTCACCGAGCACCATCACACGCTTATGGAAACGCTACCAAGTCCAGGAGACAACGCAGGACCTTCCAAGATCCCGGATACCCCGAGTGATCACCCCAGCCCAGGATCGATAAATCCGGTTACGTCATTTGCGGGAGAGAACAAACACAGCGACCTCTACAGCGTCAACGCTACCAGGTCGGCGGAGGATTTCAGATCAGACCGTTTGCAACCGTCTCCGCGAGGCAGGCGAGAATATGTTATTTACACACTGACATCACATCTGTCACTTGTGTTGTGGTTTAAAGTAGTTTGATATTTTTGAAGATTTCTATCAGTGTTATTCACCTCTGGAAGATTAAATTTCTGTTTTTAGATTTAACCACCACAGTGAGGTTTCTGAAAATATCTAAAAATGGTATTTGTTATTGGACAATAAACCCCATACTATACACTGTACAAATAAATAACTCCACACAGGGTCTCCAAGCAGACGAAACGAACGTTTACCCTAGAATGAAATGGAAAGAAAACTTGCACAATATTGCTCTCGTCAGTTGGGCCGAAGTCAACTCATTGAAGGGTTAAGTGATAAAATTCGGATAATATGAAAATCGTGACGTTACTTTGATATACAGTACGTGGAGAGTGGATTGTAACTAAATCACCGGCGGAGTGGAGTTATCACCCGTCCTATAATTTTCAAATTTTGTAGATATCGACCAAAAACACAAGCAATGTTTCAGCCAATGGACCTCCGGGTTTAACCCGGAGGTCCATTGGCTGAAACTTTGCTTGTGCTGGTTATGCTTTGCAACAAATTTGCAATTATTGCTTGGGTCGACTCTCCACTCTGCGGGTGATTTAGTAATAATACACTCTCCACGTATTGTACTTTGTACTACTGTCTGAATTTCACTCCCATGCAAACCGTCGTTGTGAAGTGGTGTTTGTTTACTGTGGTAAGCAAGCTGTTTGTTCTTGTAAAATAGACCCAGTCAAGAATGTTTGTGGTGTAAGTTCTCAAAAATAGGCAAGATGAGTATAAACATGGCTTTATCTTCATGTCACGATTAGCCATTTTGCAGAAATATAAAATCTAAATAAAAGACATTGAACACCAATAAATAATAAATAAATATAGTTAACCTTTTAACAAACTTAATGGCTCTGTCCAACAAGCAAAATAAAACAAAAATGCCTCTCTTATTTTAATATTTGTTAATTTTTTGCCTCCAAAACATAGTTTATATCCAACATTGAAACGAGCTCGTTCCAATGAGGAATCATAAGCTATGATTTGAGGGTAAAAAACTTAAATTTTATCAGTTATTCAGTACACTTTTGTTCAAGTGTCGCCATCAAGTCGAATTATGTAAACAGGTTAGAAGGTTAAAGAACACTCGCATCATATGTCTCACACACGATACCGTGTTATATTATTGAAATAAAATAATGAAAATTATTCATAACACGACACTTCAGAATCACTCTGTACACGCCACTTCAAAGAGTTTCCGAATATTATTCGGGTCGAGGTTGAAAAATATCAATACCTTAAAAGTACATCATCGCCAATTCTCTCAACATCCGCGCTGTACATGGCTCATCAATTTGCTAATAAAGGAAATTGAGATTTTCCTACTCTTGGTGGTACGCACTATTTCAAAATGTTTTTGTCGTTTGATCAAAAGTTCTCAAGAGTGAATGTCCGTCGAGCGCAATTGGAGTGTTATTTCCAGAAGGTAGTGGTCTCCATACAGTTAAAACTAGAAGTCCGGTCACGAACTGTGCGCTTATCTAGGCTTAATTGCGCGTAGGATTTGCGCACAATTGCCCTATCGAATGGCATCCAAAGCATGGCAGGTTCTACTGGTTACTCAACGCAAACACAGGCAATGTTTCTGCAAATGGACCTCCGGGTACAGAATTTGATAGCCTTACTATGGTTATAACGCATAGATTAACGCGCAGATCGACGTGCTATTTGTGCGCATTTCATGACAGGACTTCTAGTTTTAACTGTACACTTGGAATGGTTGGGAGATGGACAATTGTCCAAATAAGAACAGTTTTCCTCACTTATTCAGCACGTTTAGTCACAGCTTTCTCACCAAAGTAATGTTTGCGTAGCAGCTGTTGTTAATTTAGGACTTTTGTTCTTGTTTTTCTTGTTGGAGGCAGAGAGTGTTTAGAGTCTTTGTTTGTTTGTTTCATTATTTTTCTCTTTATTTTGACACTTTTCGTTTTGCTTTATGATTTTCTCAAGAAATACGTTATGTGTCAAACAATTTTATTTTGAAGGAATATGGGTGATCTTTTACTGATACAAGAGGAAGGTACATCGTTTTAATAGTGTGCATCCGGTTTGCTCGTCCGCCACTGCGTGGTAAATACAAAGAACGACAGGCGTGCGTGAATGTGTTAATCGATATGGCACTAGTGTCAGCGCAGAAGGATAGAAAGAGAGGCCACTGGCCTCGAGTTTTTTCCTTCCGCGATGGCACACGAGCCATATCGATTAACCCATTCACACACGATGATTTGTGATAATTCAGAGGCTAGCATATAATAAACTGTCGTATCTGCTGGATCTCATGTAAATCTCGCAATGCCTTGCTACATACGTCGCCTGTGTGATCATTCATTGGTGTATTTGATGTGAAGTACGCATTTAAGTTCCTAGTTTGTCGCAAATAGCCCCCAATACCACTATAGTTTTCCCATCAAATCCAGCTTTCTGGAAAACAAGAGTTTCAAGATCGTCATCATGCCTGTCTCAAACGAGTCACACGTGAACGGGCTATTTCTACCAATGACATATAAATAAATCGGCAAGCACAGAACATAAACACGAGTGTCTCTTCATTAAACTCCGTTGACAAACATTCCAGTCGAGGTATATTTGAAAATACTGTGTTGAACAATTGCAAAATAACAATTGACAACTATTTTCAAGATGCGAATCCAACAAAACGTAGGAGAATCTGTGTTATCGAAAGCGATTCCTATTGAAATTCAAGTCTTGCCTCCATTGCTTTGACTTTCAAGTTTCAAGTTCAACATGAACGTTCGATAGCACAACTACGCGTTTGGGATTCCTCAATTCCATAACTTGTTAATGGTTATTGGACTAATACAATTCTTGTTGTATTTGATTTTGCAGGTGTTGTGATCAGTTTAAAATACTACTTGTCATATAATAAACAAATTATTACAACAGTCAATTGATCATTTGATCTGGCCGGTCTCATCTCGTCAACTCGACGGCATACAAGAACACAGATCAATTGACTGCTGCAATAATCTGTATTGGTGAGTTGTTGTTGTTCAAGGTACATGCAAGCTTAAAACACACTGGAAATAACAAAAGGAGTAAAAGCAAGGTTGTTACCCATTTGTTAATCACTACTTTGTTTTACAAAGTAGCTCGACGTTGCGAGCCATATGACAGTTTATGGACCGGCCATTCAACCTGTGATTTGTTTATTGACCGAAGCCAAGTTGGGGTCAATACGCACATTAAAACTTGTTTGAATATCCATGAGTCAAGGTCAATAGTCCTGTTAATATTTCAGCTAGAAATATTTTATTTTTCTTTGCAGGATTCCCCTAACCTTTTCTCGACAATAAGCTTAAACGTTTTTCCGTCACGAATGCTAATGACCTTCTCGGGTATATTGTAACGTTCCGGCCGTTGTCACTTGGCTACGGGGTCATATGGACTGGAGCCTTCACAATAGATTAACAGGGAAATGAATTAATTGAGGTTTAATATTGTTTGATATGTGGTTAACTTAGTGGGGAAGGTCCCCCCCCCCCCCCCCAAAAAAAACACCCTTATTTGTCGTAGGCATTATCACCGTGTGGAGTATCCCTGTATGAGCTTACATCCAAAGAATTAAAATATTATAGCAGTAAATGTCTGGTATAGTTTCTTCATCACCGCCGATTTTTCTTCAACATACCACATCCACTTTGAAATATATCGTGGTAGATTTGAATTCGGCACACTTAGTTTCGTAAGAAGAAATTGTACGAAACTTATTCTTTGATGCAGAAAGGCATTTTCGTAAATAGACCATGTAAATAATTCTTGGCGAGTTTTTTTCAATACTGAAGGGATGTCGGTGACAAGGTCATCTGCAAAATATTCTGGTCTCCTAGTTTCTTCTATTTTGGTTCGAAGCATCCCATTGTGGCTACTACGAGAATAATGTCACGTGTAAACAATACAGTTCGTTCACCCGCAACGCTGCTCAGTTATTTTCTTTAAATACTCTACAACGCACAATATCAAAGGCAGTTTTCTTCGTTATAAAAAAAATTAACAATATTAATTGGGTACAAAAGACTGCATGACTCTTTGATCAGATCACTAATTGAATCACATGTCAGACAAATCGATTTTTTTATAGCTTTCAAATTGATTAAACCAGAGATATAATTTTATTCTATTTTTTGAAATCGTGAATTTTTTTTTTCTTTTCAAGAAGCGTGACTCAATTATTTTGGAAAATGTATTTTACTGAATACTTGCATTTATCAAACTGCTTAACGAAGAATTCATTTCCGGTTCACGCAGTTAGTGCATGATGGAGAAAATATGTTTTTGTCTTCACTATCGGCAAATTGTGCTGGACGATATATTGAGTAAAGATTGCGAATCATGAGTGTTTGATATTTGATTGTACGTGAATGATACAGCGGGCATAAATGTATTGACATTTGTAGAAATAATATTTCGTAAGTGAGACCAAGCTTTCAGACCAGCAGTCTAATTTTGTTCGGCATTCGACGCAATCATAATCATTGGCTGTTTATTTAACCACGTTTTGTGGAGTTAGCTCGCTGACGATCGTTGATACAATGTGATGTCCTTTTACTCTCAACAATATACAGATATTCTTTCGTGTTTCAGTTATAGATATTCAATCAATAAGTACTTAATTCACTTTGAAAATATCAAGATATCAATAGAATTAGTGGAACTACATGTATGGTGCGTTATCATAATACTACGGCCGTGGTGAGGTTTATTGTCGAATGGTAATGTCATCAAAAATTCGGTGGTCAAATGAAGCTTCGATTGAGCAACCTTAGGTTCGCTTTTCCGACCAACTGAAATATTCCAGACGAGAGACTAGACTATATCAGGGTTATACTGGTCTCAGGCCATAACAGCGCCGAATTCCTAACAGAGTTAGACTGGTGGCTTGAGAGCTTGAAACTTGACGAACACTTGTTTTCATGAATTGAGCGGCGATTCATAAAGAAAGAGTTCTCGTCGACAATCTCACAATATATTTTTGTTGTAATCTTGGGCGACTATTTTCCCCATCACATGCACTCAAGCAAAAATAAAGGTATCGCATACTCGCATGTACAATACTAGTTAGTAGTAGTAATACGGTATTTGGCAGGGTACACAGCCCCGTGTGCCTTGTCGGGTTTTTAAGTACATAACACCCTGACAGGGTACATGTGTGCCCTATCAAAGACCTATCTTTACAACGAACTTGTCGTACTGTTCAAGCTACCTTAAACTTGTGCTATTTTGAATGTGATTTCTTGCTATCTACTCTTTCTAGCGTCCAAACAGAAGTCACGGTGTACCTCATCAAGTCTCTCTTTTGGAATCGATTTAATGCGAGTGTTTTGCTTTTTTCTGATAGTTCTTCTTTTTGGTGTAAGATGGCACTAACTTAGCGCGTTTTTTTTTCTATTTCACTATCTCCTGTGGGTTGCAACTCACTTCATGTTTACTTTTGTTTGTTTATATTTTAATCATGCGTAATGCTATTTTTAGACGTTATCGTATTTTCAGTGAACTCTTCTGGTGACTTTTATCTCCGTTACGTTACCCAACAGAATGTCGCGTGGTTTTGTGTGAACTGGTCAGACCCCGAACATAGCTCTATGCGCACTTTCAAGGGGCCAATCACAATTCAACAGTTTTCTTTGCACATGGTGTAATTCACTTTTAAATTTACACATAGTAAATTATCTTTCATTAAGTAATGTATGGATCTTTCTTATGACTGTATAGAAATTTTGATTGTTCAGAAATTAATTAAAAACATTCATCATTTGGATAGATGTACTGGCCCTCTGACACATAACGCACAAGGGTGCATCTTTATCTTCCTTGGGAAATTTTCGCCTGAAATGTTCTTCGGGTGATGCAACCTGCTTCATTTCGACAAAATATCAGATATGATATTGAGTTCAGTTTGGGTCAGGGGATGGTTTTTCGGCCCATTAATGCAGCAAGGTGTCATCTGCAACGCAAGGGAAGATATGTCATGCATGGAATTGTGGACTTCCAGCCAAAATTGTTTTGTTTTCTTTTTTTTTTTTTACACTGTTACTACCAATAGTAAATAATGTTTATATCCGTAACTGACCCCTATTTGTAAGTGAATTGTTTTGGCTGAGGCAAGCTCACATTTGTCACAGCCACCGAAATAGTTATGGCAGTTTACCGGTCAATTGTCCAACCAAAATCGATTCTGCGACCTTGACTCGAACTTTAGAATACAGCTTAGCTGTTTCGCCCATTTGTCTGATTTCTGTTAACGTGTAACAGTGACTCGTTCGTCACAAATCGGATGATTCTGTGCCTCAATCATGAAATAAGCCCTTGGAACTGAATGACGAATGACTGTCACTGACAGAAGAGTAACCGCACTTGTGCAGAAATGCTGGTTTCGCTTTTTGTTAGTATTCCCGCTGCTGGGTGTCGCTAAACATAAAAACTGAATCGCAAAATGCCATGCGATACCGCTTAACTCTTAGAAGCCGGGTGTCGAGTTTTCTTGCCTGCGATGTAATACGGCAGGTAATCTGGCTGTGACGGTTCGGCTATCTTTGGGCTGGGGAGAATAAACACTGAGCAGGTGCTTCTTGTCAAGTGTCGTCTGCCTGAATAGGCAGACGACACTTGACTAGAAGCACCTGCTTTACTGTAAGTTTTTCGCGGTATGTCATGTTCAATAAATTCATACTGATTACCCGTCTTCTAAGAGTTAAAGTATACCCTGTATTTTGCAGTATGTCAGTTGTTCTTATCATCTTTGACAATTGATTTTGTCGTCTATAGGGAATGAGGACAGATCTAGTTTGATTGTATCTAGATGTTCTTTTTTTTTTTTTTTGCTTTGCGGAGGTGATGATGCTTTTGTAAGTTTGATACATCGGACATTTCCTCAGAAACGTTCGAATTAAAATCGTAACTGCTATTTTCCGTTTGTATGGTGCGGCCGATAAATGTACGGAGGTATAAGCTGGTTTTGCTCATGACAACTTCGCAGACGCAAACTTGGGTCCTGTGAGTCATGGGTTTTCTGTTCTTTTTTACCGAAATCCGTAGCGAATAAAGCTTATATATTTGAATTGACTCAAATCACAGGCCTGGCATTCTGAAAAATGCAGGAGGGCATAGAATCGCTCTCCTCAATCAGCTTAGGAGAGAAATTAGCTTTACACAGCATTTTAAGTATCCAATTGAACGAACTCATTGAAACTGAAACCAACAGACTACATCAGTGATTTTATTAACTTTACTAAGGTAAAGCGAAATCTCTTAGACATCTAGATGTCTCACTCAACAACCGAACACACACTTGACAAGACCTGTGTGTGTACCCAGACCTGTTGTCCAAGAAAGTCATACGCCTACCACTACCACCTTCAACCCCCAAGGGGGTTGAAGGTGGTAGTGGTAGGCGTATGACTTTCTTGGACAACAGGTCTGCTTGAATCTACAGTCACATCCTGGTGCAAGTGCTTCAAGTGACAGGATAGTAGTAATGGTAGTATATTATAGTGTCAATATTCCTTGAATAATTACCCCTCAAACTGTGATGTCAGTTGTTGAACTTGAAACTGACAGAAAAAAAATATTGCTGTGACCCATTTTGCTTCAAATGATTGCACCTGTGTTTGGGTATGGTCGCAGCCATTATCTTTTACCACTAAATCACTTTCAAAATGAAATTACGTGACGTTATGTGTCTTCGAAGTTAAATTACATTTTTGCTTTACAACAAAAATTTAATGTGAGCATAATACATGTAGTCTCAACCATCCCAGACCAAAATATTTAGGAGGGCAATTTTTCGCTCTCCTTAATTCTTTCAGGAGGGCAGTAAGGAGAGCTAAAAAATCGCTCTCCTGAAATTGCCAAGCCTGAAATCACGAACCTTGTACCTCTTCAAATCGAAGAACTCAACTTCGTGATCCTATGCCCGAACATGATCGACCATATACTTCATTGTACACCAGTTACAAAAAGCATGTCTAACAAATATTCGTGCCGTAATGAATTGTATCGTTGCAGTGCACCGCAATGGTAACATGATTTAGTTATTATAAAATACGTGTTGTAATAATATCTCGTTCGGTGACAGTTTGCCTATATTTTCAAATGGCACAAAGAGCTCATGTAACGGAGGCATGGGAATCAGGCCGGGGGTCTAATAACTAACAAACCTGGTAACTTGAGAAGTATTAGCGAAATCTTAGTTCACAGACCTTCGTGTTGAACAACGGGGTCCGTATGCAAATACTTTGCTTGTGTTTTTTTCCCCAGTAATTTTGCAGCGTAATCTTCTGGGGCATACAGTGTAATAGGTTCGAAATTAATTGTATTCCAGCTAAAAGAAGATTAGCAAAAATAGTATTACCGGATAGGGTGGGGCTTATTTACTTATCCAATTCTCTTATATGGCCCTAAGGACTTTGCCTTGATCCCATATTGATAATGCCGAGTCAATCGTAGTTTACTTCCGACGTCCGTGTTTATCATTACCCTGTGCAATTTTGCAGTATTTGTTCCTGGTAGCACAACACACATAAAACAGACAATTCGTTATATAATAGTTTTTTTATGTTAGGTTTTTTTCCACCCATTGTGTTTGTATATTAATAATAACACTTCGACTAGCTATTGATTTATCGCGGCCCTCGGTTGATAAGGTCTTAATTAACCCTGTGCTTCCAAATGCCACTCCCCCTCACGCCTATTCTGTCCTCCGAACACCCGTACACGACCTTTCTGACGATATCCCGATCCTCATTCTTCTCATTTGGGCCGCTTAACATACTTGAAGAAGTATTAGCGAAATCTTAGTTCACAGACCTTCGTGTTGAACAACGGGGTCCGTATGCAAATACTTTGCTTGTGTTTTTTTCCCCAGTAATTTTGCAGCGTAATCTTCTGGGGCATACAGTGTAATAGGTTCGAAATTAATTGTATTCCAGCTAAAAGAAGATTAGCAAAAATAGTATTACCGGATAGGGTGGGGCTTATTTACTTATCCAATTCTCTTATATGGCCCTAAGGACTTTGCCTTGATCCCATATTGATAATACCGAGTCAATCGTAGTTTACTTCTGACGTCCGTGTTTATCATTACAATTACTGTGACATAAAAATAGAACTCCACGCAGATAAGTGGTCTTTATCTCGACCAAATGGCGATCTGGACCAACTACTATACAACTTTACAATTGTATTTTCTAGAATTGTATTCTCTAGTTACGACTTTAAAAGGGTTGAAATGTACCATTAGCATTTTCAGAGATGTGGCAATTTGCAATTTTGCAGTATTTGTACCTGGTAGCACAACACACATAAAACAGACAATTCGTTATATAACAGTTTTTTTATGTTAGGTTTTTTTCCACCCATTGTGTTTGTATATTAATAATAACACTTCGACCAGCTATTGATTTATCGCGGCCCTCGGTTGATAAGGTCTTAATTAACCCTGTGCTTCCAAATGCCACTCCCCCTCACACCTATTCTGTCCTCCGAACACCCGTACACGACCTTTCTGACGATATCCCGATCCTCATTCTTCTCATTTGGGCCGCTTAACATACGAATCATCACCGTTGTGCCAACCAAAACACACCTAATAGGCTCCCTTCTCCTATCCCACTTCCTCATGAAGTCTGCAATCAGAATATATTCCTTGCCAGCATACGCTAACAGTGGATACCATTCTTTTGAACTCTACAGATTTTGGTCGTGTCGAACGGCAGTATTTTAATGAAATGTTTCTTAAACATCGATTTTGAAACTCAAACTCGCATAAAATTATGTCGTTTCTTAAGGAGATCGACATTTTTAAAAATAAATTTTAAGTTGTTTTTATTCTGCTAAACTCTTCATGTTCCAACAATTTTATTTGCGCAGTGTTCTGTAAAAAATTGATGTAATTTTCTCATTACTGTTTTTACTATACTTATTTCTTCCTCGTTTTATTTACAGATTTTAATCTGATTTTAATTGTCATTTTATATGGTCAGATATACCTCCTTTACCGTAAATGATATTTATAGCCATGATACAACCTTATCCACTCATGTGATGCTGAGCATCAATTAATGAATTCAATTTTTTACCAATTCGAAATCTAGTCAAATGTATTTCGAACGTACAATAAACTTACGTTTTTACAGATAAATGTTGCCGTCGGATTTCCATCTTGAACAAGCTCACATTTGTCACAGCCAACGTAACACTTAACCCTTTACCCAACGCAGACGATATCAAAATTTATTATTTAAATATAATTTTTTTAAATTTTTAAAAAAATTTCAACAAAACCATATCATGTGACTCCTCGTTGGAACGAGCTCACCGAGCTCGTTCCAACGAGGGATCACATGATATGGTTTTGTTGAAATGTTTTGAAAAATAACATTTTTTAAACTGCTGGAATTGCATATTACGCGGGCGGATGCGGGCGATTCGTTAGGTAAAGGGTTAATCAATTGGAACTGAAACGTAAGGAAATGTGACGTTTTTTGTGTTCGATCTCGGACCGATGATTGATTGAAGCTTTCAGAAATAAAAATGTTTAAACAAAAACCGTATATGTATGAATAGCTGGTTACGAATGCCATTAGGAAATATACAAATCAAAGCCCATCGATTGATGACTTGTCAAGCACTAGAAAATGTTTAGTGACACAATACAGAACGGTGAAAGCTTGTCGATAAGATTGTTTTTTCCCGAATATTAGTGCTGGTAACATTATTAAACAACTGTGTCTGATATTCCGTGCATAGTTTCAAATTCAAACGTTATGTCGTCTGCCATTGATAAAATTATTGCCATTTCAAAGATTATTGTTATATCTGTCACAAACAGATGTGGAAATTTTACGCTTCTAAAAGACTACTTTACTGTTAGAATCTGCTGATTTGGGTCTTCTCTTGAATAACAGAAAGTATATTTTAGTCAATAACACCTTGAATAACTGATATTTTTCAGTTTCAATTTCCGGCTCAGAAAAATAGCGTATGATTGCCACATTGTAACTAGCTCAACATTAGCTATTTTCAAGACAAAGAAACAATAACATTTATTGGGCGATTTCTGTGAATAGCCCCAGTTACCGTTACACGTTACGTCGTTGTGTAAAGATTATCTCCTTCTTTCTCTAAATACATGGTCTAATATGAGGGTATCACTTTAGTCATTTTTCCACATAATGTATACATCAACTCTAACCTTTGTGTTAAGTCTACTTTCACAAGCAGTTATGTTTTCCTGGTGGAACGCAGAGGAACGGTGTTGCCCTACCTTTTAGATCCCCCCACAATTGCAAGGTCAGGAATTGCTTGATCTTGAATATCCATCACACTTTGTAGCAAGCAAGATTAAGGAGTGGTCGCTGTGTTCAGCATAGCGAACATTCCTTCATCTTGCCAGCTGTATTAAGCTCATGATAGTTATCGGTAAGTTAGTATGGCCGCCTTGGACTGGTCATGTTCCAAGGGTGGACAATTTAATATATATATATATATATATATATATATATATATATATATATATATATATATATATATATATATATATATATATATATAACCGGGTCCTACTGGGAGGTAGGACGTTCTAGAATACCTTTCAGAATTTGTCTAACAGTATTTTCTTATCTTTTGCTTTCTACTTTTACCCCGGTTTCTTTCGTTTCCGGGTTGTATTACACACCCGTTCAGACAGAATTTGTATTACACGAGTACTTTTATCGCCACATTTCATTTCTTTCGTCGCCTGTGTTTATTTGGTCTTCATCAGACCGAAAGCTTGGTGAAAACAGGGTTTTTTTCTGTGCTGTTTGAACTTTATTTATTGGTCAAATTGCCGTCATGCTCGGGAGATTACTCACTTTTAGAGGCTTTCATTTTTTACCAATTCATATTACGTTACGTTAAGTGCCCTACCAATGTATGCCGCGTCATGGGAACGTAAAATTTAGCTTCACGCTTATCCGAATTGTTAAATGAGAATTAACATATTTTTCAAGATGGGCGTAAGTCTTATAGGTCGATTTATTGCCTGACAAGTGTCTGCCTAGCTCCTAATTACGAACCCAGTTATAAAATCACCGTTTCATATCTCCCTTGGGTGGCAACAAGTAAAGATATGTTCCGCGTTTCACGTTGTTCTCTGCATTCAAGTGTAAATTATATACAAAGATACCGTATCATATCTTCGTTGGGTGGCAACAAATAAAGATATATTCCGCGGTATTACGCAACAAGTAAAGATGAATTACACACTATTGCTAAAACCTCGACTGGTAAAAGCGTGTACTAACGCGGAATATATCTTTATTTGTTGCCACCCAAGGAATATATGATACGGTATCTTTGTGCATAATTTACACTTGAATACAGAGAACAACGTGAAACGCGGAACATATCTTTACTTGTTGCCACCCAAGGAAGATATGATACAGTTTTGTGCATAATTTACACTTGAATGCAGAGAGCAACGTGAAACACGGAACATATCTTTACTTGTTGCCACCCAAGGAAGATATGGAACGGTGATTTTGTAACGGGGTTCGTGATTAGGAGTTAGGCAGCCACTTGTCAGGCAATAAATCGACCCGAAAGACGTAAGCCCATCTCGAAAAAAAATTTAATTCTCATTTAACAATTACGATAAGCGTGACGCTAAATTTTACGTTCCCATGACGCGGTATACATTGGTACGGCACTTAATGTAACGGAATATGAATTACTCAAAAACGAAAGCCGCTCAGAAGGGAGTAATCTCCCGAGCATGGCGGCAATTTGACAAAATTATATATATATACGTATATATATGGAGGGATATAAATACACAAAACTTGTATCCTTGGAAGGTTGCACGCGCGTTTGTTTCGGTTTGTAACTCAATCATGTCTCACCAGAGCGACATTTCCACATTCTTGTCATAAAACAGAGGGGTGGTAATAGTCCTGATTAGCTGTCTATAAGAGCAATGAAATCCACTTCGCGAAATCAGCAAGAATATGATTCTTCACTAATAATTTCGAAATTTTGTCGGGAAGATCCCTGGCGAATCGTCAATGTTTGCAGAAATGATGCTCCTCTACTTTTTAATTTTGGAGAGAATCACAAGATCAGTTTTGGTTTGCGCGCCGTCTCCTCATTCTCCGCGTGTGTTGATAGATGATTGTTCACGCTTTTATCTGTTCTTGGGATGACGGGCCCGAATGTGATTTTTTATTCTAATTGGTCTTTGGCTTCAAACTCGAAGTGTTGGGAAAAGAATCCCACCGTTATGTAAGCGAGAGTTGGGTAGTGACGGTAAAACGTGCTTCAATTTTGCCACTAAGGATGAAGATGTGATAGGGTGCAGTTTCCAACGAATAAAGCAAAAGTTGTATTATTGAAAAATTAATTTATGAGTGAGTCATGAAACGGGTCATACTGAACTGTCTAATAATGTAATTCTCTCAGCATGTGTTACTAACAATTACAAAAATGAAATCCGAAACTTTGGAAACAAATACGAATACAATATTGATAGACAGATAGATATTTTATCTGCCATTACAAACTTAACCCTCTACCCAACGTAACGATCAAAACCGGCCAGCGCTATTCTCAAAAATCACCAATTAATTTTCATTATTTTTTCATTTTTTGTCTCAAAAACATAGGTTATGACCCCTCGTTGGAACGAGCACGGTACAATCTAATAGATTAATTAGCCTGGCAAGATTACTTAACAACATCCGGCACGTTCTCTTTACTTTAATGTATAACAATTTAATTGTCTTGAGATGATTAAACAACACTTTCATTAAGAACACTTTCCTTAATTGATAATAACAGCCAGATCACGTTCCATACTCCTCGTCGGAGAGATGGCACAGTACAGTCACCGTGGAGTGATCGTAATCGACGCGTGGGCAGTGATGTCCACGCATGCGTTTACGCGGTAATAAACAACATCATCAGCAAAACCCGGTTGAACCCGGTGCTTCATTAGTTAATTTTTTTGATATTACTTACAACGAAATGGAACTTTTCTACTGCTTTCTTCGGTATGAAGGGCATTTCTTCTTGGGAAAGATTTTATAAAAAGGATTCTTATTTTATCATAAGCTGGGCACTCTAACACAAGTGTTGTCCTGTTTCATTCACTAGACACGATCTACGCAATCCATTTTCTAAAGGGTGTGGTGTTTGGTAGTTACGTCCTTTTTTCTATTTCTTACTTATGGTTACAGACACAACGTCTCGATATAATCCGCGCCTCGATAGAGGGCGTACGCACTAGATACGGTTCAATCAAAACCTATTTTTTGAGCGAACTGAATGAAGAGGCGTATTTGAACCGATATTTGTGTTGCAATTATTAATTGCTTCAGCAGCAAATACGACTAGCGCTTCTCTGGAAAATCGCCATGCATAATCTATATTATTTTGTTTTTGTTTAGATAGATATATACTTTTATCTGATAACCATAGAGTATAACAACCGTTGTATATACTTGAAGTATATACAACGGGTGTTGTATATAATTATAATTTATGCGAACGACCTCTGACCTCTTTCAATTCCATTTTCATTCATTCATTCATGAAACATCGTTATATCACAGGGCAGGTTTTAATTGTACGCTTATTGCACTTTGTCAAAATCCTCTGATGGTGTCATTTCTTATTTATTTTGCTTCAGTAAAGGCAACCTAAAATTTTGCTTCAAAACATTGTAGAAATTACTTGAATGTTAATAGTAATTAGTATGCGGCGACTGCGAACTATTTATAGTCACGGCCTCGATCAAAAGTACTCGCGGAACTGCGCTAATTAAAAGTTCGTCTGCTCTACCTGAAAAAAAACACTTCGTAAAAATTGTAAACAAACGCAAAATTATTTGTTATATTGGGACTACAGCATAAAACACGGAAGAAAACTGGAACTATGTCAAAAAAAGAATAACTCTACTGAAACACCGTTTTGTTACTGTTAATAAAATAGTTGAAATTTATTTTGTTCCAGCGCAGTTACATGATGCAAGAAGTGCAATCGCACTTTACAATCGCCGTCATCGATTTTGTAATGTAAGGGACACAACTCTATGCGTCTTGTCCTATTTCTTTTGTCTCGTAGACTGGTTTTCTTTGGAGGCATATATAAGTCGGGTAGACGCACGAGACGGGTGTCTGTTTGTTATCAGATAAAAACAATAAATATATAGTGTGTTTTTTATATCTGTGTTATACAACTCGTTGAAATATGGTTTATTTTTTCTCGGCGAAGCCTCGAAAAAATAAACCATATTTCAACTCGTTGTATAACACAGATATAAAAACACACTATATGTTTATTGTCTATTTATTTAGCAGATTGCAAACTCATACATTACGGTAATTGTATTAAAACTTTCAATAAAATGATATAAAATGTATGCAGCAGGGAGGTGGCATGGGAAGATGATCTATCTACCTGTCATCTCCCGAAGAAGCAGCTCTCGAAAACACTGGTTACAGATTTCCAAGTTTAGAGGCAGAGTGAAAAATTAAGTATAGGAGAGAAGTTAGAGGTAAAGCGGGGTATTTTTGCCTCTGAAACATAGCGGTTGATCGGTTATACGAAAGCGCTTGTTGAGTTTGTTCCAGAGAGGAGTCAAAAGTTATGTTTTGGGGGCAACAATTGAACATTTTTAGTTATTCGAGATTTGTTTTGGCCAAGTGCCGTCGCCTTCTCGTGTTGGGTAAAAAGGATTGAAAAACTGAATAACATGTTCCGATGTGGACTTTTCTGTTCGTTTTCGGCCATCGTCCCATTCAGAAGATGTTGCCGGCTCTGTCAAGAACAATCTCTTAACTCTTCAGCCCGGTACGCATACATTTTTGCGTAAAAGATTTGGTGGCTGATTGACAAACAATTTCATGGCCAACCAATTGTTAAGAAGACTCAGTACTAATTTAATCTTAAATTAGCAATGAACCCTCCCAACAAATAAGAAGTGGAGTAGACCGTTGAGTAAAATTAGGACTGAACATCTCCACAAGTCAAAATGGATGAGTCCATTGAAGCCAGTCGATTGAAATACAACATAGTCTGGAATATGTAGACGAGTGTTTCGTGGTGATTATTCATAGCCACTTGGGGAGTTATTCATCAAATTTATTTTTAAAGTCATCAATAAAAGTAACAATGAATTAGTGACTTAGCATTCACTCCAATCGAACATTTTCATTTCCTTGGGGAGCCAATAGCGTCTGCCGTGTCGACAGGTCGTTAAATTGATGCTCCCTCCGCCTCATGCCCCTTGTCTATCAGGATCATTCCTATTCACCCGGCAAAGAAGACTTAATTAACTGGCCAGTGCTAGTTATAGTCTGTATCAAAACAGTAGGCTTTAGTGTTGTTTCAGCGTCAATTACAAATGATTAGCACTGGTCACCTCAGCTGATCGAACCGGAGACAGACTAATTCGTGGTGTGGAATAACATTTCATAATATTTGGGTTCTAATGCCAAGACGGGGTGAGTTGGGTAAGTGAAAGAGTTAATGGGAAACTATATAATAGAGATCTCTGTCCTCAAATGAGGCCCAGCCCAAGGTGAAAGACTCATCAGGGCGAGAATCGGGGATGACTAACCAGAACTGCAGAGAGAGAGGAGAGAGAGAGAGAGAGAGAGAGAGAGAGAGAGAGAGAGAGATAGAGACGGGGGTGGGGGGGGGGGTGACTTGGCAAAGGATAGAGGTCATTGGGCGGTCTGTGTGTTAAGGCGAAGACTGCCTTTCAGATCTTCTCCAAAGAGAACTGCTGTAAACCAGCGGTGGCCAATGAGTTATTATTGGTACTTGCCAATGGTGGTAAATTGCGACTTGATAGTGTAATTTATATTTATTACACATCCATTAAACTTTAAACCCTTGTATTTAACGGAATGGCCGCTATGACATAAATGTTTCTGTATTCAACTGGTGATGTACAAGCCGAAACGTTCTTCCCAGCACCGTTTATACTAGTTCCTTTCCCGTCGAGTCATTAGTTACGCTTCGAAAAGTTTCCAAATTTCGTTATACAATTATCGATCGTCTGTCGCGTAGTGTGAAAATGAAAACGCCCAAAGCAAAATAAGTCTGTTCACAAAAAATTATTTAACCAAAAATGAGATGATATTTAAAAAAAAGAAAAGCCAATCACTTCCAACCACAACATTAACCCAGCCCTTTCTTTTAAAAAAGTTTCTCCGAACTGTTTGCAAATCTGCCCGAATTAATACTTATACTTTTACTCACAGTAATAGCCACTAAATGGTTAGGCGTGAGTGTACACCAGCTGAGGAGAAACAGCGATACGAATTTCAACAAACATTGGTTCCTAAAAGGTTGTTTTGATTTTTATCGATCCATTTGATCAGTGCAGCTCCAAACAAAACAAACGGACTCTTCACCTTTGGGTTTAAACACATCGTAATTAAAATTTGTTTATTTAAATGAATTTTAATGTATGGGGTGTGTAATAAACACATAACGCGATGTGTGTTTAAATCGGTGGGTGTTTTACATAACGAGTTGGAATGGCGTAGTCATATTGCGTTCGGGCGCTCGCGAAATATTCCAACTCGTTATGTAAAACACCCACCGATTCAAACACACACCACGTTCTGTCTATTTATTAAATATGTTAATTTTTGATGGCCAACTTTTACGATCAAAACAATAGTCGACATCTCTGTGATGTCGCAAATTCTGACACTTCTACCGAAGCAATATGTGTTGGCTACACAGTCTATCACCAATACTAGGTTACAAACGGGTCGCGCGGAAATCTTTCGCCTGAATGTCAGCAATCGCTTGAACTCGAAAGCTCGCTTCCCTGTTTCGGAATCATGATCCATCTAATTCCAGAATGTAAATGGCTGTTTAGAGAATTTCAGGAGTTGACCAATCGATATTGTCAATGTTCGGCCACATAACTATTAGAAAAATAGTAATTGGTCTCACGCAACTAATGAATATGAACTCCTCCAGCTGATACCATTGAACTGACATGAAAAATATTCACAAAGTACAGAAACAGTCCACATCATATAGACGATTCCAATCTGTATTTGTTGGAACGTTGAGTACCCATGTAATCTCACGCACTGGGAGGGCAGCATGATTATAGATTACATTTCTTCTCCTTTTCTTTTATATTACTTGTTGTTTGTGTCATCTTTGTTCCCATAATTCAACTAGACACGTCACCAATTCAGTCTTCTTTGATAGAGCTCAGCGAAAATATATGTATATCGCGTTCTAAGGGTTAGCCTATGGTCGAAACAATTATTTCCCATGTTCGTTTCAAGGGCTCTCATGTCCCGCAAAGAACGTAAAGTATGTTTGGTTTCTGAAACTGCAACTGCTATCAACTGCAATCCACTTATGCACTTTTATGGAATCATGATCTATTTCGTAATGACATTAGAGAGGTTTCGCAAAATTGCGATTAACGGCTATTATTACGTATAGTTAGTCTTCGCCGAGAAGCAAAACGAACAATGAATTAGAATCATGTAGGTTGTGTTGTATTTTACGTACCGATACAAATTGTATGGTGTAGGATACATTTCTTAAAATGCCATTGTTGAAATTAACAGTGAATTTATTAACCCCTAGCACACTGGTAGTACAATAGAATGCTCGGCGATCACTCTGTTTTTCTCTTGTTTAACTAGGAATTTAACCAATTATATCTGGTTTGACAGAGCTCCATGAGCTCTGTCAAACAAGATATATTTGGTTAAATATCAAACTGCATTGTGGGGAATATTTGCTACTGAAAACTTTGGAATTTTGACATCAGAGTGCAGAGGGTTAAAGAACTATCACTATTATGCGGACTTCCAAACTGTTAGAGACGTTTCGCAAACTTGCGTTTAGTAAGTACGATTACGAAAAGGGTACATGTCACCGAGATATGCGTTTTTTACCGTCCACCTTACAGTTCCCAGGATTCATGGGATTCCATATAGGCATCCATTGAAAAAGCCGGAGACACGTCACTTGTCGATTTAATTGTTACTGGCGATTTTAATGACAACCAGCTGGTTCCCTCGAGAGTCGGTTTTACTGGAATATGCAATCGTTTTAACCTGAGGCAGCTTGTGGGTGAACCAACTTGTTTTACTGAGTCGGCAGCCACTCTGCCAGATCTTTTTGCTGTGAGTGGGACAGTTAACGCGAATGCCTGCGAGGTCCGAGAACCGGTTGTCCCGGACATGACTCGCTATCACTGAGCAGTATCAATTGATGTCGAATTTTTAAAACCATCTTCTCTCTCCTTTAAGAGAAGGGTATGGCTGTATTCACAGGGTAATTATGAAGCACTCAATAAGGCCCTCTCTAACGTTGACTGGAATTCTCTTTTTGATAACGAATGTCTTGATACTGTTGTTTCCAAATTCACCGACAAATTACTCAATGCAGCATCTAAATATATTCTGAACAAATTATTACTTCGCGGTCGAGTCAGCCGAAATGGATGCACAATGGAATCAGACTACTAATGAGACAGAGGAAACGTCTGTATCGCATAGACAAGCGCACCGGTCTTCCCAACGCTTGGGCAAAATATAAACGAAAACGAAGCAAAGTTGTTACGTCTATTAGGAAGGCCAACGCGTCGTATCTATCTAAAGTTCAGACCATACTAAATAGCAACAAAACCCCTTTTCATTGGGATGGAAGACTCTAAAAACACTTATCATTAGTGGTAACGCGGTAGGTATTCCAGCTATTATCCACTATATAAATAACGCATATTCCTCAAGTTTTGAGAAAGTAGAAGTGTTCTATGAATACTTCTGTTCTATCTCAACAGTTGACGATTCGAAAGCCTCCCTTCCTGATTCAGCATTCCAGGCTTCACGAGTTATTGATAGTATCACACTCCAACGTAGCGAAGTATATGAAGCAATGAAGTCGATAAAGGTGTCCCGACCTTGTAAGTCCACGCCTTGTCAAGGAATGTAAATCCTCCCTGTGCGGGCCTCTTCTAATCTTATTTAATGTGCTCTTGAACAGCTCTTACTTTCCCTCACTGTGAAAAAAGCAAATATCTCCCCAATTTTGAAAAAAAACAGCCCTCAATTTCAGTTACAAATTATCGCCCGATATCATTGATTAGTTGTGTAGGTAAAATATTTGGAAAGTGTGTTTTCAAACGCTTGTTGCAATTTCTGATTGACAATAATGTCCTTAGTCAATTCCAATCAGGTTTTACACCTGGTGATTCAACTGTCCTCCAACTGACTGACATTTACGATGAATTCAGTCGAGCTCCTGATGAAGGCAAAGAAGTTAAGGTGGTCTTCTGTGATGTCAGTAAGGCTTTCGACAAGGTATGGCATGTTGGTCCTATTCACAAGCTGTTGAAAAGTGGTATCTCGGGTGAACTTCTGTTGTTCGTGAAATCGTACCTTTCGGATAGGTCGCAACGAGTTGTGCTAGGGTCGGACGCATCTACCTGGAGAACCATTAATGCTAGTGTTCCACAAGGTTCGATAATTGGACCTTTATTGTTCCTTATATATATTAATGATATAACCGACGGCTTACTCAGTAGCATACGCCTATTTTCAGATGATAATTCCCTATATCTAATTGTAG
Source organism: Pictodentalium vernedei (assembly GCA_031216915.1). Lineage (NCBI taxonomy): Eukaryota > Metazoa > Mollusca > Scaphopoda > Dentaliida > Dentaliidae > Pictodentalium > Pictodentalium vernedei. The sequence continues at coordinate 89,001,371 of CM062293.1, forward strand.
AGAATCCAGAGCAAGCTTAATCAACCATGACCTTGCCACAATAGAACGTTGGGCTAAGACGTGGTTGCTTGAATTTAATCCCAGTAAAACAGAGAGTGTGCTTATATCACGTAAATGTAACCCCACTGCCCTTCCACCTCTATTCGTAGGTGATTCACGGATATTCGAAGTCAGTAATCATAAACATTTAGGAGTCATATTAAATAGCTCATGTTCATGGAACGACCGCATTGACCATATCTGCTCTAAAGCATAGTCTCGCTTAGACCTACTGACGAAGCAAAAATTCAATCTCGAGGTTGCGATTTTGTTGTATAAAAGTGTATATATCTTTTATATTTTTTCTCTTTCGGGCCAGGGTATAAGAATGTGCGTTTATGTAAGGGATCCCGAAAACAGATTTGCCACTTAACAGGCCAGCAATAACTCAAATTCTGCTAATTAAGTATGAAATTTAATATCCATTATGGAGCATTTGTTGAACGCCATATGGGCTATCTGATAACTGATCAAAGGAGTATTCTGCGGTGATCATTATCTGGGTAATTATAGCCAGTTAATATTTAATTGTTGTAAATACGGTACATCGTATATGTTTTGGACACACACCCATATTACGCACTATCCTGTCTCCGAACGCAGCTTCCCGTTCTCCGCTTTCACGCTCCATTATGGCGCATTTGTTGAACGTCATATTGGCTATCTGATAACTGATCAAAGGAGTATTCTGCGGTAATCATTATGTGGGTAATTATGGCCAGTTAATATTTAATTGTTGTAAATACGGTACATCGTATATGTTTTGGACACACACCCATATTACGCATCTATCCTGTCTCCGAACGCAGCTTCTCGTTCTCCCCTTCCACGCTCCTCGCACTTCAATGTTACATGACGCTCTAACTCTGCAGACATTTCTTTCGCCACGGCTTTTTTTCATCTTTCACAAATTTTTGCAACCCACTACCCGCGAAGCCCAACCGCCCAAGAATACTAGTCAATTGTTCCAAGCTTGGGGTATCCATTATTGAAATATTTCACTGAAAATGTCACACATAATTTTTTTTTTCGAGTTAAAGGGTTAATTATTCCCTATCCTACACTGCGTTCTATTATTACGCGAGAATTTCCACCACCGTTATTTTAAAAAGGCGATCGAATTTAAATGATAATTTAACCAATGGTTAACCCCTACACAACTTATGAAAACTATTAAAATTTCAATGAGGCAACCTGCATGAACATTATAACTGAAGCATGAATTAAAATTGTCATTGGGTGATCCTGTTGATTTTGAGCTTTTCAACTGTTACCTTTTAGGAAGATCCTGGTAGCCTCGCCAGATGTCGGAAATCGGGGCTTTGTAGCTGCTAGAATAAATAGATTCACGCCGCGTATTCAGCCAAACTCAAGGAATGTCGCCTGAATCCGTGCATGAACGTGTGTCTCACCGTGACGAACCCGACGGTTTCACTTTTGTTGGTGTGGTTTTTATCTTGAAGGAGTTAATAACTTTTTCTCGAAAAGCTTAAATCAACAGGGGTTCACTGAAAACAATAAATTTAATACTTATATAAAAAAATAAATATGATAATTTGTGACTTACATGGAATCCAAAAGAATAAGAAAATAAAACGTCAATCACCCACACAATTTTTGAGTCACTTGCGGGCCTCTTCACTTTACTCCTTTCACTGCCGTCGCACGGCCACTAGCGTATTGTCACTTTGTCGGGACGCCTTTCCTTCAACAAGTTACGGGATGTCACTCTACCACTGCCGTCGCACGGCCACTAGCTTATTGTCACTTTATTTGACGCTTTTTACACAAGCAGTCGCCGCCAATGGATTAAACTCTCCCCTACGTCTATCTCAGAATAATGTTCATACAGGCAAAGCCTACTCTGCCTATGTATGGCTTGCCTTCTAAAGCAGGTAATGCCGTTTACGTAAATGCACATTAGCTCCCTGAGCTCGTTCTTCGTGTTTCTGAGCCTATTCTCACATATGGCCACCGACTTGGCCCGCGACTGCTCCTATTCTAAATATGAGCTCTGTAGTTCCCCTACATCACAACGTGCCTATGTTTTCGCACCGATGCGGCACCTCCTCTTACCTATAGCATGGGACATCCCCATCTATCCGTAACGACCCACAGTCTTACACACCTTCAGACTGGAATGACTTTTTTGAGAAATCCCCCGTTTTTTATTTCCATAGCCAGAACATTTATTCTCAGTTTAATAGCTTCTCTTGAACTCGGCCGCTTAGATCTATCTTAATTTAATACTCGCTTTAAAGTTCTTTGAAAGACTCGAATATTGGTATCTTTTGACATTCTGTGACAGGCTAGATGCGTAATATGGGTGTGTGTCCAGAACATGTGTGATGCACTGTTTTCCAACAATTACATATTAACTGGCCATAATTACCCAGATAATGACTGCAGGAGAATACGCCTTTGATCAGTTATCAGATAGCCCATGTGGCGTTCAAAAAATGCGTCATAATGGACATTAAATTCCATGCTTAATTTGGCAGCGCTTGAATTATTGCTGGTCTGTTTCAATGACAAATCGGTTTTCGGGGTCCGTCATATACCTATCTTTACGTCTTATGCTTAACCCATTCAGAAAGATTATCGAAAATATTTACACCTTTAAACAAGAAAATCGCATCTTTTAGCTATTACCTTGACACCGCACTCGATCGATTTCGGCTGAGGGATAATATTCAACAACAAGCCTAAGGCTTCGAGTTCAATATGATCCCTCCGCCAAAATCGATTAATAATTTTTTAGTAAACTCGAGGCTTGCAGTAAATACAGAACAGCATACGCGTTCGAACTGTCATTTTTTACCTCACTCGACCGATTTGGGCGAACTGATAATATTGATCTCGAAGTCTTCGGCTTCTCGTTCAATATTATCACTCCGCCCAAATCGATCTCGAGCGATAAAAAATGACAGTTCGAACGCGAATCCTGTTCTGTCTATTTATTTTGCAGTGGTGCTTTTACAACGTCTTCCCCGTGGGAACCCGGGAAGTGGAGCAGTGCTTGTACACTGCGATAAACACGTCTTGCTTTATTGGTAACATAGGGATCGAAATCAACGCGAGGTGGAAGTCTTCTAAAGTGGACATCAAAGGTACAAACGATTGGTTAATCTAGACTTCAACCCTCTTTTGCGGTCACGCGACAACCACAAATGCCGAAGGTGACCTCAAACATCTATAAGTAAGTCAGTGAATTTCATAATCGTCGCAGGAGAATCGTGAAGCATGATCAGCAGATTTGTGCTTTGAAAGATTTACCAGTGGATCTACCGAAAATCTTTTAATCCTCACTGAAAACATTTATTTATTTATTTATTTATTTATTTATTTATTTATTTATTTATTTATTTATTTATTTATTTATTTATTTATTTATTTATTTATTTATTGTTTATTGGGTTTAACGACACGTTCTACAGCCAGGGTCACCTGGTGTCGGACAGTTTAACGCGTGGAGGAAGCCGGAGTACCCGGGGAGAACCACCGAGCAACGTACTAACTCCACACAAGCAGAGTTAGCATTGGGCGAAGACAAGTGCACCATCGACGTGCAGTAGGCCTTGGTACACAACGTCACAGTGCCCTTTACGTGGACAATTGGGCTCATAAAACATGACAAACACTTGGTGAGTGATGCCAAAATTATATTTTCAACAACTAAAAAAATGACTTAAAAAGATAGCTTATGATCCCTCATTGGGACGAGCTCATCGGGTCATAAGTAAGGTTTGGGGACAAAATTTGAGAAAATTAATCAAATCTAAAGAACGATTTTTGTGAATTTCGCTGACAGTTTAACCTTGTAAAGTTACGTAAAGACTTAATTGGTCTTACTTATTGGGCTTATGTCAGGCAGGGATCACCGTGAAGATGAGTCACGGATGGTGCCGCAATTTATGCCAATAATCTGTCTTAGTATGGTTCATTTGATGCTGCGAAACGAAGTTATGGGCGAGTTGTAATTTTTGTCTTTCAGTTCCAGCTGTCAGTGATGAAGCCCCGACTTCTTGACAGTCACCTGCAAGTTTTCATTTCTACATCCCTCACTGTCACTCTATTGAGATTCAATTAAGAGACAACGTTATTTTCCGCGTGTTTAGTATGCGATGGCATCAACATGGAATTCTTTGTTATTGCGAGGATACAAGTGAATTCTTGAGAATGCGGAAGGAATTGTGTAATGTATTTATATAATAAATGTCAGAGAATAAACTTAACAGATAGATGCAAGCCCGCAATTGAATTTGCTGTAATGGACAATCGAGTGTCTTTTCAACAACTGTCCCTTCTCTATTGAAGGTTTCGCCGGGTTCTTCACTGTAGAAAACAATATAACTCAAAGTTGATTACCCGGATGAGTTTTCTTCCCGCATAACATATGTTGGAACCCTTTGCGCACGCATGCAGGTACACGCTAAAAACTAAAGTGTTAAAAACTGCACTTGAAGTGCTGTATTTAACACTTACTAAGTGCTGAACTAGCACTTTGTTCAAGTGTAGATATCCCAGAACTTGACAGGTGTTACAATAATACCACCTGACAAGTGTAATGTCGCGACACTTAAAAGGAAACAACGCAGATGACGCGGATCAGGCTCGAACTCTCGAGCCTGATCCGCGTCATCTGCGTTGTGTCCTTTTAATTATGTACCCACCAAGCGCAAATCAAATTATGGACGATTCTGGAAGAACCACCAATGCTAGACACATGGGAAGTGCCATCCATTCAAGTTTCAGATGTCTGACGATTGTAATGTCTAAGTGCTTAAAGCATTGCACTTTGAGTGTTAAAATCAAACCCTAAGAGTTAAAATGGGTTTAACACCTTGAAAGTGTCAGTTTTAACGCTTTAGTTTTTAGTGTGCAGTGGCTCAGTGGTTAGAACATTGGACTTCAAACCGAATGGTGCTCTGTTCGATCCCCACCAGGGGTAACTGCGTTGTGTCCTTGGACAAGGCACTAAATCCCGATTCCTCACGTGAGGGCACGATGGTACTGTGAACTAAGTCGTACTGCACGTCTATGGTGCACTTGTCTTCAACCAATGCTAACTCCGTTTGTGCGGAGTTAATACGTTGGGTAGTCCGACAGTGCTCGACGTTGCTCGGTAGTTGTTTCCGGTTACTCCGGTTTCCACGACCCGTAAAACTGCCCGACACGAGGTGACCATGGCTGTCGAAAGTGTCGTTAAAACCTCAATAATAAGTAAGTGCGAATAAGAAAATGAGTAATAATTTTTCCTGGACAAGCATACAACTACCTCTACCCCACTCCTTCCTATGTTTATGATTAGCGATCACAACTACAGGCTATCATTATCTTCGCTTCTTCCAGCAGAACAACATAATTGAGACGAAAAGTCTCTGGCCCTTCACTGTTGCACAGATCTCTTCCCATCGATGTTGTGATGCATCTTGTGCAGCCATACCAGTGTAAAGTAAAATAACCTGATCATTGTATTATTGTTGTCCTGTGGTGTACGAAAGGTGACCACCTGGAGATGAAATCTGAAAATATCAACTCGAAACCCTATAACCCCACAACTGTTCGTAGATTTAAACAGTCACAAGAATCGACGAATATTTTTATTACCTCGTTCCGGTCATCGACGTGTCCAGCAATGAGGTTCGCTGCTCGTTGGTTAATGTGTAGGACTTTTGATATTGAGGTCTGGGGTTTTAACCAAGCTAGAGGCATTTGTGTTGTCTATAGCAGGACACGTCATCATATTTCCTAGAATTTAAGAGTCTTAACAACTACGTAACCTGGAGTTACAGAGTGGTGGCCGAGTGGATAAGTGCGCTGGTCTCTTATGCCAGAGGTCCCGGGATCGATCCCCGGTCGGGGAAAGTTCTCGAGGTGTCCGAACACTCTCTGTCAGCATCAATTGTGGGGTTGATGCTGTCACAGCGTACCGTCCTATCGGGTGGGGGCGTAACATGGCTGTCCTCTGTTCAGAGAGAGACACACTCCGTGTAGGATAAAGATCCCTTCGTAGTATTCGAGAAGAGCTAGGCCACGAAGTTGCCGCCATGAAGGTCATACCACACACCTACGCCATTGGGCCAAGGAGAGGCGTTAATACAAGTTGCATAACTTGATCGCCAATCCTTGTAAAACAAATAAGATCAAATAAAATAAATAAAATAAAATAACCTGGCAAGCACATGGCGCGCGTAGAACAGGATGTGCGCACCCAGACATTCCAGACATGCTAAGGTGTAGGAAACCGGGCCTTGTCGTTGCTGGGGGATATATATTCACGCCGCGTATTCAGCCAAAACTCAAGGAGTGTTGTCTGAACCCGTGCGTGAACGTATGTCTCGCCGTAACGAACCCTCCCGTTTCACTTTGTTGGGGTGGTTCTTATCCTGGAGGGGTCAGTGGCTTTTCGTGAAAAAGCATGAAGCAACCGGGGTTCACCAAAAACAACAATTTTAATACATATATATATAAAAATGAATATGGTAAATTGTGACTTACTTCAAATCCGATGAATCCAGAGAACAAAACGTTAATCACCCCCTACCCCCACAGTTTTCGAGTCACTTGCGGGCCCGCATTCTCTGTTCTCCCTGGGTTTTTCTCCTTCTCGCTGGTGTTTGTTTTTTGGTCGCCTTTTCACTTCACTCTTTCACTGCCGTCGCACGGCCACTAACGCATTGTCACTTTACTATATCGCTTTCCCTCTATCAAGTGACGGAATGTCGCCCTACCTCTGCCGTCGCACGACCACTAACGTATTGCCACTTTACTGAACGCTTTTCACTCAAGCAGTCGCCACCAATAGGGTTAAACGCTCCCCTCCAATTATCTCATAATAATGTCCATGCAGGCAATGCCTTCTCTGCCTAAGTATGGCTTGCCTACTACAACGGGTATGCCGTCTTCCTAAATACCAATAGCTCCCTGAGCTCGCACTTCCTATTTCTGATTCTACACTCAGCTATGGCCACCAACTTGGCCTGCGACTGCTCCTATTCTAAATATGAGCTCTGTGGCTCCCCTACATTACAACGTGCCTTTACCTTCGCACCGATACGGCATCTCCTCTAATCTATAGCATGGGACATCCCAAGTTCGTACGGCCAATGATCCACAGTCTAACAGGCCTTCAGATTGGAATGAAATTTTCGGGAAACTCTCGATTTTTATTTCTATAGCCAGAACATCAATTCTCAGCTTAATTGCGTCTCTTGAACTTGGCCGCTTAGATCTATCTTAATTTAATATTCACTTTTAAGTTCCTTTGAAAATCTCGTATTTTGATATATCCTGACATTCGGTGACAGGCCAAATGCGTAATATGGGTGTGTGTCCAGAACATGTGCGAGGTTTTTTACAACAATTACCTATTAACTGGCCATAATTACACAGATAATGACTGCATGAGAACAATGGTCTCTCTTACCTCTTTAATCAGTTATCAGATAGCCCATGTGGCGTTCAACAAATGCGCAATAATGGACATTAAATTTCATGCTTCATTAGAAGCGCTTGAATTATTGCTGGTCTGTTTAAGTGACAAATCGGTTTTCGGGGTTCGCAAGATACCTATCTTTTCGTTTTATGTTTAGCCCAATGAGAAAGATAATCGAAAATATCGCAACTTTAAGCTATCACCTTGACATAAGGACGGACCTATCCTCACGCCTTGTCCAATGATGGACATCATGGGCGGAGCTCATGGATGAGAAGTAGTGGATATAACTCCAACTACGTTTATGTTGGGCAGAGAGAAAATACAATTCTAGATTTTATTTTCGCCAAGAAGGTCAACAACTTCATACCGAGACATCTAATGAATACATTCAAAACCATACCGGCCTAATTTCTACGTATGTTATATTGACCCTTGGGTGCATCAAGGAGTCATTTACATTGTTAAATGTTACAGCATTGTAAATGGCGTCTTTGTGCTTCCAATGGACGATATATAGCACTACTATGAGGTTATTTCTGATTGGAAGGCTAGTTTCTGAGTTCGCGTAGTGTGTATTTATCTTTACCTTTTCTAGCTCGCCCAAACGAAGCCAAGGGACCCAGCAATGTTACGTTTCAGGGACCACAGAGTGTTTAACCCAAATGGTCCATGGATTACAGAATTTCTTGTTGATTTTTCAAGTTTCCGGTACTGACGAAAGTGTTTAGATAGTTCCCTCGGTAGGTGGCCACGTACTATGTTCAGTGAATAGACATTTGTTACAATGTTTTGAACTAGCATTATGTATATGTACTATATAGACAGAATGATTATAGATCTCGTAACTTCAAAGTCCTCGGCGCTTCCCCATCCTCCCCAACTGACGGACGCAGTAAAACTCCTGGATAGTATTGGCCATTCTTTTTGGGCCCCAAAGCTGTGATATATATCATCCATGGATAGTTCGGGGCTGGTTAGAATATCGAACCATTTATTTCAAGGCCTCCAAACAGCTGCATTATAGTGTCGGCTCAACCGGCGAAGCCAACTTGAATGTAATATTTTTTTTTAAAATAACAAATGCCAGAGTTGCAAGCTGCATCCATTGCGCGAGGAAGAGATGACACTGAAACAGGCGTGGAGTGAATTTCTAATCAAACCAATAACTCTCAAGCTTCTGAAAAAGTAGCGTTTAAGCCTTTACCCAACGTAACGGCCAAAACCGGCCAGAGCTATTCACAAAAATTGCCATTCAATTTTCATTATTTTTTTTCATTTTTTATCTCAAAAACATAGCTTATGACCCCTCATTGGAACGATCTCGTTGAGCTCGATCCCGTGAGTGGTCATAAGCTACGTTTTTGAGGCAAAAAATGAAAAAAAAATAGTTATTGAATAATTTTGTTTGCAAGTGTCGTCTGCTTTTTGTGTGAGGTAAAGGGTTAAGCCAGCGTTCACTGGCTGATACTTTTATTAAGCTTGCCTTGCTTCTCGCTCAGGTCGATGTATTACCTTAGTAGTTAGTCTAATCACCCTTTCACTCTCCCCCACTCTCCCTATATGTCGATATCGTATATATGAAACTAACAGGCGCTTACTTTAGCAATATTTCTGTGATTGTCTGGTGAGAGTTTTGGAGAGGAAATGTTTCAGAGCGAAACATCTCACATTTTTTCAAGTTTGTCAGGGTAGTTAATCGGATGAATATTTTGCTGCCCGAAGAATTTTCACAATGGCTGGATGAAATAAACGGCTGTCTATGGTTCAGGCATTTCTTGACTGGTAGGGGCGTTACACTATGGACCATGTAAAGAGTAAGTCGTAACAAACGTTTCATATCGTTGGTATGAAGTCATAACTTAACAGATACCTCAAATCCCACACCAGTTGTTCCACAAGAATAATACTAGATTTACGACTTGAGCGAATGGTAAGCACTATAGCTGTTAGTTCTCTACAATTATTGGGTAATAAATATACACTCTCTTCTTACAGTGGTGAAAGATCGACAGCCGCAGTTGAAATGGTGGATGGATTTCACGTTAGCCGTATAGCTTTGTGCAAATATTCACTTCGTTAGCAGCAATCAGTTGTCGCATCTTCATCTTATTGTCGCGAGAGAACTTCGCCAATTACGAATAAAAGCATATGTGTGTTCGTGGAGCATTTATGTTATAGTTTATCGACAACAGAAAATCCTTCACGTTTCAGAAGTATTTATCGGAAAAAGTCAAGGATTAAAATCTCTTTGTCAATACGAGAATTCTGTTGGTGAATTTATTGTTGAATGTGCATTATATTCTGTGCTGAAATTAGCCTGCACGCATTACATTGCATCAACGTGATATTGGATTTCTTAGAAAGCTGAGTTTTACAAATCCGCGTGTGTTGAAATTCTCCTGGGATTAATAGAGGAATTGGAAATTTTATTTGTTGAGAAGAAATTGAAATCGGTGGAAAAATGGGATTAAAACTTCAGACTTGTGTATCATTTAGTAAAATAAATGTGCTGAGAGCGATTGCGTGAACAGAGTTGATTCTGAACAGAAAGAAAGCAGTGAACTCACTCTGACATCTGAAACAACTGAGATATTAATTTTGAAACAAGAATGAACAACTCCTATCACTCGGTTCAACAAGATAATAAGATTCGTTTTCTAACATGTGGTGTCCATGTCTTGTGTTCTCATTGATTTGGAACGTAATAGGTATGTATGTTTCATATATATACGTATACTCTCTCCCTTTCTTCCATCTCTCTCTCTCTCTCTCTCTCTCTCTCTCTCCCCCTCTCTCTCTCCCCCCCTCTCTCTCTCCCCTTTAACCATTTTCCCAACACTAACAGCTGATGACACGTGGTGCAAAAAAATCTTGAATAACTAAAAATTTCAAGATTTGTACCCCTGAAATATAGATTATGACCCCTTATTGGAACGAGCTCAGAGAGCTCGTTCCAATGAGGTGTCATAGGCTATCTTTGTTCGGCAAAAATTAATAAATTTGAATAACGATTTGTGGATGACACTTCAGGTAATGGCCGAAGCTACTCCTAGGCAAAACTAACTCTCATTTTGATGTAGTGTGCCATCAAGTAAGAGGACGTGTTTCGATGTTCCTATTACAAGTACAATCCAAACAATTGCCCATAACCTATCACCCGTTTTTGTTGCTTCTCTAAGGCACCGCCCGTCTGAGGTTTGAATTTGCAAGAAACAACAGGAGATGGTGTGATGTGTCGTCGCAAAGTGCAGTGAATAGACTGGGTTGCGTGAACTGTATAACGATTCTGATATTACACCCTTTCTTCCCTGATATACAAAATAGAATCTGTCCATTTGGATCTAGGTTGGTAGATGACTTTTAAGGTAGATCAAGCAATATTTCGACTTGAAACCTAAAAGCTGTTGGCGGAAAATATGAACCTTTATAAATCTTGCTTGGTGAAATTCAGTATCATGAATGTTTGAACTACAGTGGATTTGAATCGTCATAATCGTTTGACGTTTAGGCTTTCTTTCTCTTTGGGCCGCAAAAGTAGAGCTGCACGATATTCAAAACAGAATACCGGTATCGGTATTCAAAAAAATACCGCGGTATACCGGTATATCGAAAAACTGTTCAGATATCTGAACAAAAGTACCACAATCGAGACTTGAGGCATCACAGTCGGAACGAATCAGCATGCCTTGATGATGCGGTTCGAAAAACCCTTACACAACGCAGACGATATCAAAATTTGTTATTTTAAATCAAATTTTTCCCAAAATTTCTTCAAAACAATATCATGTGACCCCTCATTGGAATGAGCTCGTTCCAATGAGGGATCACATGATATAGTTTTGTTGACATATTTGAAAATGATTTTTTCAACTGCTGAATTTGTATATTACGTGGGCACATGCGGACGATTCCTTGGGTAAAGCGATATATTATTCATTCTGAGTTACAGTTTAACTCAAGACATTTTGAAAATTAAATTGTGGGTAAATAAATAATGACGATAAACCGATATTTTTGTAATTAGACCGGTATTCAATCGATATTGGTTTGAACACCGGCATATATCGGTTTATCGATATACCGTGCAGCCCCAGGCAAAAGTACCCAACGTTGAAAAAATGTGAACCGATAATTTTCTGATAGAAAAAAGAACTTTAAAAGTTGAATGCACAGCCCCGACAACACTGGCTAATTATTCGCATCATATATAAATATATACAATATGTTTTTAGAATTACAACCAGAACTCTGTCTTTGGTTACAATTATCCAAATGATATCATCGTTTATAACATTTTTTCTCGTATAAATTTATTACTTCGTTCATATATAAACCACCATTATCGTGTAGTTATCGAAAACACATCCAACAAATATATGGTTGTGATGTTATCTTTTGATCTCAGGTTAAGGTTAGGTTGTATTTGTAGTTCCGACACAGATGATATCTTTGATCTGCACAGCCCCGATTTCAGGGAAATAACCACGATTTCCATCGAACGGTAGTAGTGGCTCTTTTTAGACTAAAAATTTAAACAAACGAAGGATCAAAGTTTGGCCAAAGCCTCAGTGCCAAGGAAATTTCAGAGATGTGCAAGCGGCAGCCATCGTCTATTTGGTGGCAGTTGTTTTTGCAAGTGGTACGCATCATTTCCTTAAACAACATACTCTTTACAGGGTGTGGTGTTGAGATTTCATCCTCGGAGGTCATCGCCCTATGGGGATCAATACACAACAAACACGTCAGTTGAAAGCTTAACTCTTTTAACACGAGAGACCGCTTTTCCGGTCCAGGAACACGGTACGTCATAAATTCATTAAGTAGGATGGCTACTAAGTGAAAGTGTGTGGTAGAACAATTAATATTTTCAACGTGCAGCCTGAAGGCTGCACATTGAAAATATTAATAGCTCTACCCCCAAATAATGGATATGGACTCTTCCAATTTCTGCCATTTAACTGGCATGGACTATACCACCAGTGTTGAAAGGGGTAAAACACATTTTCATAATCATGAACAGCACAGGCAAGTTTGTTAGCTAGGTTTACCACTGTTTTGTTTTAAAAGGCGCACGCTATTGTTCCAAGTATTGTTACTTTGATGGGGAGTGTGGGGCATTATGCTCATACCCCCACCCCCACCACAGGTACGTCCCCTGTTTGAATTTGTTCATTGCAATCTGGTATTTCTAACCGATGCCATCTTACGTTGATGACAAAGTTAAATGAAACTATTCTCCCATTTTGAGGAATTTATGGTGAAGATCAAGACAAAATGGTAGTAGAATCAAAATTGTGAAAGATGTATAGTTTTACGATTCTGTTGACCCATCAATTATCAAATTTTTATTTCAGTAAAAACATAACTGCGTGTCGAAAAGGTTAATTGTATGGGTTTGATCAAATTAGTTTAGTGAATTAACATGCTTTCTTACAGTTTGGGCAAAGAAAATTTTGAAAAATTGGCTCAGCTCGCGTAGAAATCTTCGTAAGGTTCTGACACCATCAAAGGTCCGTTGTATCGATATCGTCTATTCTAGAGCTTTCGCTAGAAAAAAAAACTTCAAAGACAACGGCTGTCCGGAAAATTCCTTACGTCATTAAGTAAGTCTTCCGTTTGTTTATTTATTTCGATTGACAGCGTGATGATGGACCGGATTCTTGGCATTCCCATCAACGGCGGCTGGAAGACACGTTTTCCCCAACCTGGCTTCCTATGGTATATATACTGAAACGTTAGGCAATACAACGGAGAAATATTATGAAATATTTCTGTTATCTTTGCGATCAATATCGTAAATATCGCCAAGAGAATGTGTAACAATTACCCTTATTTTTGAGTGTTTCCCTTGTTTCGTGGTTCTGATCGTTGGTATTGCACCAGACTCTGCGGATGACTTTGCACAATTGATTACCCAGTTTTCTCTGTATATTCGTAAGACCTCCGATGGATTATTTCCATAGATGTCCACATGAACGATACCGAATAAACTTTGATGTAATTTAATACACTAGAATGAATAACCTCAACAGATATTTTGAACAAAAATCCCATTATTGAAGACATGTGATAAGTGTGACACCTTCAAAGGTATTCTTTTTGGTATTTACACGTTCCTTTCTCAATGACATTTGGGCATCAATTTTCGAACAAACATTTAATGCATAATTGGTGTCCTGACCGGGTGGTCATAATATTGCCTCGGAAAACCCTTGACCACCACTGAGTGGACATCAATATTTTTTCCGTGTCACAAAGATCAACAGTAGTTACACTGATACCGTGGGCATGGAAAGGAAATACATTAAACAAGCCTCAAGCATCGAACTTTCCTTTTCGCACTTGGAACTCCAGTGAATACATACTGGGAGACGCCCAAAAGCATGTTCTCAAATTCTTGCTTCACCTATAAAGCCCGTCAGAAACAATAAAATACTTTCAGGAAGCTCACCGACAGTTCGTTTACACGTATCGTGTCAAATGTTATCATCATGAATGAAAGATAATTTGAGTAAAAAGTATACTTTCCTGAGGCTGACTTATTTTCCGTTGTTAGTGTAATTGGTGCCAATTTGACAAGACAGATATTTACATTTTCCTACATTTTTTCCATCCTTGATCCTGAAAATTCAACGAAAACAAAGTTTTTTTTCTGTCGAAAGATTATGCAGATTACTTTTAAATTTAGGAGTCTATCTTGTTTAATACGTCAGGGGGCTAACATTTTCGTTCTGCACTAATTCTGTGATCTGTGCGCTATCTTTTTTGACGACACACTATGAAATGTGATTAGGGTATTTGCCTATTCCGTCAGAAAAGCAGACGAAAGCGATTCATGAGAAGTAATTAATTTTAAAAGACACCTGGCATGATGAGATAGATATAAAATATGGGGAAGTTGATTATCCCACTATTATTGATTACATGCAACACAACTTTATATTAGAGCAGCTATCGGGAAAAGTGAGAGCAGATAATCAGCAATACCTAGCTCCTTTTCTGAACGCTTCTAAGCGAGTAATTGCTGAAAATCCAATGTCAAGCGCCTGGGGGAAGCTGCCTGTAGAGGGACTGCGAAAGGATTTTGAACGTGAAAGAGCTCTTCGAAATTAGTATATATGTGTTTGTGTACGGTGGTCACTGGTGGGATGGAGGGGTGTAGTATGGACGTGTTTCAGCATGTTTAGTTTTTTTCCCCAAAAAATGTTCATTTGAATTTCGTGTGAGTTGAATATTTTATCCCTTTACCTACACGAAAGGCAGATGACACTTGCAAACAAAATTCTTGAAGAACTCATTTTTTTTATTTTTTAAGTCAAAAGCATAGCTTATGACCCCTCATTGGAACGAGCTCGATGAGCTCGTTCCAACGATGGGTCATAAGCAATGTTTTTGAGACAAAAAATGAAAAAATAATGAAAATTGAATGGAAATTTTTGTGAATAATGCTGACTGATATAGGCCGTTACGTTGGGTAATGGGTTAAACATCTATGTACTACAGTTGTTACTAAGGTAGATACGGTAGTACACGTTATTTTAAACATTTCGCTTACTCGTTAACTCAAACTGACGACTTCACATAAGGTGTGAGACGAGGCGAAGCGAGGGGAACATCAAAACGTGATTAGCGGTCGGTAAACGGAACGTCACTGTTTATCTGTGGCTGGTAGCCTAAACTGGATATTTTGCTTTGCTACCACCTGTCACTGCCACTTCATTTAATAGATAGGATTTTCTTTCCCGGAATTGTCCATTATCGAATTCGGCTGATATGATTGCTATGGCGCAGGTCTCGGCTGATATGAAGCAAGCTAGAGTTGTTAGCCATTAGTGCGTCACTAGGCGCAAACAGTTTGTTAACATTGACATGTTCACAATTATTCGTGGAACACAATCAGGAAACATGGCGTTACCGGGCATGAAGCAGAGTTTTGTATCATGACGAATTAATTATGGAAATAAGTATTGATTAGGTGACGAAGAGAAGAAAGAAAACAGTTGTACAGAACATTCATCGCAAATCAAGATTTAGAGTCGTAAGCGGAGATTCGTCGAAGTGAGAGAAGATATAGTTCAGTTATCAGAACGTCGCAGCTTCCCCAGTAAGGAAAGCCGCGACGTTAGGAAACTGAACTAGAAGAGGAAACGTCGGAGTTTCAGAAAAGAACGAGAAACAGTAACACTCTCAGAAGACTAACAGATCTGCGAACATTTTGTAATTATTTGTTTTAGTTTAACCCTTTACCCAACGCAGACGATATCAAAATTTATTATTTTAAATATCATTTTTTGTTAATTTTTCAAAAAATTTCAACAAAACCATATCATGTGACCCCTCGTTGGAACGAGCTCGACGAGCTCGTTCCAACGAGGGGTCACATGATATGGTTTTGTTGAAATATTTTGAAAAATAATATTTTTTCAACTGCTGAATTTGCATATTACGCGGGCGGATGCGTGCGATTCGTTGGTAAAGGGTTAATAAATAAAGAGGTTATTACTTGTTTAGTTTCATATTGGCCGAGATATCAGCCCTCGATAACTTCACATCAGCCTTCGCTCTTTCGTCTCAGGCTGATATGAAAGTTACCAAATGATAACCACCAAGGATTTATTGCAAACGTTCAATTCTAGTTTCATCGTATTACTTGCCAAAAACTACATCTTCTGAAAAAGCACCCTGGCTTAAGCCTCCCACCGTCTTCTCTCCCCTCAGATCCTAGGTTTCACAGTGCCTGCTGCATCAGTCTCCCTCGCCCGTAGATGCTACTTATCATCTCTCCGATGATAACGCCGAAGCAATAGACATTACAAAGAGGGTTATTAATTGTGTTACATCCGTCCGATAAACTCATCTCAAGCATCTGCCACTTGTTATTGCTTCCCGTGTTATTGGCCAGCTTACACGAGATGAAAGTATATTTCCGTATATTGATTTTTAATAAAATATGAAAGACACAACATTCGATGCCACCCGACATAATTGTTTAGATTCACCCTTTGCGCGAAGCGTTCATTTATTGTACCCTATTTAAATAGTTATTTTTAAATCTTTAGTTTATTTCTAACTTGTTTTTTTACAAGGATTGGAGAGCATGATCCGCATCTTATATGACCGTCTCTCCTATTTGATTGTTTGATTGTCAACCGTAGGAACCCTGGGAAGTGAAGCAGTGCTTGTTTCTGTGGCAAACAAGTTCTGTTTTACTAGTAAAATATAGGGAGCGCGGTGGCTCAGTAGGTAGAGGTGCAGGCTGCAAACCGAGAGGTCCTCGGTTCGAATCCCACCTGCGGCAACCGCGTTGTGTCCTTGGGCAAAACACTTCATCTCCATTGCCCGCGTGGGGGCACGATGACGCCGTGTACAACGGCGTACTGCACGTCGATGGTGCGCATGTCTCCAACCAATCTAACGCGAGTTACGATGTTGGGGAGCTGGCAGCTGCTCGTCGTTGCTCGGTGGTTCTCTCCGGGTACTCCGGCTTCCTCCACCCGTAAAACTGTCACGGTCATGATTAGCCATTGTGCGTAAATATGTAACCTTAAACATCAATACAATACATACTAGTAAAATAGGAACCGGTCACCAATGCTTGGGGTGGAAGTCCTCTAAAATGGGCAACATTGGTATAAACAATTGGCGGGACTTGACTTTCTCTCCATGTTGCGATCACGATTAGCCATTGTCATTGTGCAGAAGTATGTGACCTTGAACACCAATAAATAAATAAATTGTTTGCTTGTTTGTTTGTTTTAAACTGTTTTAACGAGGCTTTCACCAGCCATGGTCACGTCGTGTCGGCCTGTTTTTACGCAGGTATGAATCCGGAGCATTCGAAGTTCGAATGCTCCGGATTCCCACCTGCGTAAAAACGGGCCGACACGACGTGACCATGACTGGTGAAAGTTTCGTTAAATCCGATTAAAACAAACAAACAAACAAACAACCACTTTATTTGTTTCGAAGAAAATTACCGAACAGTGGCGGGCAATTGTGAGAGTCCCCAATGTACTAAAACAGCTCAGGCATGACTAGCAGCGATTGAATGTAACTTATCAATCATCGACATGCAGTACGCCTGTCGGAATCCGGGGCTTTGTCGCTGCTGGGGGAAATAGATTCACGCCGCGTATTCAGCCCAAACTCAAGGAGTGTCGCCTGAATGCGTGCGTGAACGTATGTCTCTCCGTGACGAACCCGCCCGTTTCACTTTTGATGGTGTGGTTCTTATCCTGAAGGGGTTAATAACTTTCCTCGAAAAGCAAAGATCAACAGGGGTTCACTGAAAACAACAATTTTAATACATATACATATAAATAAATATGGTAATGTGTGACTTACATGGAATCCAATGAATATGAAAAACAAAACGTCAATCACCCCCAACCCACACAGTTTTTGAGTCACTTGCGGGCCCACAATCTATGCTGTCGCTGTTTTTTCCTCCTTCTCGCTGATGTTTGTTCTCTGGTCGTCTCTTCACTTCGCCTTTTCACGGCCGTCGCACGGCCACTAACGTATTGTCACTTTATCCGGACGCCCCTGTTCTAACATGTGACGGAATGTCACTCTACCACTGTCGTCTCACGGCCACTAGCTTATTGTCACTTTACTTGACGCTTTTCAAACAAGCAATCGCCACCAATGGGGTTAAATACTCCCTTACGTTTTTCTCAGAATAATTTTCATACAGGCAAAGCCTACTCTGCCTACGTATGGCTTGCCTTCTAAAACAGGTAATGCCGTTTACCTGAATGCAAATAGCTGCATGAGCTCGTACTTCGAGTTTCTGATCCTATTCTCATATATGGCCACCGACTTAGTCCGCGACTGCCCCTATTCTAAATATGAGCCCCGTGGCTCCCCTACATCACAACGTGCCTAAACTTTCGCAGCGATGCTGCACCTCCTCTAACCCATAGCATGGGACATCCCCATCTACTCGCAACGACCCACAGTCTTACACATCATCAGACTGGAATGAATTTTTCAAGAAATCCTCCGATTTTTATTTCGATAGCCAGAACATTAATTCTCAGTTTAATCGCTTCTCTTGAACTCGGCCGCTTAGATTTATCTTAATTTGGTATTCACTTTAAGGTTCCTTTGAAAGACTCGCATTTCGGCATATCCTGATATTTGCTGACAAGATAGATGCGTAATATGGGTGTGTGTGCAGAACAACTGCGATGTACTGTTTTCTACAACAACCACCTATTAACTGGCCATAATTGCACAAATAATGATTACGGGGGAATATTCCTTAATCAGTTATCAGATAGTCCAAATGGCGTTCAACAAATGCGCCATAATGGACATTAAATTTCATTCTTCGTTTGCAGCGCTTGAATTATTGCTGGTCTGTTAAAATGACAAATCGGTTTTCGGGGACCGTTATATACCTAGCTTTACGCTTTACATTCAGCCCGATGAGAAAGATTATCGAAAATATATACACTTTTAAACAACAAATAATAGAAAATCCAAGCTATCACTTTGACAGCTCCTTAGTACACAGCGCCACCGTGCCCCACGTGAAAAGCCGCGATTAAGTGTCTTGTCCATGGACACAATGCGATCGAACCTTTCGATTTGAAGATCAATGTTCTAACCACAGAGCCGTCGCGCGCCCTATGTTCTAGGTCCTGTGATTTAGCGTTTGTGGGACTACTTCTACAACAGCAAGCTTGTGGTTTCTCTCTTTTCGAATGCTACCTTGTGGTCTTTAGTCTTCCAAGAGTGTATGTCCTCTCCGCACAGTGATAGCCAGCTGTGTCCCCATCCCATCCAATGGTCCGTTTTAACACATCAAACCAACGCATGACGCTGCAAGAAAGTGTTCTGATAAATCGGAATCTTTCCTGCCAGAGATCGGGCTCGAATATCTATCTGGTAAGACAAGCGCATTTAACTGCTTGGCAACGGCTCCTGAAGTGCGTGGTGTCCAAGTGTATTAGTGCGCTGACATAGACTTCTGTATTAAGGAAATGTCGGCAACCATAAGCATATGCAAAATGAAAGACCGAGTGTACATTAGTATTTTAAGGGCTGTATAATTAAATTATTACAGACCATCTCTGCAAGTATAACAAAATATTCTAATTTCAGTGGGCTGTCTCAAAAGAAATTCCAAATACATGTAGAGTCAAGGTTTAAGTTGTACATTACCCAATAGAACTATGGGTAGCTTACTCCAGAGATTGCAATTGCTGATATAATTAGAGTTGAAGCGGTTAACCGATCAATCGATTAACCAATGATCAACGTCTTGATCGATCGAAAAAGTAGTTGATCGATTAACCGTCACTTTTGAACTACTGGATTTTCTGGGTTAACAAAGGAACAAACTTGCTCCAAAACAGGCAAACATTGCCAGACTGACTCACAACAATTATATGAGACAGAGTAAAGCATGCAAGTTATGTGATGACATACTTGTTCACTTGCATGATCATTATACTGTATCAGTAGCTGGAACTGGATATTTTTAAGTTAACCTTTACCCAATGCGGGTAGCAGACGTCACTTGCAAAATAGATTCTTGAATTACTAAAAAGTTTCAATTTTTGTTTCAAAAACATAGCTTATGATCCCTTATTGGAACGAGCTCAACGAGCTCGTTCCAATGAGGGATCATAACCTATGTTTTTGAGACAAAAATTGAAAACATAATAAAACCTGAATGGAGATATTTGTATGTAGAGCTGGCCGATTTTGTCCTTTACGTCGGGTAAAGGGTTAATGCTATAAATCATCAACGGTACGGCAATTATTCAGCTACCTATAAGGGCAAGTGATTAATCGGTTAACTAAGGTTTATCCATGTGACTAATCGATCAAGAAAACCCTTTAACCGTTTCAGCTCTAGATATAATGGCATGTAAGAAGTGTTTCGACAAACGCAAGGAAGTGCTATTGGTCGATCATGCTTATAACATTGATAAACAGAGGTTTTACATGCCAAACTTCGATAATATAGATGTGTAGGTTGGTTAATTCTTTACCTAACATGAAAAGCAGACGACACTTGCAAACAAAATTCTTGAATAACTAATTCTTTTTCATTTTTTGTCCCCAAAACATAAGTTATAACACCTTATTGGAACGAGCTCGTTCCAAAGAGGGGTCATAACCTATGTTTTTGAGACAAGAAATGAAAATATAACGAAAATTAGTTGGCGATTTTTGAGAATAGCGCTGGCCGTTTTTTACCGTTACATTGAGAAAAGGGTAAACAGTCAAACAGAGAATACCGAAAAGAAAATGGAAAGCTGTTGATTGTTTCACAGTTAGCAGAATACTGACACCAACATTGTAAAACATTTAGTATATTGCCGATTGACATGAATGTTTGTTACAATTGACGGCGAGTAAATAGGCTCAGACGCGAATACCCCAACAGTAGAGTTAATCTGACAACAGTTTCATCTATCCATGATTGTGTTTAAATGATCGGTTATCAACATGCAAGCATATGCCATTTTGGAATTCCAAGATTTCTTTGTGTAAGACGTTTTCATTTTGAACAGTTCTTTATTTAATCTTCGTACGGGGTATTGGCAATGAGATCTGCCATTGATGGAAAATGTATACCTTGTGATTGTTCACTCAACTACTCCGGATATTTTATTAGGATGCGACATTCACACCGAAGAAACCTACTGTATCTTAAATTTCCGTGATCAGTGCCCTTTACAAAAGAACTTTACAATCGTATTTTCTAGAATTCAATTTTCTAGTTAGGACTTTAAATGCGTTGAAATGATTCATTAGCATTTTCAAAAATGTGGCAAATTGCCATATCTTTTAAAATGCTAATGATTAATTTTAGTCAGTTATATTAATAAGTAGAAAATACATTTCTATAAAATACAATTGTAAAAGTTTTATAGAATTCATTTATTTATTAACCACACTTTTAACAGCCAGTTTATTTATTTATTTACTAGTGTGGTTTAACGACACTTTTAACAGCCTGAGTGACATGTCGTGTCGTATAGTGTTACGAAAGGATGAAGCTGGAATACCTGGAGAGAACCACCAAGCAGCATTGGCTGCTGATGGAATCAGTCGGAGTCTCCAGCATAGTGACGCCTGACAAGGGTAGTTATCATCTGTTGGAGGCATGTACGCCTTCGAAAACTGCGCCCAATCTCAGGCAATTGAGATTAAGTGTCTTTAAGGACACAATTCAGATGACGCAGGTCAGCATCGAGCCTATAACATTCCGATCTCAGCTTATTACGTGGGGTGTTATGGATTTTTGCTAAACCTAGGCGGATGGAATTTTTTCTATCCCACGTGCATATTCTGTATATCCCAACAGTGTTACAGTAGTATTTCAATGCAATGCAATGTCCTTGTAAAAGATTTGTGTAAATGATTTTTTTTCAGACTTTTGCAAACGCTTTTTTCATACAACACACAGTGCCGTGATCAGTTCAGTCTGTCTTTCTTCGCACGATAGTGTAGAATCTCTCAAGTCGAAAAAGAAAAAATGAAAACGTTGAATCTGTGATGCTATTTTCAATTGTTTTTCTTAATGCGACCCTGATTTCGCAGTATTTATTTTGGCAACATTTTACCCAATAGTGTCTGTGTGTTATAATTCGATTGCAATGATACCGCGAAAGAGACTGTTTTTATCACAGTACTATCTGCCGTTAAAATGATATTAGGCTGTAATTAGGTATCGTCGTGAATAACGGATTCGTGGCCTATTTCAAATGGCAATGTATTTGCGAAGATTTATTGCGACCAATCGTTTTTTCACGACGTGCGTTTTTCAGTTCAAGCGAATTACGTTTTGTGTAATAATAATAACACTTTGGCCTGCCGCTGATTTGTCGCGGTTCTCTGATGAGAAGGCCTTAGTTACCCCTGTACTCCCAACTGCCTCCCTATTCCCACGCTTCTTCTCTCCAGGGTCTCCACCACGCCCAAAATACACATCTGGCACTCCTTTTCACTGTTTTCCCAATTTTTTCCCCAGCTCCAGGGACCGCGACCTCAACTTGAACAACAGTGACCCCCCCCCCACCCCAAAGGTGCCATCAAGGTACTCTTCAAAACCAGGCTTGAATGAATGAATGAAAGGTTTTAGCGCGCCGAAGGCGCGCAGGGACGATGTGGGATTTATCAATCCCTTGCGACCCGGTTAACCTTATTTTATTTCACTTCCATCACACAGGCCTAGCTTCCTATTGCCTAAAATGGGGTCTGAGGTGGAATGCATGCGGTTAGAATTTCCGGCAGATTACGTTGGAGTGATAGATTGTCAATAATCAATCCCTCAACGCCATTAAGACTATTAGAGAGTGGGCTTCATTCGGTTCCAACTTGGCGATGGTAGAGGTTTGATTTCCGCCATGGTGGCGAGTCAGAATATAAAAAAAAACCTAAATAAATAACAAAAAACTCTATAAGGGCTGTTTGGTGGCAAGATTGGTTCAATCCTTGCCTTGGTCTTATTTAGGTTTTCTGCACATCTTTGCATGAAGATTGTTTCAATCCCTCATAGTTTGTCATTCATTTTTGGTCGTGTGTCTGATGAGATAGAGGAGGTAGAAAAGATAGAGAACTGGAAATTAGAGCAATTCGGTTTTTAATTTACGACTGTTCCGTCCGTGATGACCAGTGACATCTGGATGGGGAAGCCAGCATTATTTCCCCGAATAGCCCGGCCGCCAAACGCCATTTTTTCACCAAACCATGTTTTGTTGTATTAAGTTTTTTTTCTCAGCGGTTGTTATTAGTTCAGACACCTCTCTTACTACTTTTTCTTACTGGACAGCTGACAGCATTGAGCATTTTTTTCATTGGGCCTTAAAGTGAGGTACTGTTGAAGGGGTCGAAAATTAATGTGGGAATTACAGATCAGAATGATTATTTCATCTTAACTCACTATATAAGCACAAAACGTGATGTAATTGTGTTTTGATATAGTAACTACATCCGCATTGGGTATTTGGTAGAATTTGAACGGATATTACATCGCTATTTATATCTATCAACGCTATTTATATCTAACAACGCTCTTTATATGTGAACGCGTGTGGAGATTACGTCATATAACCGTTCTTTCTCTTTGATTTCTTAGAGCGAGGACGCATTATTGCAACTGCGCAATTGTGTCTCAGTACACACCTCATAAACTTACAATTTTGTCTCGCATTTTATCACTAGCGTTTCTATTTCTTCAACTTCACTCGATATAGCATCAGGTTCGGGCGACCTTTGCTTTGAAACGTCATAGACTAACTCCGTCATGTCAGATGCTTGTTTTTTCTCAACCACGACCGGTTGTGCTGAATCGAGGAGCAAAGATCCTCTAATGAACGTGAAAGCAAAGCGAATTGAGAATATACTCAGGTGTAGTAGGATTTATAACGATGACTTACGTATAGCCTTGCAACATGGGTACGATGCAGACCCAGATTTGACTCTGAGTTGCCATAAATACTGTGTTGCGAAGTATTTGCACCCGAAGAATGTGAAGCAAGCAAGCATTGCTCATAGCACATCCCTAGATTCTGATGCTCCGCCCGAAAATCGACCCAAACGTTCACTTGACGAATTTACTTTCAGGCGTCATTGCCTATTTTGTGGTGATGACTGCATAGTTGACCGGGATACGAAGAATCGTTCAAGGTGGAGGCCCGCCTACCTGTTTCGCCAAATAGGCACACATACACCGCATATGTCAGTTAGTGATGAAATAATTGGCATTTGTTGTCGTAGGAACGATAATTGGTTCGAGGAAGTAAAGCTCAGAGTGTGTGGTGCTGTTAGCGACTTACATGCTGCCGATGCTCGGTGTCATGTTGACTGTAGGTCGAAATTTACGAATCCAAAATCGGTAGAATCAGCTACAAAACAGAAAATTGATCTTTCGTCACCACATAGTCAGGCCATACAATCTGTCATATCTTACATGAAAAATGACACATCCCCCACGTGGAGTTCTGTCGAATTATTTGATCTTTATCTGCAATCTGGTGGGACTTACAATTCCCGTCGATCATTTGTGTCTGATCTTGTCGATAGCTGTAGAGATGACATTTTGGTGTTGTCTTCCCTGGAATCGCCACCGTTTTGGCAGACAAATCCAGAGCTGGCACCTTACTTAGGCACGTTAAAGACTCGGATGATGACAATATTGACAGTTCCATAAAGATTCTCAGTAAAGCAAATGGCAAAGAAATCAAAGATATGGATCATGACAAAGATAACTACGCCACTGACGTAAACAGCGAGAGCGTATCCTCGTTTGTCAGTGGTACACTTCTCACATTACTAAGTCGTTTAGTTCCACAGTAGGACCACACATTACCTGCTCTGATGATAGGAAACATAGTGACATCAGCGTTGTGTGGAAAATACACACCGCTTTAAATTTCGTTGGCAACGCTGTTAAGAGATTCTAAAGAGTTGGTAAAAAACATGCATGATTTTGTTGTTACATGCTCATATGACGAGCTATTGAGATTCAAAAAATCTGCGGCAGCTCTGGCTGCAAAGAATGCAAATGATACACCGATTTCGGATGCCAACAATGGCCTCATACAAGTGGTTGTTGACAACTTTGATGCTGAAATTGCTTCTCAAAATGGGAAGCTAAGCACCCATTCATTGGCAATCGTGATGGCTCAAAAGGACAATAATGATTCCGTTGAGTCTCAGACGATCAAAAGATTGAAAAAGTCAGATATGACAAAACCAACAGAGTACGAATTGGATGTTGTGCGTTTCAATGGACCCAAACGACCCGACATGCCCGCATCACATGTACGAAACACTGTTCCCCTTCTTTCAACATTGTGTCGCAGTGCAATGTCATTACGCAGAGCGATAGAACTTGACTTCGCATTTTTGAAAGATATGGTCAGTGACCAGAACTGTCCGGAGTTCAATGGGTATCATACCCGCATGACGAGAGTCTCGGGTCAAGCAACGAACCCAAAAACGAACGCAGCATACCCCCTCTAATAGACATGACACCTGCTGATCCAGACACTATCATGACAGCTATGGAAAAGGCAGAGCAACTATCGTCAGATGCAGGACAGCCGTTCACTATATTTACTGCCGATCAGCAGTTATACAAGATACCAGTTCAGGTGTTATGGTCTTATCCAGACAAATTCGCGACATTTGTTCCTCGATTGGGTGGTATGCATTTGCTCATGAGTTTCATTGGTTCAGTTGGAACGCTCATGGCCAATACCGGACTTTCAGATATACTTGAGTCAGTATTCGGTGGGGTTGAAAAGATGTTGACTGGGAAAAAGTTTCCAATGAATATGAGAGCCATGCGTTTGTTATCAGAAGAACTTTTGCGAACAGCTTTCGAGAATAATGATTTGCAATGTGCAGAAGATTTATTTGCATTGCTAGAAGAGAACGCGTGCAAAAGTCGCACGACAAAAATGTGGGTTGGTGCTTTTTTGAAACCATGCTTCCTCATGATGTTTTACGTACGAGCGAAGAGAGAAGGTGACTGGCTTTTGCACATCGAAGCTGTGAAAAGCATGCTTCCTTATTTCTTTCCTTCTGGTCATGCAAATTACGCAAGATATGGGCTTTACTATCTGCGGCAGATGCAAAATATGCCACCGGATATTTTATCTCATTTCTTGAAGGGTGAACATGTGATGAGACACATACCTGGTATATGGAATGGCATATGGAGCGATATGTATATCGAAACTACCTTCATGCGATATGGCCATGGCAAATCCGGTAAAATAGGGATCACATTAAAGCCAGAAACACTAAAAACCTGGGTATTGAGTTTGCATGCATGTAGGAAGTTAGCTACCGGTATATCAAATTTGCGAGAAGATCGAGATAGTGACAAATTACAGATCGCACATAAGGAAGAGGCCAAGTCTAGAATTGCAAGTGGTTCTGTCGACCGTATGGGTCTGAGGACTAAACTAGGAATGTGTATCGACCCATTGGATCCAAACGGACACCCCGAGACCATAATTAACATCGCAACTGGTAGGATAGGTCCAACGTCTGTCAATGTCGATAAGATTGTCAGCGTCGGAGTTCAGAAAATGACGGAATTTGAAGAGGCCTTCCCGAGTGGATTTTATGAGTCAATTTCGAAACCAGTACAAACTATGGCAATCTTGAAAAAGTCGCTGACGGTTGGGGAGGTCAAAATATATGACACTAATCTCATTTATTCCAGAGTTATCGGACTTTTATGTAGTTCACGTGAATTAGATATCAAACATATCCTTTCTTTTGAATTGTCACCACTACCAACCGCCATATTTGATGAATCCGGGGATATGCGCGTGTGCACATCAAAATCAGTATTGAAAAATAAAACAGTTGTTGAGAAACCAAAAAGAATGTCTGGTGTGGATAAGAAATCTGCAATTGTTATCGATGGCTGTGCACTGCTCTGGATACCTCACTGGCCCGTGTCTATCAAAACCAGACCGGCAACTGTTCTAGACTTCATTACAGCGTTTAAAGACAACATCAAACAGAAGTTGCGATCGAGTGATGTGTATTTGGTATTTGACAGATATGTTGACTACAGCACCAAGTGCGTGACAAGGGCACACAGAAAGGCCGATAGCTGCTGGGTGTTTCAACTTGTACCCACCTCCCTGCTACCACCACAAAAACATGTGCTGACCGTAGTGGAGAACAAAAAGCAACTGATCTCCATTATATATGATCAACTCACCACGGACAAAAGTTTTGCTGAGCAAAACACACGAACTCACAAACTTGTAATTACTGGCCAACATGGTGTTCCGGTTGAGGTTAGTTGTGGATGGGTGACAGATAGAGTAAATATGGCAACTAGTCACGAGGAAGCTGACAACATTATCGTTCAACAGGCAATATTGTTTTCTGCAGCTGAATTTAATAACGTTGTGGTTGTTACTGACGACACCGGCGTCTATTTGTTGTTGCTGCATCACTACCTTGAACAACACTTGACGGTTGCAATGACTATGGAGTCACCAATCCATGGACGGGTGGTGATAGATATACCTGCCGCAGTTGATACACACAAGAAAATTGTTCCTCAATTGCTCACTGCTCACGCACTGTCCGGGTGTGATACTGTAGGGGGATACTTTGGTATCGGCAAAGGGCGTGTACTGAAGGTTCTGCAAACTGGTGGGACACTGGAATCACTTGTTGAGAATAACGTGGAGATATCGGTGTTCTAGAACAAGCCGCCAAGATCATAGCATTATGCTATAGACCTCCTAAATCAACATCAATGTCCGATGCTCGTTTGTGCATATGGAGAACACGAATTGGGAATCCGACTGCAACATCTCCTAAATTGTGCAGCCTACCACCCATAACAGAGGCTTTTACTGAGAATGTCAAACGGCTCCACTTGCAGACTTGTATATGGAAGCATGCAATTCAACCTAACCCACCGCAGATGGACCCAACTGTATTTGGATTCGAGAAAGACGTGAATACAAAATCTTTGAACCCTGTGACAGTCGCGTCCAACGTCAAGCTAGCACCTGATGAAATACTGAAGATGATTAGGTGCACATGTTCGAGTAAAGCCATGCAAATATTCGAGGTGTAAGTGTAATGCAGCAAACATGGCGTGTACCATTTTCTGTGCGTGCAGTGTTTCAGAGGACTGCTGTAATGAACAGACATCGCTGGCAGTAATGCTTAGTGATGAGTCGATCTAAGGAACTACACAGTCATTCAGCTTGATATTCACTGCATCTTGTGTGGTCCTTATAAAGTACTTCACCTATGATAATTGCAAGCCTCTCTCTTGTTACAATTTCTCGTACATTTCAGTTCCCACCTCCGTTTTGGAGTCTTTAACACTACTGCTGAAAATAGCAAAATGTTACTAATTTTGGTAGCCATTTTGATTTTTTCTGGGAAATCTGAGGATAAGCTGACGCGCTTTGTGACCAACACAATCAGTTGGAAATGGCGTGCTGTACTGAATTATTTAGTAAATATATTTGACTTTTAATTTCAATATTTTCAGTGGTATCGGCGGAAACTTGAATTTGGGGCCATCTTAGGTTTTGGCGGTTATAAGGAAATTGATCAACCCTGTCAGCTGCCCAGTAAAAGGAATCGCACGAGGAGACCATATAGTTATACGATATAGTGATACGATAAAACACCGAGAAAAAAACAGGTTAAGTGTATTGGCGACTGTACTATGGGCAGATGAGTGTAGACTGTAATTGCTTTGTTACTTTTCCAATTTTGGGGGCATTTTGGACGCCATATTGGGTTTCTCAAACAATTCCTTCCCTCATATATAACAAAAGAGCATCACCCCATATGACTAATTCATATCGGTAATCATGGTTGGACATTTCAAAAATAATAGCGCCTAATAGCCGCCTATATTTGTAAGAAATGATGATTTTTTAGCCATATTTGCGGCCATTTTGGACGCTGTCTTGGGTTTTGATAGAATATATTTCATATGACACATGAGAGTAACAGTTGGTTCATGAAAATGTGCCGATGTGTGTATATACCTTACATTGTTGAAACATATAATATCGGTTAATTCCGACGGACATAACATAATTCGTATCTTTTTTCGGATTGACTAGGTTATACCGGCGTTTATAAATAACGTGATACAGTGAGCAACAATCCACTTCGGGTGGATATTAGAGTACCAGTGTGTGCAGAAATGGCCCCTCTGGTAAATAGAATTATATAAGCATGCATATTTGTCAACATCTTAGCAACAATATGAAGGATACGTGGTGAAATCTCAAAAAAATGAGAAAAGTGTGACACATTGGCGGCCATCTTGGCCGCCATATTGGATTTTGATAATCTTATTTTGGCCAATAAGTAACAATTATATATGTGTACGATGAATCAAGAAGCAAAATCTTCAAAATTCCATATTATCTTACCAAAAATTCCGATTCATGTTATATGGTGATATTGTATTTTTTCATAGCGGCCACCTTGGCGGCCATCTTGGATTTTGTCGAATAAAAAAAATTGCTCAACACTGTCAGCTGTCCAGTAAGAAAAATCTCATCAAGGAGACCCTATAGAATAATAATCCGCCGAGAAAAAAACTTAATACAACAAAACCAGGTTCAGTGCCTCGGCGGCCGGACTGAAAATTTATATCTCGGGGAGAGGAGACCCGGCAGCAGGTGGAGATTTTCCTCGCTGTTTGCAACTCCCACTAGTAACAGAGGCAAACTTTCGTGCATATCGTGTCAACCGCAGCCAGTTCTGAATTTTTGTCACCGAGTGCCTGGCTCACCCCATCGCAATGATGTAATCTTTAACCCCTTCGATGGATACGCCCCAAATTATTTAGTTTTCCTATTGAGGACGCATTGCGCATTTAGTTCAATTATTAATTCGCTGTCTTGAAGTCTATTTAGAGTTTTGCTTTGAAGATCTTTTAAGCGCATTGCTATAGTGTCTATTTTTGCTATCTCGTGAAGTTGTTTTATCGATGTTCACGTGGGCTTGCGCAGAGCCACGCGCAGCTGAGGCATGATTTTGGACCCGTTGTAGTTTTTCAATGTTTGTTTTATTCAGGTCACTCGTTATTATGGTCCCATACTCTAGTACTGAGGGTATATATGATTTGTAAAGCTTGAGGAGAACTTCTTTATTGGCTCTCCAATTTTACCTCTAATCATTTCAGGAAATTGATGCGTTTAGTGGCTTTGACAATGACTGAGTTTACGTGATTGTTTAGATTGAGACTGCTATCCAGGGTGAGTCTCAGAAACTTTGCCTCATTACTACCTTCAAGTTTGTGGTCTTAAAGCTTAAGCTCAATATTAGGGACAGCTTTTTTCCTTTGCTTTTTATAGAATGTGATTCTTTGTGTTTTCGTGGCATTTAGCTTGATGCGCCACAGAGCCCACCAGTCTTGCAGGTCGCGGATGGTATCCTGCAGGCGGTTTTGTATTATGTTTCGAGACTTACTGGCCGTCCACATTCCTTTGTCATCTGAGAATTGAGATAGTTCAACATGGTTCTTCCCTACTTTGTCAATGTCATTCACATATATTATAAATAGAAGCGGGCTAAGGACCAAACCCTGTGGAGTGCCCGCTTCGAGTTTTACCTTGTCTGACACCTCGCTGTTGACCCTCACTTTGATTTTTCGATCAGATAAAAATGATGATATGATCCTTAGAATTTTGGTAGGTAGCCCCATTTTAGCTAGTTTGTATCTCATGCCATTGTGCCAGACAGAGTCAAACGCTTTTTCTACGTCGAGTAATAGCGCGGTTCCTATTTCATTTTGACTGAACGCCGTTTTCATATAATCTACCAGTCTATAAACATGCTTGATTCCTACTTTTTGGCTTCTGTAGGCCCTTTGCCACTTATTGAAAAAGCTGATTGATTCGAGATAGCTGCGGAGTCTAGTCGTGAGAATCCGTTCGAAACTTTTTCCAATACAGCTGAGTAGGCTGATTGGGCGGTAATTAGCTGGGTTGCTCAAGTCCTTGTCGGGTTTGGGTATCATGTCTCCTGTAGCTACTTTCCAACATTTTGGGAAGTATCCACCAGAGAGACAGCAGTTTAGGAGGTTAGTGAGTCTACCGAAAAAAGTATTGGGACATTGTTTCAGGATTTTGTATGAGACCTCGTCCCCTCCCGGGGAAGAAGAAGACTTACATTTTTTAATTGTGTTAGCCACTTCTTGGCTTATCGGTTCCGTGAGTTCATGGCCATCTCCGTCCTCGGGCGTTTGGCTGAAGTTGACATCGTTAAACGTTGTCTTGTTGTCTTGAACAGATTTGTTTACTTTTTCTTTGAACTCGTCATCAAACCTATCGCCCTCATGTGGGCGATGATATTTCTTAAGGAGCTCAACGAAGGCGCCAGCCTTCGCCTTGTCATCCAGGGCCATAGTTTCATCGCTGATCTTAAGAGCCTTACTGTTGGCGTCTTTATGTTTTTTGTCCAGTAAGGGTTTTAAAAGTATCCCAAAACTTTTTAGGCTCCCCGAGTCCATTTAGATTTTCCGTTGCTTTTTCCCATCTCACGCGATTGTCGTTTGCTATTGCTTTTTTAACTTCGCCGTGGATGCGGTTATACACGTCTTTTAAGGTTGACCTTTTTAGTTGGAAGTTTTTCTGATTTGTATGCACGGAAGGCCTTTCTTTTTTGTTTTATTATTTGGAGTGTGGTTTCAGTTATTCTGTTGGCCCGCGGTTTAATCGTCTGTTTGGGACACATCTCATCAAGAGTGTTGTTAATGACTTCACTGAGATTGGTACATACTTGCTCGAGTGCGCGGGTATTCATTAGGTCGTTTTTGTTTATTTTAACCTGAATTATTTTTCTGAAGAGGTCCCAGTCAATTTTGGATAGATTCCTCCTCCTCATTGTGGGGTATCTTGTGGGTCCGCTGCAACCGTGTAATGTAGCATGAACAAGCAGGTGGTCGCTACCTAAATCATTGTCCCCCACAAATATGTCTTGCATTTGATTAGTTAGTGATTTACTGGTTATAATTAGGTCAAGGATGTCGGATTGGAGGAGTGTGTTGTTACTGACGTGGGTAATATCTTGGTCGTTATTTAATACAAAAAGATCAAATTGTTCGATGATATTGAAGAGGGCGTCGCGATTGGGCGACGTTTTTTTGCATCCGAAAACCTCATGTTTGGCATTGAAATCACCTAAGAAAATACAGTGTTTGTGATTTTTATCAAAGAATTCACGGACTTTACTGTCAACTGTTTTTCTCGGTTTATTATAATATGAGATTACGGCAACTTTGTTATGATCTAGTTCAATCTCAGCGGCAATCATCTCTGCGTTGAGGTGATCGCTTTATATCGTTTTATATGTTAAGTCCTGCCTTATGAGGAGAGCCGCTTCGTCTCTACATTGTGTGAGACGGTCTCGTCTAATGATGTTGAACCCACTTAGCAAAAATGTCTTACTTGGCTTTAACCATGTTTCGCTGATACCAATTGCATGTACGTTTGTGAAGTAATCGGACATGTGTGAGCTTTTGCAGTTAACACTTCGAGCGTTCCACTGAATTATTTTCAACTTATCCATAGTTGGTCAGTACCTGAAGTAATTGTACTAGTTAACTTGTTATATGTGTGATTTATATTTTATTTATGGCGGCTTCTATTAGCGAGGAAGAGATTTGAGTTCGATATAGCTTGGATGCTGTTTCCCAACTTCTTTACATATGTCGGAAAGACTTACGTCGAAGTGTTTGTTCATTATATTAAAGATTGAACCAGCCATTAGGGTGCACATCGAATGCGCAAATGTTGAGTTTTCTACGCTGTTGACATTTATAGCTTTGAGTTCTATGTCGGTTTTAACTTTTTTGTAGTGGGGACACCCCCGATAATTGCTTGGGTGTTGCCCGTTACAATTTGGGCATTTAAGTGTTGAAACCTTGCATGACTTTGTTAAATGTTTTTCGCCGCATTTCAAGCAACGCAACTCTCCTTTGCATCTGTTCAACATATGGCCAAATTTCTGGCATTTATGGCACCGTGTGGACTGAGGCAAAACACGATACTCCTCAGTCTCATATTTTTGTCCGTTTATACAAACACCTTTGTTAATGAAGTTTAGTTTTGTGGCCCTATTGGGGCATTTTAGTTTAATTTTCCATGTAGGGTTGCCTGTAGCCTTAGATATTAGTCTGTCCCACGAGAATCCCGACAGGGCTTCATCAATACCCCCATCATTAATCTTTGTGGGAACCCTTGTGACGACTACGCAAGGGTTTTGCAGCGGTTGATGCTGTTGTTTATTCGTCTGGTGTTTGGCCGTATTATCCTTATGAGGTTGTTTAGAAAGGGCTCTTACCTTGTCGGTGAACGATACACCACTGTCAGTGGTGAATGTTGGCGTCGCCGGTATCGTTTCCGTTGCGTTATTGTCTGCCGATTTCCCATCATTATGGATCTCCGCACTGGTTGTTACTACTGTAACATCCATGGTGTCCGAGGTTTCAACGACAACAACACCCGGGTTATCTGTGTGTGTCGACGCTTTCCGGGTTTTCTAAGCCACCGTTTCTATTTCCAGGGGCTCACCATTTTCTTGGAAGTCTGTATCCAAATTCCTTTTCGGTCGCGGAAACCCAGGCTTCGTTATGTAACTACGCTTATGTCTTCTTGTCTGTTATTTTTACGCATGGTTACTCGAGAATAAGTCATTTGGCGGTTTCAAGTGATTGACATTAGTAGACTTTTCACTAAACGATACTGCATCTCAGTTTCACAGCTTTAAGCAGAATCATTTATGGTGTCATTGTCCTTTGAATCACACATCTCGTTAGGTTTTCGAATTGAAGTTATCAGTTACATTCAATCATAGAATAGATGTCCGCGTGCCACTTTCTTGTGAGTGTTGTTTGCATCAACCTGTATGTTTCCATTGTTGAACGATACCAGTTTTCTCAACGATATTGCAACCATCCACTTTGTGCAATACATAGAGAATGACCCGGTGTAACAGGAATGGAAGTCCGCAGGAAAATTAGTCCCTCTGGACTATTATTCCGCGGAATTATAGTCCTAGGTCTAACATTTCTAGGAATAGTAGTCCGCCGGACTACTATTCCTAGAAATGTTAGACCTAGGACTATAATTCCGCGGAATAAAAGTCCAGAGGGACTAACGTTCCTACGGACTTCCATTCCTTTTACACCGGCAAATCACATTTTTTTATGTCTTTGGTTATGACTGTTCGTCAAATTTGTTCCAGACACAGGACATAACTTATGTTTATTTAAAAAGAAATGAAACAATAGCAAACATTAAATTGCGATTGTTTTTTAGTTTTTTTGCTTGAATTTAGGATTATTTCGCTGACTCACTCAGCACGAAGTTAACACTTAAACCGGGCTGTTTATTAGTTACAACAGGCAAATGTTAATTAAATACGCTTAAAGATATATTTGACCCTATAAGACCAACCTAGAATGGAGCATGGGTTTCAACAATTATTTTCGTGAAAAGAAAATGTGTATTTCAGCATTTCTTGAAAAAAAGGAATTTTCACGAGAATCGGCGGGGTACGTGGAAAGGAGGAATTGTCAATATTTTGTTACTTTGGGTTTGCATGAAATGAATAATGAATGTTTGGTTACTATTTACGGATCATCTATGAATTTCCTTTCATACTCCTGCTAATGTGTCACACTTACATGTGTTTTGAAAGAAAGAACAGAAAGGTAAAAGAAACCAAATAGTTCCTTTGACTAGATCGAAGGGTTAAGTTCCCAGAAAGGCACCAAGGGCTGTTCAGTAAACACATCGAATGACACGCGCGTCTGAATGTGTAAATCGATATGGCACGAGTGCCAGCGCGGAAGGAAAAATTGAGAGGCTACAGACCTCGAGTTTTATCTTCCCGCGATGACACAAGTGCTGTATCGATTAACCCATTCACACACGCGTGTCTATCTGTATTTATTACACGCCTTCCCGTCTATATAAACAATTATTAGAAGGACACTCTGCAATTCATTTGACAACTATCAACAAAAAGAACACATTTTATCGCCAACCAAATTTGAGAGAGGAACCAGAGTTACAATTTCGTCCTTTGAGTTCCAAAGTGTTCTACGTGCTGAAGAGCACGTAGAAAACATTGGAATTCAGGGGACGATTTTTAGCTATGGCTAGCGATTCAAATTGTAATTGCGGTGCACGATTTGTAAAAAATTCCAGTGAAATTTCGCTTCTATTTAAAAATAGTCCGTCAACGATTACAGTTCCGCACATATGTGCGGAACGGATTTTCATTTTCCGCGGGGTTTAGTGGTGCTGTAGAAAGGGGAGTTCATATAATGGGCGTGTAATAAGATAGACATGGCTGACAATTTTCGGCATTGGAAGAGATTTACAAGAAGGTTACCTCCCCTTAATTTTCAAAGATTGTCAGTAAATTTGGCACTAAGGAGGGGGGAATTACATTTATCCCATAAATGGCCGTTTATTTGAACAATAAAGGCCTTGGATAAATTTTTGCTTTATTCACCTAGTTGGGTGATAATTTTCCCCATAGGTTTAACACTGAAAGAATTTAGTCCCAAGTAGAGACGGACATGTTGACATCTGGCCTCTAACACATTTGTCTAGCATAATTAATAGTTCGACTGTTGATTTCTTTAAATCATTTTGACAGTTTTACACAATACCAGTAGAAAAACACCACCCACTGCTCATATAATAAAGTATTTTTGCAAGCTTAGCTCAAGTTTGTAGAGGAATTATTTTTAGACAGAAATGTATTACTGCGCCTTGTTTATTTTTGCCAATTTTGCTGGTCGATCGAATTGGACGAATGTGACCCTCACTTCTCGCTGTGTTTTGTAGCGAATTATAGCACGATTTTGCCGCGACTGCCATGAAGAAGATTTCTGGGATAAACAAAATAAACGTATAGTGTTTTCAAGTAAAAAAATTATTCTACTCGAAGAATTAAGAATGAAACCGACTCGCCAGAGGCTCGTCGGTTTCATTCTTAATCCTACTCGTAGAATAATTTTTTTACTTGAAAACACTATACGTTTATTCTATATATAAAAAATGAAATTTCGAAAAGTTAGCGAAGTTGTATCATCGATGTCCGCATCATTTCACAAAATTCAGGCATTTTCTTACAGAGTAGTATAAAAATACAGAAGCAGGCGTTTTATATTTTCTTCCACTCAGTTTGAACGTTTGACTTTTATTCTCCTGTCAACCCATTTAATAATATTATATCAACAGTGTGCACATCGTGACGTATAATACAGAAATATATATAATACATAAAGCTGTTTCTGAAGTTTAACTAGAATTGGATCTCTTAGCCTACCTTATATTCCCATCCCCTGCTTTATTTCGACAGTTCAATTACGACCCGTGTAAAGGTACACGTATATAACTTATATCTAAAGGTTGCATGGATAATTGAACCTACAGAGCAAGGAATGGTTGGTGGGGGTGAGTGCTACGAAGCAGTACCACTTGAAGACGATATGTGTGTGCATCGATGTATGTGTTTACATATATCCATGCACACACAGGTCTTGGAGTTCCTCCAACCACACACGTTCCGTCACATGTATTTATGTGTGGTGTGTATATGTATCCGTGGTGAGGGCTGTGATTTGGATCGCTTTAATGATTACTAGTGACCATGAATAAGTATACGAATGTATGTGTGTATATGACCGATTCAACACATGCTTTCTCAAATTTTCCAATAATAACCTCCATATCTTATATTCTGTATTTAACTCGAAAAATACCTCATGCACTTTGTATATAAAATTGTCTGAGTGAATAAAAGAATTTGAAATTGACACTGCCCTTTCCAGTAATAGTCGAGGACGTGAGATTTGCTGATTTTTTCATGGGAAGAATAAAAACTTGCAGTTACTGTAAAAACACATTGATAAATGTGTTCCTTGGGTGGAACAAGACTTTGCAATGCGTTAGCATTGCAAAGCCTTGTTGCACTCAACGAACGAAATACACCACCACCCATGCTATTCAGTAGATTTTGAGGCCTAAAACATAAAACAAACCAAGAATATGAACTTCTGATGGCTAAGAAAAAATTACAAAAATGAAATAAAAAACCGCAGCCCACATGCAGTTTTACAAAACATGGCCTGAGAAACCGAGATATTCTTCCTGGGGCCTTATGTTCCTTTTGTTTTTGTACTTGATGCCAAGAGGAATTTTCATGACGTTCTTGCTATCATTTAATGTTAAACTATTGTTATCGAAATTTCTCTTTCGAACCAGTTGAACGGCCTTATGGGTGTAACTAACCTTGATCACCCTATTTTATGAAACTTGGGATAATTTTTTTTCATTTTTTATCAGTGAATGACCAGCTAGAACCACTACTTTATATAAAACAGGATTCGTGGAGCGTTCATGGTCACGTACTGAAAAGTGTCAACGACAATCATCGTGGCTGACAATTCTCGTCATTACAAGAGATTTACGGGAAAGTTAGCGCCCCATAATATTCTAAAGTTGTCAGTAAATTTAACACTAACGGTATGGTAATTTCATATAAACAATTGAAATTTCGAAATGTGAGCGAAGTTGCATCATCGATTTGTGCATCATTTCACAGGCGTCATTCATTTTCCCGTAGAGAATTACACAAACACAGAAATTGTATTTTCACAAATTTTCCCCAATGAGCGTTTCACTGATAATACTAATCGCTATTGCTCTCTTTTGAGATCCATTTAAAAGTAAGAAAACCGAGTTTTCGCCATCCTCTGATGTTCTGTAACATTTTTCCTGTTCTAATACAGACAATATCCTTTCAATTAATTTAAAGATCTGGTAGGTAAGACTTGCTAATTCTTTTGCTGGGAAGAATAAAAAAAAACTTATTACTGTAAAAACACATTCGCCAAACAAAGAGCCAAAGTGGACGTTTATTTACTTGCTTCCAGTTAGCTTGCCATAAAAAACAAGTTTCGTTTTGTAACTTTTAATAAAAGAAAACAGTCGACAGCCCCAAGATCTGTCTGTTGTTTTAGTTTATTAAAAGTAACAAAAGAAAACTTCGCTTCATTTTCTGCTGATGTCATATGTGTTTTCTCAACAATTACATGGGCCTTAATTGCACCTTCCTCGCCCGTCTAATAATTTCAGGGGAGAACATTTTATCGAAAGTCGATTTTCAGATCGAGGAAGGTCCGGGATGTATGGCATAATTCTGTGAAATTGATTAACATTGTCTACTTTAACTCTTAGAAGCCGGGAGTCGAGTTTTCTTGCCTGTGATGTAATACGGCAGGTAATCTGGCTGTGACGATTCGGCTATCTCTGGGCTGGGGGAGGGGGGGAATAAATACTGAGCAGGTGCTTCTAGTCAAGTGTCGTCTGCCTAAATAGGCAGACGACACTTGACTAGAAGCACCTGCTTTACTGTAAATTTTTCGCGGTATGTCATGTTCAATAAATTCATTCTAATTCCCCGGCTTCTAAGAGTAAAGATAACGTATCATTAAATACATTTGTAAAGCGATTACTATTGCACAAAGTTATTTGTTGATAACTTTTGAACGTCCAATAATCAAACACGGACTCCTTCCCTGACCAAAACTACAAATATGTATTTTTCTCTTTTTTCTGAACCCCCTGTGAATAGTTTCAATGCTTATATTCAATTCAAACATTGAAGAATATCGTATCTTGAGTGAATCGGGACGCCACCTGCAATTCTTTAGAACTGCAGGCGGCATCTTGACGCGCCCAGGTGACGATACAAAACAGTCTTGACGCTTTTTTATGAGGTTCAGATTACTTCGGGGACATCACATTTGAAAGAGTTTACATAAAACATCATACTGTGTCTCGTTTCAGTTTCGAGATAATTTCTATATAAATGTTAAAATATTATTTTCAATGCAATATGAAAGCAAAGTCTCAAGAGTAAAATTAATTTACAAACTACACGTTCACGGTAAATGCCTTAGCTCTCCTGACAATCGAGAATGGTAATCAGCGACGACAAACCATTTGCTTTGTCCGTCTTAAACGGAATACAAATGAATTTGTTTGTAACCCGTGTATTCCTCAACGAGAAGAAATTCTCATATTTGTCTAAGTGAAAAGTGAACGCGAAAGGTGCAAGGCAGTACATATTAACACTGTTTTTATTTATTTTTGTTAACCCTTTAGTTAAGGTATAGGCCAAAAGAGGCCTGCGCGATTCACATTTATATTTTATATTTTTATTTTTCGTCACAAGTATGTAGCGTTAATAAATTAACGGTTAAATTCCAACAGCGCTTATCACAAAACCCGGCACTCAACTCAAATTTTATATTTTTCAGTTTTTTTTTCACCAAAACACTGCTTATGGTCTCTCATTAGAACAAGAGGTCCTTGAACGTGTTCCATTTAGGGATCAAAAGCTACGTTTCTCATGCAAAAAAAAAAAATATAAAAAAGTTAGTTTTTGAAGACTTTTTATCTTTTTTGCAAGAGTTGTCTGTTCTTTGATATATATGAACGATTAACAGTGACGGATAATAAGTGCACGAGATTAAGGAAACTCTAATTTTAAACTTGACATTTTATTAACTTCTCCATTTGTAATAAGTAGATGAACACTCTCTCGGATGGAAAATTAACTGGTTGGTTTAGAGTATATGAATATGGATATGAAATAGTCGTCCAACAAAACTTCGGTCGAATTTCAGGTAATTTTCTCCAAAAATAAAAAAAACAAAAACAAAAAAAAAACAAACGAAAAGAATTAAACCCAGTAATTTACATAGCAAAATGTTTAGAATGAAGCGTACAGTAAGTGGAAACTGACATTTGCCATGGAAGTGCTGTCATGTGGTAGAGAGCACTGCCTGAATGTCTGCTGTGGCATAAGTTAGAGGCTATTTTTTATATAATACAATACCTCAAAAGGACAGAATAGTTATTTTTTGTAATCCTTCTAGTTCAGCCTCGAAAAATTCTTTTTTTGCCATTCATGAGAAGAATGGGCAGTAAAACTAATTCCACTCTATGGTGTCTACAATACCCCATTTCTTGTTTATGTTTGGATGAAGAATGTTCAGCAAGCGTGAAATCCATACAACCCAGATCAACAGTTGTGGGGGCACAAGTGACTTCATCAATGAAAAATAAAGAATCACGCTCTCAGACCACCAGTCTAATTATGTAAGTAATTCGGCGTTTTTAGGATCTGATCATTCACCCACGTTTTTCAGGAAATTTGCGTGCAGGCGATCGTCAGTGTAATGTGACGTGTCTCTACCTACAGAGATATACAAGTATTAGTTTCTGCACCAATTATAAATATACGAATCAATAAGTATTTAATTCCCTTGAATACATCAAGCTATTATCACAATTTATGGAACTACCTGGCGAATTCAGAAATACTACGGATGTGGTGAGTCTTCAGTTCTGATTGCAATGTCAGCAAAATACCGACCAAATCGCGCTTGTTATATGTAATCCCCATCTACAGCAACAATAAACCATGCGGAAAATGAAAATCTGTTCCGTACATATTTGCGGAACGGAAAGCGTTGAAGGACTATTTTGAAGTCGAAGCGAAATTTCACTGGAATGTTTTACAAATCGTGCAACGCAATTACAGTTTGAATCGCTAGCGATAGCTGAAAATCGTCCCCTGAGTTCCAATGTGTTCTATGTGCCAGCCGGGACATAGAACACATTAAAACTCAGGGGAGTAAATAGTAACACGGGTTTCCCTCGCAAATTTGGTTGGCGATAAAATGTGTGTTATAAACACAGATAGACACACGCGTGTGAATGGGTTAATCGATATGGTAATTGTGTCATCGCGGAAGGATGAAACTCGAGGCCTGTGGCCTCTCGTTTTATCCTTTCACGCTGGCAGTCATGTCATATCGATTAACCCAGTCACACGTGTGTGTCGTTCTGTGCATTTCCAGCTTTGATTCACAGAAAAATGAATTTTTGTGAATGATTTCAGATTCAATTTTACAGAAAATATCAGTTGGTCGGTAAAGCGAACCACAGGTTCGCTTTTTTTGGCCAACTGAATTATTCCAGACGAGTGAATCAAAACATTGATGATGACCTATTTGGGGGTTAGACTGGTTTCAGGTCATAACAACGTCGAATGTCTTAAAGAATTAGACTGGTGACCTGGGAGCAAGATGGAGAATGTCAAGTGTGAAAATTTGTTTTTCTTTTTGGCATGATAATTTCCAACATTTCTGTTTTATTATCACTAAATCACCCGCACAGTGTTGATTCCACCCCAGCAATAATTGCATATTGTTGCAAAGCATAACCAGCACCAGCAAAGTTTCAGCCAATGGACCTCTGGGTTAAACCCGGAGGTCCATTGGCTGAAACATTGCTTGTGTTTTTTGTCGATAAGTACAAAATGTGAAGTTTATAGCTTAGGTGATAACTCCACTCCGCGGGTGATTTAGTTACAATCCACCCTCCACGTACTGTAGGTGTTTGAAAAGGCTTGGCTGTATCCAGAAACAGTAAAGCTTGCAAAAATAATAGTTGATCTGTTGACTGATTCCAATTTGATAGACAGTGCGCAGAAGGAGAGAACAACAGTACAATTATTTCTGTTATACAGTTCATTTATCTGTAATGTTCGAAGACGTTGGTCCTTATTGCGATAATTCAATCTTAACGTTGACAGGAGTGAATATTTACTTTGGTTTGCAATTTCCGGTAAACCAATACCATCATATACTATGCGGTTTGGGGGACCAACAGCGAAAAACATCGGCATTGATCCAATATAACACTCAATTGATTGCATGAGAAAGAAAGTTAGATTTACTATGTCTATAATTTTCATTGCATATGGACAGCTGAAAAGGGCTGTTTCTTTCGGAAATAGTCAACATATTTGGAAGCAGACAAACATGGAAATGTTTGCGATAACTTCTATGGCAAAATAATTGAATAATATCAAAAGATGTTTCCGTACAAACACAATTGTGAAGATTGCCATGTATGTTGGTGTGAAAATATGTTTGTTTCAAACATTGCTGTCTACTTTTGTATTTTACATGTCGACTACAGCAATATTATAATATCAGGAAGCAGAGGCGTAGTGATCCATTTCTAAAATAGGCACCCCCAGGGACGTGGCTACGGTTTTCCGTTGGGGGGGGGGTGTAGGGTAGTGAATTTCCAACTGGGGGGAGGGAACCCCCTCCCGGTCCCTCCCCATATTTGGAAATTCACTACCGAGAAACATTTTGAAAATGGAGCCATGAAAGGGGGCATAAAATTGATTCTAGTAACTAAAATGCCAACACATTTATGATAGAATTATCAGGTTATTATTATTTGGTATTATTCTGGGAATTGAGTATGTGCTGAACAAATGCTGAAGCTGAAAACGTTGAGCAATTCACATTCTCCTAACATTAAATCAGATCTCATACAGGAATGATCAGTTTTCGAGGTTGTGTAACTGTCAATGATGGAATTAACTCAGGATAACGATTTTACGTGATGTGATTTTCTTGAAGTGCATTTCGAGGATTTCTTTTATTAAGATAAGTAAAGGTACTGTAGAAATATCGTACTGATTGACATCATGCATACTTATGAAGCTCGATATTGCGTACACTGTAGTTGTAAATAGTAACAATCGGAATTTTTGCCGATTTGAAACCGAGTTTTGGGAAGTAAAGGAGACATCAGCATCACCAAAGACGCTCTAAAATCCCGATAGATGGAATTTCCAACTACTCATGACTTGCCCTCCGAATTTCCAACTATAGGAAATTTTGACCTCGGTATATAAATTAAAAAGAGTTTTTCAGTTAAGACTTTATCTTGCAGTAATGATATTTTTAATGTATTTTTTCTGTGAATGTATTGAGTGTTTTCAATTTCACCACCTTGCAGATTCGACAAGAGTGACCACGTTCGGAGCATTTTTAAATTTTGGAAGTCAATATTCTGTTCATGTTACAGGATGTTCCTTACATTGTTACGCAACGTTATGAGACAAAAGCTACCAAGGCTTTGCCGATTTACTCATATTTTTTGGCGATATTGTGTTTTGGAGTTCTTAACATATCATAGACTTAATGGACAAATATGTTTTCGCCGAGTCGGGAGTTCGAAAGATTCTATTTGAAACCCGAACATCGGACATACCGATCTGTTCGTGGTGTTATTCAGGTTGGTCATTTATACCGCGCTGACAACTTCGCTGTCGCCAAAAACATACAAAAACACTTTTGGTGGCGAAAAAGTAGATATATTCTTATTCCTTATATTGTGGTCATTAATTTTATTTATTATATGTTTTATATATAACCGCATTTCTGTAGGCTGCATCTTATACACGTGACTGGTACTCAAAGATCCATGCAGATCGGCTTTCCAGTGAATATCAACATTCTAAATATAGCTTTTGAAAATCCCCTCTCTAGTTCTATTTCAATCGATGCAATCTCTATAACATTGTTTATTTTTATGTTATTCCGCAGATAAGTACTTTATTGTTAAATAAAAATATTTCTGGTTAATATACAGTACGCGGAGAGTGTATTATCACTAAATTACCCGGAGAGTGGAGATTTCACCCATATAATAATTGCAAATTTGTTGCAAAAGATAACAAGCACAAGCAAAGTTTCAGCTAATTGACCTGCGGGTTAAACCCGGAGGTTCATTGGTTGAAACATTGCTTGTGCTCATGTCCATATGTACAATGTACATAATTTGAAAGTGATACTTTGGGTGATAACCCCATTCCATGGGTGATTTAGTTACAATCCAGTCTGCACGTACTATAGCTGATCTTTTAATTGACAAATAGAAGATTTTTTTTTTGAGGGTGGTGTATATAATAAAAACAGTTATGGATTTTTGTGGTGGTAAATATGAATTGATATGAACTTAAAAAACTTAATTATATTGACCTCGGCTGACGCCTCGGCCCATATAAGTTTTTTAGGTTAATATCACATCATATTCATCACCAGAAGACTCCATAATTGTATAATATAATACGCCTTTATTCACATCGTTCATCCG
Organism: Pictodentalium vernedei; assembly: GCA_031216915.1. Taxonomy (NCBI): domain Eukaryota; kingdom Metazoa; phylum Mollusca; class Scaphopoda; order Dentaliida; family Dentaliidae; genus Pictodentalium; species Pictodentalium vernedei. The sequence goes on from CM062293.1 coordinate 89,045,399, forward strand.
TATTTGGGGTTGTGGTGAAAATTTCAAAACTGGACGAAAGTTTCGTTGGACGGCCCCTTTAGGCTTTGAACTGTAAACTTCGGTACTGCTGGTTAACTATTGGTCCGATCGTTTAAGATTGCTCATATGTCAATGAGCGTATACATTAGTATACTTATTTCACAATTATTGTGCTTTTATAGAAACCTCCACTCAGTTAAATTACTTCAGAATCAAATACGGTTTTTGTGGTTGGGAAGGATGATTTTTCACGATAATGGCAATGTGATTCTGGATCCGAGTTGGGTTCATTCCCACTGGAACAATTCCCTTTAGACCAATTCCCTCGAGGCCAATTCCCAAAAGACCAATTCCCCTTAGACCAACTCATGCGTTCTACTTTTAAAATAATCCTATATCAATAATTTGATATATTTATAAATATTTATAAATGTATTCAGTGTTAGTGATATTCAAGTCTGAAAATAAGCAGTCTGTCATTTGCAGAATGAGGTCCCCAGAGGGGGAATTTGCTGATGCTATCCCATACAGTGGGCCAGTTTATCCTCTGGGTACCTCTTTCTGTTTATGTTTAAGACCTTAATTCAGACTGAGGTTCGCAGAGGGTAAATTTAGTGATGCTACCCTGCTGTGGACCTCATTTCTCACACGATAGTCTGCTTATTTTCTGGCTTGTTGCTATTTTATAAACGGAAATGTTATAAACCTATATTTTTTGTATGTTATGCGTATGAATATTTTTTTTATCAAATAAAATGCTTATCAGTAAATAAATGTTTTCTTAATTATCCTTAATCAACCCTTAATCAATAACAGTATGTAGTTGGTCTAAGGGGAATTGGTCTTTTGGGAATTGGCCTAAAGGGAATTGGTCTAAAGGGAATTGGTCTAGTGGGAAGACACCCCGAGTTGACGGTGCATAGAACGAGCCGTCTGATGTTGCTAGGGATTCATCAGGACACATTTTATTATTTTTAATTTTTGTCTTATTATTATGTTTACGGAACTATCGCATTTTTGTCATGTTTTGTCATGTCCATAGAGTTAATTTTCCTATGAAGGTAAGAGAGGTTCGTTCAGTTCCCACGAATAGTGTTGTGTATGACGGCATCGTTGAGAAACATGTATTGGGCGGGACAAAATGTTTATGAGCGGCTATTAAGAAGTATTGAGCTCTTGAAAAGACAATGTCTAATTCTGGAGGAGATTTGGAACAGTGTTAAAATTTTGGGAATAGGAGGAGCAAAGAACACAAATGTCTCTCTTGTAGATGGCTGAGATGTAATGTATCTTTTCTTAATCATCTATTTGGGAGTTAATAAATACATCGATTCCTGAAATTGCTTTTAAGCCTCAGCGCAATATCTTTATTAGCCTCGGCTGTTCAACGCCAATTTTGGCATTAATGGTAAAATTATTTTATACAGCATACTATTATGTTGGAGCTCCCTGTTGTGTTCCCAAAGAGGTTTTACAAAGAGAAGGCAGCGCAAAAGTATTTATGACATTCTCCGCAGTTCAGATCATACTCGAGATTAAATCGTGAATATAGCTTATTTTTCTTCTTCCTGCATATAGCTCGGAGGTGGGCTGGCTTCAAAAATAGGCCAGAGAGAATTGAAGGCATGCCGACCACCCACCTCAGTTAGCGCCAACAACCATAAATGGGATCAATCCGGTACAAAATTGAAGGTTCATAAAATTTTGCTCGGTTGTTAACTGAAATGCCTCTTGTGTGTAATCAGGAACCCATGGGACCTTCTGTGGCATGTTCGAAGGCGGTTAAATGGAACGGACATTTTTAACCACGGTTTATTAACGATGTACCGACGTGTCAGACCTACGTGAACCGCTCTCACATGCCACAAAGGGTGATGCGATGCATGCCTCCACAAAGAAAGACATTTTAAAGTTAACATTCGGGCAAATAGTCCCATAGAATGCATCTAGCGAGCAAATATTCCCATCGTGTGCATCTAGGCCCCATCTGCAAATTGCAGATGTCGTCTTGATGCACTCGATTATCGAAATGTCCTCTCAATTTTGTGGATGACATGAAAGGGCGTTGTCCGCTGTTTCAATGATGTAGTATATATTTATCATTCAACACCATCCATCGCATTTTCCAAGAAGCAATGGAATGGCATTTCTAAGGATCCAACCTCCAGCTTTTCTCCCACAGGGTCGAACTATATATCGTACGCCCTCTGCGTCTTGAAACATAGTGCATCTCCACTTTCAGTGGGCATCCTCTAACTATGATGCAGATGGACCGGATTCTAGTAAGTGTACTCAGGTGCTCTGTCGGTATGATTATGTAATCTGGTCACATCACTTGTGTGTGTAATTTAAGATTAACGACTGCCACCTCTTTGTTTAATATGAATTGAAAATAATCATTTGGGGTCACACCAAACGGGAATGTCACGTACTTTCTTAATAAATTTCCACAGCTTAGGCAGTCACTCAGGTCGATATGGTGGGATTATTTGTCGACTCAAGAGAGTCGCAGGATAGTTCATCAATCAATTTACACAAAATCGTGATGCTATCGTCGTTTGTAGTGACATCATGACAGATGAGCGATGGCATATATTTGTTCCATCTTCATCATTATTATTATTTTCGCGTCTTCATATTTTGAAAAAGTGTGATCAAAATTCAGAATTCACAGCGCCTAGTTTAGACCATTAATTTATACTTAACCCTTTACCTAACATGAAAAGCAGACGACACTTGCAAACAAAATTCTTGAATATATATTTTTTTTCATTTTTGGTCTCAAAAACATAGGTTATGACCCCTCATTGAAACGAGGTCGAGGAGCTCGTTCCAAAGAGGGGTCATAACCTATGTTTTTGAGACAAAAAATGAAAAAATAATGAAAATTAATTGACGATTTTTGTGAATAGCGCTGGCCGGTTTTGGCCGTTACGTTGGGTAAAGGGTTAAAGATATTGCGCGCATCTTCCTGGCGCTTTGTGTCCTTGATAGATCATCACCAAACTGCATTTTGTGTTAGTTGTGTTTCAACAACCAGCCTTGACGCCTTGGCCCATGGCACATATTACATGCGAAACCCTTCGTGGAGGCTATGTTGCCTCACACTTAATACGAAGTGCCTTTTGTCCTAAACAAACTGTGTCTATTTGCGCATACGATTCATCGTGTCATGTCCAGATTTGTACATTCTCTGGTGTCATAATTTCATGGAATGATTCTCTTATATGTTGGTACCTGGGTGGGTTGTGATGCTTCTACTCTCCAACGATTTGTGAGTTTATGATTTCACAGACAACGCCCTTACCATCTACGTTCCTATACTGGAAAGTAGAAAACAACTCTTCTCGGTAGCATAATTATTAATTTTTTTTAAATATATGTTTATTCTTTATAAACTTATTTGGTTTACAAGGGTTGAAGAACAAGTTATAAGTTATTCAACTTATATTAACGCCTCCCCTTGGCCTAATGGCGCAGGTGTATGCTATGTCCTTCGTAGCAACAAATTTGTGTCCTTGCTCGTCTCGAATACTACGCCTGCACGGCGTGTGTCTCTCTTGTCACAGAGGAGAGCTATTTTACGTCCCCCACCTGATAGGATGGTACGCTGTGACAGTATCAACCCCACAATTGATGCTGACAGAGAGTGTTCGAACATCTTGAGAACTTTCCCCGACCGCAGATCGATCCCTGGACCTCAGTCATGAGAGGCCAGCGGACTTATCCACTCGGCCACTACTCTCTCACTTTGCTTTTATGTTTCTGTGTTTGAGTCATTGGAAGCATTCAAATTGAAACAATACATAGACAGAACGCGATGTGTGTCTGAATCGGTGGGTGTTTTACATAACGATTTGGAAGGCGTAGTCATATTTCGCGAGAGCCGTAGGCTCTCGCGAAATATGATTACGCCATTCCAACGAGTTATGTAAAACACCCACCGATTCAAACACACATCGCGTTCTGTGTTTCTTGTACAACCCATGCATTAAACTGCATTTAAATAAACAAATTTTAATTCCGATGATTTAACTCAAAGGTGAAGAGTTTGTTTTCACTGAAGCAGTACTGATCATATGGATCGATAAAAAATCAAAACAACCTTTTCGGAACCAGTGTTTGTTGAAATTCCTATCGCTGTTTACTAACAGTAATAACCACCAAAGTATTAGGCGTGAATGGGCTGGTGCCCATTCACGCCTAACCATTTGGTGGCTATTACTGTTAGTAAAAATATAAGTACAAATATGTACAGATTTGCAAAACAGCTGGGAGAAACGTTTTAAAAGAAGTTCGAAGAATGTCAAGGTGTACGATGATTTACCGAAATAAAGTTGACCAGTTTAGATATAATGGGATCCACAAAACGAGACGGCAACGGGGTTGGGTTAATGTTCTGGTTGGAAATGATTGGTTTTTTTCAAAATATTATCTCATTTTTGTCCAATTTTTTGTGAACCGACGTCATTTTGCTTTGGGCGTTTTAATTTTCACGCTATGCGACAGACGGTCGATGATTGTATAACGAAATTAGGAAACTTTTCGAAGCGTAACTAAACGATGCAGTAAAAAGTTCCGGCTTGTATATCACCCGTTGAATACAGAATCATTTATATCATAGCGGCGATTCCGTTGAATACGAGGGTTTAAAGTTTAACGGATGTGTAATAAAACGTTTGCAGTGTACCGTCTTTTTGGAATTTTGAATAAACGTGCTCAAGTTGATACGCAGTTCGTGAAAGTTCAAGGCAGGCCTCTACACTTTCCGGAGAAAACAACTTGCGTTTTATGAGTTTGGAAATGAAATCGGAACATAAAAGGCTAGTTAATTAAATGGCACTACAGTTGAGAATTGTGTGATAGATCGATCACTACTATTATACAAAATGTTGTTATGCACGAAAATCTCGTTCTTGATTTGAGGCAAAATCTCGACACGTCCTCGACTCGTCTTCACAAACAATAGCTTGACTCTGAAACTAAATGTGCACATGATAGTGACAATATGTGTGTATCGTTAGAATACAAGAGAGTGTCATTGGTCGTATACGTAAAATACCGTGACAACAAAAGAGGAGAGAGAATTTCAACATGATCGCGACAAGGTCGCGATCTTGTTGAAATTGTCTGCCCACTTTCCTACCCAAAACACTGTAGTATCTCACCTGTGGAAAAATGTGAGAATCTCAGCCGCGATATACGTTTGTTTTTCTCGAGCAGTGCGTACGCTGACCCAAACTGTAGTGTCAACGTTTTTTGCATTCCAGATATTTTTGCCAAAGGGGTTGTTTCTTCGCTGCATAATCCAAATAAATTGATCGAGTTTTGAAAAATGAACTGACAATTATTTCAAAAGTGAAGGGACAACTGATCACGGAAACATTCTGACAGAACTCGAAAGTTCTTACGAAATCCTCGATTGGCGAAAAGGTCGATCAATTAAGTTATATCTACGCCACTTGTTCAATTAATGGTCAAATTGAATGGTGTCGCCACGTACACCTGTTGTTGCACTTACTCAATAACAGATTAATCGACTAACTAGTGTTCATCCACTGGACTTAATTGGTCGTGAGTCTTTACAAAAGAAAGCATTTAAATAGATAAATAGTTGATACCGTTGCGAGTCACTCGCGATGGTATGGAATATTTCTCTAATTAAATTCTGCCCTTTGTAAAGTTTATAACCTTCAATGTTTTAACCCTTTACCCAGCGGATCGGCCGCTCCCGCCCACGTAAAATGCAAATTCAGCAGTTGAAAAAATATTATTTTTCAAAAAATTTCAACAAAACCATATCATGTGACCCCAAATTGGAACGTGCTCGTCGAGCTCGTTCCAACGAGGGATCACATGATATGGTTTTGTTGATATTTTTTGAAAAATATGAAAAAATGATATTTAAAATAATAAATTTTGATATCGTCTGCGTTGGGTAAAGGTTTAATGAAGAAACATAACGCCCCATTTTCAGTCACTGGCCAATAATAACATTCAAAGATTGTCCAAACACCATTTCTAACACCTTATTAACAAAATGTCTGTGTTTCAGTGGATTTTTTTTTCTTTCGTCATCGAACGCGCTCTTTACTGATGTAATGGCTTTCCTCGCAACGGAAAGCAACTTTTTGGTGCCACTATTTTAGCCAATGAAGATTTTTGGGAGCCAAATCAAACATTTTACTGCAATTGACTAAATAAATTGGAACCGGTCAGCGTGAATGGTATCACAGAACTAAATATTTTCCATAGGCAACCATTATAACGTTCAGGCGGAAAAAAATATGATCACATCACTTTAATTTTGGCATTCAAATATCTCTGTCAAGTATAGCCTTTCAGACAACTTTTTCTGCTCTGAAAACAGGGGGTCATGCAACAAATAAGAGAGAAAAACTGACACAAAGGGACGTACCGGTCACGTGCACATATTTTTCAGGGAGTTCCCTACAAAAACACACAAAAAGTAAATTGTATTTTTTAGGTCCAAAAGTCATCAAATCACCCTCTTTTTTATCAGGAATAATCAACAATAATGCAAGATGGCAAGAGAATGTTTCAAACGTTTATCGAAACAATGGATTTTCCCAAGGCTGTTTATTTTTAGAGATTGCATCATTTCCGAGTGCAACATTTTAAGGCGGTTCACTCTAATTTCAATATTTAGTTCCGCGATACCGAATACTGCTAACTACTTTCGGACGCAGCCAAAACACGCTGGAAAGAAATCCCCAAAACATTTGTATTGAACATATGATGTTCTGTTAATTCTCTCTATTCGGTCTTGATTTCACAGTATTTAACTTATGATATCTCGGCAATCAAGTGCAATCACAGATATGTGTAAAACATTTTTCTTGATTAAAATGTAGTTCATCTTGGTACTTGTTCATGATGGATTACCTGACCATTAACCTCAGCTCTTAATTAGTTAATTAGTACAATCGTAGCGGAATAATAAGTGCAATGGACGAACATTTATCTTAAGTAAAGCATTAACCGAGTGCAATCGTCAAACTTATTGGTTTTGAATCCCGACGAGACGGTAATTTGCATAATTTAGAAGAAATAGCTATCTTCCGAACCGACCAACTACATTTTGATTAATGAATGAATACATAAGTTAATAACAGAATAGCACGTGCAATATACAACAACACGAATAAAATAAAGGATAGAAATCAAATGAATAAATCACAAACCAAATCAACTTTTCGATGAACGAATCAGTATTGTATGGATGAGCTTATTACGTTGATTAAATAACGAGAAAGGCAAGAATAAAAAAGATAATTGTTATGTAGGTGGTTTCTGTGTAAATGAGTAAGATGATGTATGAAACTAGAAAAGACAAAACATCCTTTTGAGTGAGTGAGTGAGTGAGTGAGTGCGCATGCAATTAGTTTTCGTCACTGGAAGAGGCTTACTCAATTAACCAATGATCAACGTCTTGATCGATCAAAAAAGTAATTGATCGATTAACCGTTGCCGTAAACTACTTTATCATATGATTCGTCCGTTTTGTTCACTTTAAAACATTTGATATTTGGTTTTCATATTAATCAGTGATAAATAAAGCCTTCCGTCAATTCCATTGGTCAAATTTCAAAACTAGACAATTTGATTGGCTGAACAAAATACAACTGGGTCACATTTGCATAATTTCAGTAGGGAGAATTTACGTTATCTGTCCTGTTTAGAGTGGGTTATATTGAATTAATGTGTTACCTACAAGATAAACGCCATTCATTTTTTTTTATATTTTCACTTTTTGCTTCCAAAATATAGGTTATGACCCTCATTGGAACGAGCTCGACGAACTCGTTCCAAGGAGGGGTCATAACCAATGTTTTGGAAGCAAACAATAAATTTTTTTAGTTATACGAGGATGTTTTTTTCCAAGTGCCGTCTGCAACTCAAGTTAGGTGATGGGTTAAAAAGTCATACTAAGGGGCTAATTCGTGCGTGTGTGTGTCATATGATAAAAAGAATATGAAATGAGTGTTTTTCTCATATAATATTTACGAAACTCGTCCGAATTTTCCGTTTGGGCTCGCCAGAGGCTCGCCGAAACGGAAAATTCTTAGACTCGTTTCATAAATATTATATGAGAAAAACACTCATTCCATATCCTCTATGTATTATATGGGTTATCAAAGGAACAAGCTTGCTCTAAAACAAGCAAACATTGTCACACTGATTTGCATCAATTATTATGAGACAGATTAAAGCATGCAAGTTATGTGCAGACATTACTTGTTCACTTGCATGATCATTGTAGTATATCAGTTGCTGGAAATGGTCATTCTTAACTCTTTGCCCGTTGCGGACAGCAGACGATACTTGCAAAATAAATTCTTGAATTACTAAAATGTTTCAATTTTTGTCTCAAAAACATGGCTTATGCCCCCTCATTGGGACGAGCGAGATCCAATGAGGTGTCATAAGCTATTTTTTAGGCAAAAATTGAAAACATAATAAAATTTGATAGATTTTTATATAGAGCGCTTGCTGGTTCTGTCCGTGACTTTGGGTAATGGGTTAATGCTATAAATCACCAACGGTACGGCAATAATTCCGCTACCTTCTAAAACAAGTGATTAATTGGTTAACCAAGGTTAATCCATATGATTAATCGATCAAGAAAAGCCTTTAAGCGTTGGCAGGGAGCGCGGTGGCTCAGTTGGTAGAGGTGCAGGCTGCAAGCCGAGAGGTCCTCGGTTCGAATCCCACCTGCGGCAACCGCGTTGTGTCCTTGGGCAAGACACTTCATCTCCATTGCCCGCGTGGGGGCACGATGACGCCGTGTACTAAGGCGTACTGCACGTCGATGGTACGCATGTCTTCAACCAATCTAACCCTGCCTGTGCTGCAGTGAGGAGTTACGATGTTGGGGAGCTGGCAGCTGCTCGTCGTTGCTCGGTGGTTCTCTCCGGGTACTCCGGCTTCCCCCACCCGTAAAACTGTCACGGTCATGATTAGCCATTGTGCATAAATATGTGACCTTAAACATCAATAAATAAATAAATTACGCGTTGGCAGTAAATTTATCACTAAGGGAATGGGAATTTCAAATAAAAATTGAAATTTCGAAATGTTAGCTTATCATCGATGTGGGCATTATTTCACAAACTTCAGACATATTGCTGTAGAGTAGAAAAAGGTGCAGAAGCCGGCTTTTACAATTTTTCTACCAATCAGCTTGAACGTATGACTATTATTCTCTATTTAAAGATATTTAAAAACCCTTTACCTAACGTAACGGCCAAAACCGGCCAGCGCTATTCTCAAAAATCGCCAATTAATTTTCATTATTTTTTTCATTTTTTGTCTCAAAGACATAGGTTATGACCCCTCGTTGGAACGAGCTCGTCGAGCACGTTCCAAAGAGGGGTCATAACCTATGTTTTTGAGACAAAAAATGAAAAAAATTAGTTATTGAAGAATTATTTTTGCAAGTGTCGTCTGCTTTTCAGGTTAGGTAAAGGGTTAAAAATAAGAAAACGGCACTTTCTCCATCTTTTGTTGTTCTCCATCTTTTGTTGTAACTTTTTGTCTGTCCATTATGTCAGTGTGTGCCTCGTGACATATAATACAGACACTATCCTTTCCATTAATATAAAACTCTGGAAGGTAAGATTTGGCAATTGTTTCCTGGGAAGAATAAAAACTTGCAAATTACTGTAAACACACATTCGGTAAGCAAAGAGCCGAAATGGACCATTCTACTTGCTGAATAAATACCGCAATGAACCCCTTCCCACAAGAGAAGGCAAATAAGGCGTCGTGGTTTTTTTTTTGTTGGCGAGTGTCAAAATAGCAGAGGATTTTCACATTTTAGGGACCACGCCTCCTCCCCAACCTTTTCCAGCTAGAACATCTGTGCGTTATGCTTGAAAATATTTGTATTGATTGTTGTTTGAATACCCTGGGTTTGAATTTTCACTCACGCAGTGATCTTTCTGTCGTTTGAGTGATGTATCTGCTATTTTGTCACTCGCCAACAAAAAAGACCACGATGCCGAGGCTGCCTTCACTTATGGGAAGGGGTTCATTGCGGTATTCATTTGACGAAAAAATCTATATTATCTCGGTAAGTCTGGTAAATGATTTGTTGAAAGCGTGTTATTTTTTTATCTTTATCAGTATTAAATCGAAAACGCATATTTTCTGGTTTCAAACGAAACATTTTGTTTGTTTCTATCGCATGGTCGACAGTCTTGACAGATATACTGATCGAAATGTTTACCCGAAGCGACCTCTGACCTTGCATATCATTAACGTCAAACATGGCGAATCGACAATGGGCTTTTATCAGAAGGTCGATCGTCGTGACCGTGACACCGATCGGCGTCAATTGGCTTCCATCAATTGAATGCCGTTAAACTTAAAAAGCAAATTAGAGTTGGTACCCCGCCAAGTAACAGTGATGTCTTCTTGGCAACGAAGGAAACTCGGCAATTATCCAGCTGAAAGGTGTTTTTAGTTGAATTTTCGGGTAGAGTGGTTGTTACATGGGAGGTGTGTGATAAATACAGAACCGCACACATGTTTGAATGGGTTAAGAATTATCGCACTCGATTGCATTGACTTCGGCTCTCGTGATATCCTGGGCCAATGCAATCGAGTGCGTTAATTCTTAACCCATTCAAACCTACGTGCGGTTCTGTATATTTATGAGCGACACTATACAAGAAGCTGCGAATGAATTCTGTGAACAAAAGGCGACTCGTCTTGACAGAACTAGAGGTAAATACGCTTGACCTGTAGAGACAGTACCTGACCTCGACAAGCGGTGGCTCACCGACTGCGGCATTGGACTTCAAACCGAGAAGTCCGCGGTTCTGTCCCCGTCAGGGGTAACTGCGTTGTGTCATTGGGCAATGCACTCAATCCCGATTGTCCACGTGGGGGCAGGGAGGCGCTGTGTACCAAGGCGTACTGCACGTCGATGGCGCACTTGTTTTCAAACAATGCTGATCCTGCTTGTGCGTACGGTGTGGAATATGACAGTTGCTCGTCTCTGCTCGGCGGTTCTCGCCGGGTTCTCTGGCTTCCTCCACTCGTAAAACTGTACGACACGAGGTGACCCTGGTGGTCGAATGTGTTGATAAACCCCAATAAATAAATAAATAAATAAATAAATAAATAAATAAATAAATAAATAAATAAATAACAGTTCTAGACCAAATTGACAAGTCCAGTTATTACTACAAGATACCGTTCTAGGATCAAAAAAGAGGTCAGGGGGTCGTGATCGGGTTGAAATTTTATGACCGCCTTGCTCCGCGCACATGAGAGTAGGGAACTGGGGCGGTCCACTCGTCTTCTCCCCGACTCCATCCTTCGGCTGTCTGCTGTGGCAAACGGCCATCCACTACCACACCCCATCCCCAATACAAAATGTCTTCCTATGTCATGTCCACTAACAACTTCGTACAATGTCGCCACACCAAAAAAAGCGAAAACATTAAATCTGTGATGCGCTTGTCATTTTGGGATTTTTTTTCATGATGCGGCCCTGAAACAGCAATATTTTATTTAGGAAAATCGACTCACTGGAATAAATGTGTCACGATACAGTCCCGACCTGTCCGCGAAAGAGACTGCTTTTGCGTCTACAGTATTATATCATGATGACGATCGTTGTTCCGTCTCATTAATGCCCAGACTGTTGAAGCATTAATGGATATATATATTATTTTTAACAGTCTGTGTTCAATCGTTGTCAATGTTTTCACGTCTCGTGGCCGAAAAAACGGTACTAACAACAACACGAAATTTGAATTTTCTGGCCTCACACATTCAATTTTGATGAAAAATTTATCGTTTGGCATTGAACAAAAATGAGAGTATTTTACGTAGAAGGCGAGTAGATTGGTGCTGTTGGGTTACGGAAACTTGGCCATTTTTTTCACTTGTTTATTGAATTGGTTAAATTCCCAGTTGCATTGTGGAGAAAAAAAATGCTGCTTAAAATTTGGGAATTTTGATATTAATGTTCTGTGGGTTAAGTTATGGAGGTGCGATGGATATTTTGTTTATTTTGTTATATGTATGCTCTGGTGCCATTTTAAGGAATGTTCAGTCTCTGTCTGTACCTATAGAACGGCGCCGATTGTGTCAAGTAAACAGAGCCAGTTTGATACATAACAAACTTCAGACTATTCTGTCCGTGATATTGCTCATGCCAGGTATGTTGAGTCAACTACACAAACTCGCCCTTTCGAAATAGTTATTGAATCTCTTTGAGTACCTAAAGTTCTTGACAGAGACTGACCAAATGAATGTATATATGTAACATAGTTTGCATCCCGACCCATATCTATGACAAAATTATGTTATACCTTCTTTCCGAACATATGATTTAAACTCTCATTAAAGAGGTTCTTGAGGGGCAGGTTTCAAAGAGGGATACACACTGAACGGCACGCGCGTGTGAATGGGTTACTCGATATGGCACGAGTGCCAGCGCGGGGGGATAAAGGGAGTTTTATCCTTCCACAATGGCACAAGTGCCATTTCGATTAACCCATTCACACATTTGTGCCGTTCTGTGTTTATCACAAGCCTTCACGTCTATAAAAACAATTATTAGAAGGACGCTCAGCAATTCATTTGACAACTATCAACAAAAAGAACTCATTTTATCGCCCACTCAAATTTTGGAAGGGAACCCATGTTACTCTTTCGTCCCCTGTGTTCCAATGTGTTTTGTGTGCCTACTGTCACATAGAACACATTGGAACTCAGCGGACGATTTTCAGCTGTCACTAGGGATTCAAATTGTAATTGCGTTGCACGATTTGCAGAAAAATCCAGTGAAATTTCTCTTCTATTTAAAAACAGTCCGTCAGCGATTTCCGTTTCATTTTCCGCATGGTTTAGTGTTGCTGTAGGTGGGGATTACAGAGAACAGGCGTGTAACAAAAAAGAACGTCTGAGAAAAATGGCTTAGTTTACATATTACAGGACATATGGTGTCTAACAGTTAGATCAGGTGAAGGTTGGAGTTTCCACTGGGACGATAACATGACGTTCTTTGAAAATGCATAAGAAGAACAGGTAAAATTTCATCCAATGCACCCCCTGATTGAACACGAAGGACCATTGGCTTAAATAGTTTGCTTCTTATATGTTTTTGCAGAATTGTAATTGTCGGAGTTAAAAACACCACTCGATGGCTGTTTTAAAGGTGATCCACATCCCATATGATGTAAGTGAGATTCAATAAGTTGCCGCAATTAACATACACGGTTGGATATCAGCAGGTCATACAACAGAATGGAACGAGATAATTTGGCCGTTACATCTGGTCACGTGGCCTCTGATAACCTGTCTCTCCCAAGCCCCTGTCGCAGACTTCCATCGTGGCAGAACTTTCCGCCAGTGTGATTCTTGGCCCGTCATTTTAACGCGGCAACCTCTAGTCTTCATCGCCACATTTGGCGTTGGTCTTCGGCTGCATCCAACTAAGACTTTACAGAGTGTTTTGATTACAAGAGCGGAGACACAATTGCGACGAATCGCGACTAGATCGCGATCTGGTCGGAAGTAGATTCTGCAGAATCACACTATCGAAAACGAAATGTGAGAACTTTCCATTATAGTTTCTCTTTTGGTTTGTCTTTCGTGTTATTTTTACAATAACATGATTTTCGACGGTGTTGGGCTCCATTACTGGACCGCCATCTGTGATTAGCAGCCCAGCAGAGTTATTAGCGGCCCGGGACGATCGCCGAGGGCCGCTAATGTGTGTGGGCCTGCTAATCACTTATGGAGGTCCAGTAATGGAGCCAAACGACGCTTCCGAAAATCATGTTATTATTATTATCAATACTTAGAAATTATAAGAACGATTTTCGCCCCGTTTGGATTTATATTATTTCGTAAAAATAAACACCATTTATTAAGCAATTTAAGGGAGAACACTTTATATTTATCTCAATCAACACCAACAGATTTCCAGGAAGACGAAATGATTGTCATGCGCAGAACGTCAACGCGTGCTAGCCGATCCACAGGAGCTGATGATTAAAAATGGCCATTAGCCATCGGTTATGCTTTACAATCTTTGTTTCAAGTGTATTATGCTCCTTTACAGTCTGTGTAAATTAGTATTAACATGAAGGTAGCGCACAATGTATTTTATTTATATTTATTTATTGGTGTTTAAGGTCACATATTTCTGCATAATGGATAATCATGACCACAACAGTTTTACGGGTGGAGGAAGATCGAGTACCCGGAGACAACCACCGAGCAACGGCGAGCAACTGTTAGCTCCCCAACATGCTAACTCCACACAGGCAGGGTTAGCATTGGTTGAAGACAAATGCACCATCGACGTGCAGTACGCTTTATTACAAATGCCACCGTGCCCCCACGTGGGCAATGGGGGTGAAGTGTCTTGCCCAAGGACACAACGCGGTTGCTACAGGTGGGATAGCGCACAATGAATTGATAATAATGACTATTGATGATGAAATGTTAACCTAATGTGCAAGTGTTTTGCGACCACATCGCGATCTGATCTTGGAAACGGATACGTTTACAGCCACATCATTGCAGTTGTGAAGCCTGGATACGACATATAGGTATTAGGACTCTTCAAACCAAGTTTTAAAAGTTCTTCCCTCTTGTAAATGTTCGCAATACAAATTAAACTATAAATGCAGGTTTTGTGGTCTACTTTAACTCAGACGAACTAAGATCCTTCTTTGTGTGGAATTTACTATGTGTTACTACGATCTGCTACTAAAGTGATAGACAGCAACAAAATGACACGGAAGTGCAATTTTCAGCTTTTGTTTTTTCATTTTTTTTTAGTTATTTTCTTACCAACTGCAGAGTACCAAGATGACCGTCATAGATTTCTAGTTCCCTTTTTGATTCTTCTCTCATGTATAATTGTTTGATAACTCGTCATAATAGAATAATTGAAAAGTTCTCTTACCTTGGGAATTACGTTTACCAATGTTTTCTTGCAATTGGCTATTCGTAATGGATGGCATTACAGTTTGCAGAGATATATCAGCAAGAATAAAGGGAATTTCTAGTAAGACATAGAGATTAAACTTCGTAGATAGGAACTGCACGTGTTGTACCCAGTAACAGATCTTATCACCGTAAAAGGCTGAACCAACTGCTCTATCGATGATCTATGTGTTCACTCACAAGATGGAACTACTGCGTGTTTATACCGTGTTTCTTATGATGAAGTGCCTTGATAATTATGATAGAGTGCCACTATCCTTATCTTTCTGTGTATCTGTTAAAATGCTCTTTACCGTGCTATAAAAGATTCTCCACAATCATGCCGTACATATAATTTAATAATCCGTGAGACCTTTAACAGAACTTCATATTTTAAATACAAATGTTTTGAGCATTTTTTGCCTGATTTTCGGCTGCGTCCGAAAGTGGTTAGCAGTGTTCACGTCGGGTACATTTTGGCCAGTTGCAGTAAAGTTTTGATACAGCACCCAAAACCATTCGGTCGATGGAAATTTGGCACCAAAAAAGTTTTTTTCACTTCTGAATGAAAGCCATTGCGACAGCGAAGAGAGCAATCGATTTATTTATTTATTTATTGGTGTAAGGCCACTTCTGCACAATGGCAATGGCTAATTGATGACGAAAACAAAAAGATTGTTATTGCTGCTTTTGTCGAAATTGTGTTTGGACAAACCTTCAATCTTAACCCTTCACCTAACATAAAAAGCAGACGACACTTGCCAAAAAAAATCTTGAATAATTCATTTTTTTTCATTTTTTGTCTCAAAAACATGGGTTATGATCCCTCATTGGAACGAGCTCGACGGGATGGGAAAACAGCTTCCTGAAATTTTGATATTTTGACATCAGAGTGAAGGGGGTTAATGTCTACTTCCCCAGAAAACGGTATACATAACGACTTTTAACCCTTCAATGATTACGCTTCGGTTGGCAAAGACGCTATTGCATGCTTTATATAAGTGATCTGTTCTCGAATCATTAACTAATATTTTTACCGGTAAGGCGAGACGAGTAGCCTATACGGGATTACAGAAAGCTGAGATCCGCTCTAACACTTCAGAGTTGTTGAACGTCTATAACTAATATTTACATTCACGGTTTTGTAGTGCTTTTCTCACCGCCCATAGTAGTCACCAAGGGCACCTTTTCTTTGGAAATATTCTTAACTTTCTTGAACCCATGTGGTACCTTCCATGTCAGTTCAACGACAACAATTGGAAGAATCCATATTCATTATGCGGGGTAGAACCATTACGATTTTCAACGTGCAATCTCATAGCAGCCATCATATCTTAACTTCCTTGAACCCTGGTGGTACCTTCCATGTCAGTTCCACGACAACAATTGGAAGAATCCATATTCATTATGCGGGGTAGACCCATTACGATTTTCAACGTGCAGCCTCATAGCAGCCATCACACTTCATCAAATTATGACGTATCAAGTGCCTGGACCATTACCTGAATCAGTGAAAAAGTGGCCTCTCGGGTTCAAAGGGTTAAGAGCCCAAAGCAGAGTATAAAATATGCTCTTCCGTCTTAACCCCTAAGACTACCTAGCTCCCTGATGCCAAAGTATTCATTTACTCGGTCATTGAATCCACTCCATTCCTTTGCACTCGAAAGCGTCTGGTTAGCATATATTAAAAACGAAATAAATTCATCGATGGAACTCTGCCATTTTCTTCGGGCTAGACGACCATTTCTGGTTCTGCCCAAAGCGTTATCACCATTTTCTGTAGCCCAACCTTTAATTTTTCTTAGTAACCGTAGCAGGTTATTATGAATATGTCAGACTGTCGCGAAAGTGAACATTTCAAGAAAACAGTCCCGTTACTATTGGATGTGTGTGTGACTTGACGTCCAGAGACCTTCACATCTCTTCAGGGTATTTTGTCGCATCGAGAGCGTTTCACAAGACAAGTGTATTGACCAAGTCAGGCGTTTCCAGTAACAATAACGCTCTTCCTGTTGTTCACGCGTCAATCTACGCTAAACAGGCAATGTACTATGAATGAAGTAACTGTATCTATGATCACTTGGGAGAATGTATTTGAATGAAATAATCAAAACCATTGATTGATATATCGACAACTAACTATCTGTGAATAGACTGATTATGTTCCAATCCATATTTGATACAGAACTTTTTGTTGTGCTCGAGCATAGAGCTATATATCTAACAAGGTGAGGTGTCACTGTGACAAGGCAATATGTCTGGGATTCACCATAGTAATGCTATAATTCAAGGTCAAGGATAAATGGAGAGCATCAGACATTGATTCCATGTGTACTCTAACAAACCTGGCAGTGCACTGCTTGCGCGTTTGTAATAACTGCAGGGGCTGATACTATAGAATTGTTCCAAACGTAATTTTCAGAAATGTATCTTACAAGTACACATTTTCTCCAGACTCAGTAAAACACCTTGCCTAAATACTAAAACTTACGTGTTGATTAGTTGGCGGATACGGTGTCGCATGAGGCGGAGTGAGAACAATATTAGGCAAGGTTTTTTGTGAAGATACAAAAGATTGATTCAAGTGATATTCACGAGCAGAAGGTTGAGTTCTTCTGCAATTGTAATTCTTGAAATTTCAAATGTTAAAGTGTTATATCACTGGCCACAGTTTTGTCTTTATAACGCGGACAATAACATTCTCGACCTACCAGTATAAATGCATCGCAGCCATCTGGAGCCAATACTATAAAACATTTACAATTGTATTTTCTAAAATTGTATTTTCCACTTATTAATATAATTGAATATAATGAATCATTAACATTATAAAAGATATGACAATTTGCCAACTGGCAGTTTTCCAGATCTTTGAAAATGCTAATGGTTCATTTCAACCCATTTAAAGTCATAACTTGAAAATACAATTCTAGAAAATACAATTGTAAATGTTCTATAGTACTGGGCCCTGGTCGCGATCTAATCGCGAAAGAGGCGGCTTTTGCGATCACACTGCTGTACCGATGCAGCATCTGTGTTACTCCTCTTACCGACTTCTCGCTGTTGTTGGGGGTTAACGCCACGTTAAACAGCCAGGGTCACATCGTGTTGAACAGTGTGTACGGGTGTGTAATTAATTGGTTGAGGCTGGGAGCACATATTTGCTCTCTAAAATCAGTTGGTTTAAAAACCAACCCAAAATAACCGGGTTTAGTGAATATAAACTCAACTGGGTTCAAATTCACACAGCCCAGTTGATTTGGGTTGATGTTCAGCCCAGAAGATTTTAGAGTGTAGGATCCATTATGAAGTGCAGGCACTGCAACTTAGAGGCACCATATTCTGGAGATGTGCCTCATATTACCTTTAAAGAGAAATTATTTAGTCAGCAGTTGCATTGTTTCTATAGGCAGTCTCCCATAAATGTTAACAAGGCAAAGGCGTGTGAAAAAAGTTTTGAAACCTAAAATAAACTAGCACACAACCAGTTAACCATTTACCCAACATAACGGCCAAAACCGACCAGCGCCATTCGCAAAACAGCATTCAGTTTTCATTATTTTTTTCATTTTTTTGTCTGAAAACATAGGTTATGACTCCCCATTGGAACGAACTCGTTCAGTTCGTTCCAATGAGGGGTCATAAACTATGTTTTGATGCAAAAATGAAAAAGTAGTTATTGAAGAAGTGTTTGCAAGAGTCGTCTGTCTTCTGGGCTTGGTAAACGGATGACGTGGACAGTGCATTGGCAAGGAACATTTTTTTCTGGACAGAAAAACTTGTGACGATGTTTGTTCAAACGGTTTTAAGGCATGCATGGATAAATTAACAGAAATCTGCTCCCCAGTTGTAAATAGTGTTCATCCAATCATTTCTATAGTTACGTCACAAATACATATTACATTTGTGGTTTGTTTTACCCATTCCTATTCGCTGCCGGAGTGGGTGATATCTCATTGCACTGTCAATGTGCGATTCGTGATAACCGTTTGATAGAATGTGCAGAAATAGGGACATAACTTAACAAAAGACAACAAAACATCAACCAAACTTCCCTTGGAAACCCCTGGGGATGAAGTAGTGCTTGTTTACTGTTGTAAACAAGCTCCGTTTTATTTGGAAAATAGGACACGGTAACCAGTGCCTGGGGAGCGCGGTGGCTCAGTTGGTAGAGGTGCAGGCTGCAAGCCGAGAGGTCCTCGGTTCGAATCCCACCTGCGGCAACCGCGTTGTGTCCTTGGGCAAGACACTTCATCTCCATTGCCCGCGTGGGGGCACGATGACGCCGTGTACTAAGGCGTACTGCACGTCGATGGTACGCATGTTTTCAACCAATCTAACCCTGCCTGTGCTGCAGTGCGGAGTTACGATGTTGGGGAGCTGGCAGCTGCTCGTCGTTGCTCGGTGGTTCTCTCCGGGTACTCCGGCTTCCTCCACCCGTAAAACTG
Source organism: Pictodentalium vernedei (assembly GCA_031216915.1). Classification (NCBI taxonomy): domain Eukaryota; kingdom Metazoa; phylum Mollusca; class Scaphopoda; order Dentaliida; family Dentaliidae; genus Pictodentalium; species Pictodentalium vernedei. The sequence continues at coordinate 89,064,826 of CM062293.1, forward strand.
TCACGGTCATGATTAGCCATTGTGCATAAATAAGTGACCTTAAAAACATCAATAACCAGTGCCTGGGTTGTACGTCCTCTAAAACGGCAACATGGGTATAAACGATTGGATGGACTTGACTTTATATTAATGTTGCGGCCATGGCTTGCCATTGTAGAGACGTATGGGACCTTAAGCACCAATAATAAATAAATAAATAAATAAATAAATAAATAATCCATCAAACTGTACAAATTTGTAATTAATTTCTTATACAAAATGAAGACACACAGCAGGAATCACTTCTCCAAAATCCTGTTTCTTTTCCGTCCTAAATGGAATTGACGATCATTAAAACGTCTCTCTCTGACAGGCAACTATAACAATTAGACAAACAAAAAATGTTCAGATTGACTAACAGAAACAAAATATACCAGTCATCAGAAGACTACTTACCTGACAATACTGGATATAATGAGCCGTATCACTACAGGATGTTGTTCCAATAATGGATTATTTTTTATGTTGATAGTAACGGTTCACTTCCAAAACATTCCCCTACCGCGCATTTTTATGACTTTTTCACAACTTTATTCTATAATTCTTCCCTTTTTAACCATTTACCCAACGAATCGCCCGCATCCGCCGCGTAATATGCAAATTCAGCAGTTGAACAAATATTATTTTTCAACAAATTTCAACAAAACCATATCATGTGACCCCTCGTTGGAACGAGCTCGTCGAGCTCGTTCCAACGAGGGGTCACATGATATGGTTTTGTTGAAATTTTTTGAAAAATTTGAAAAAATGATATTTAAAATAATAAATTTTGAAATCGTCTGTGTTGGGTAAAGGGTTAAAACGTAATAGTCTTTCAGTTTTCATCAAGCGATTGTAATTATGTCTGCAAACCCACAAAGAGCTAGGAAAATGATGCTCCAAAAATTTCACTAAATATTGTTTTCCTGTCGCGTGTTGGATCAAATATTTAACCAGTCAGCCTTCTATCATGGGTTAAATAATTTATGTTACGGGTGAAATAAGAAATTATTTTTAACACAACCAAAATGAATATTATTTACCCCACAACTCTTTTATTTTATTACACGCCTGTTCTATGTAATCCCCATCTACATCAATACTGAACCATGCGGAAAATGAAAATCTGTTCCGCACATATGTGTTGAACGTGAATCGTGGACGGACTATTTTTATAAAGAAGCGAAATTTCTCTGGAATTTTCTACAAATCGTGCAACGCAATTACAGTCTGAATCCCTAGCGATATCTGAAAATCGTCCCCTGAGTTCCAATGTGTTCTATGTGCCAGCAGGCACATAGAACACATTGGAACTCAGGGGACGAAATGGTAACACGGCTTCACCTCGCAAGTTTGGTTGGCGATAAAATGTGTTCTTTTTGTTGATAGTTGTCAAATGAATTGCAGAGTGTCCTTCTAATAATGCTGTTATAGACGCGAGGGCGTGTCGTATAATAAACACAGAACGACACGCGTGTGTGGATGGGTTAATCGATATGGTTCTTGTGCCATCACGGACGATAAAACAACTCGAGGTTTCTCGTTCTATCCTCCCGCGCTGGTACTCGTGTCATATCGATTCACCCATTCACACACACGTCTTGTTCTGTGAATTTTTCCTTTTGGGTCCAGGCAGTGAACATTTGAGGTAACGAGTACATAATGTATTGTTCTTGACAATAAAGAAAGTATCGCATCGAAATATTAAAGTATATTTAGGCATGATTTTCTTTCCCAGAGTTGCCCATTATCAAGTTCGACTGATATTATTTCAAACCGGGCTGATATGACACCGATTTCGGCTGATTCCAACCAAGATAGAGTTGTCCTCCCTTATTGAGCGCAAGGTTCAATAAACTTGTTTGCATTGGAATCGTTCACCGTTGTTTGTCGACTGCATTCAGGCAAAAGGGAGTAGTTAGTGTTTGTGCAGTGAGGAATTAATGATGGCAATAAGTAAGAATTGGGTTGGTGAGATGAAAGAAGAAAAAGAAAAAGATTTTTTTCTGGGTGTTTAAGGTCACATAATTATGCACAATGGCTAATCGTGACTGTGACAGTTTTCGTCATCGTGCCCCCATGTTGGCAACAGGGATAAAGTGCCCTTGCCCAAGGACACAACGCGGGTCGTGATAGCTGAACTAGGAGAAGAGGAAACTTTGGACTTTCTGGAAAAAATGAGAAGCAAAAACACTGACAACATTTTGTAATTATTTGTTTTGAATTAACCCTTTATCCTAACATGAAAAGCAGACGACACTTGCAAAAAAAATTCTTGAACAACTAATTTTTTTCATTTTTTGTCTCAAAAACATAGGTTATGACCCCTCATTGGAACAAGCTCGACGAGCTCGTTCCATTGAGGGTCATAACCTATGTTTTTGAGACAAAAAATGAAAAAAACAATGAAAATTAACTGACGATTTTTGAGAATAGCGCTAGCCGGTTTTGGCCGTTACGTTGGGTAAGGGTTAAGAAATAATTAGGTCATTATTTGGTTAGTTTCATATAGGCCCAGATATATGCAATCGGTAACTTCACATCAGCCTTCAACCTTCGGTCTCGGGTTGATATAAAGTTACCTCGCCTGATATCTTGGCGGATATGAAACTAACCCAGTGATAACCTCTAATTATACTTTAATCGAGCTATTTATTAAAATAAAAAACGTCAAGTGCCCATCAAATTGTTGCCGCTACATTTGCTGCCCAACAAAAACTTAAAATAGATACTCTACTAAATTCTGTAGAAAGTGTGGGAAGTGAATAAGCCCAGTGATATTGAGAGGTTTTTCTTCAGGGTGCAATGGGACCCAGTAACAACTAACACCCTAAGCTGGTCCTCAAAAGCAAAAGTTGGCAACTTAATAATAAATGATTGGCAAGACTTAACATTTGTGTGTTGCTTCCATTATATAGCCATAGATGTTGAAAGTGAATTAAAACCCAAACACACAAGAGAACCCAATACACACGAAACATAAATGCGCTACTGCAAAGTGGGTTTTCATATAGAATAAAAACACAACGTGTCACAGTTGTTTCCTGATTTCACGAATGGGACAAACTACTTAACCTACGAGCCGTGGTTCATGTGTTAAACAGCTGTGCTACGAGCGGATTGAAAAGTAATTTTTAAAACAATACATGTTTACTCCATAACGTTTTTTCTATTGTTTCCGTGTCAAAACGGTCCACATTTAGGATAAAAAAATATAAAACGAACATTGCTTTGTAACATCTTTGCGGAAGTGTTATAGATGATTCCACGGTATGGAATGACACGTCATTTCTCTTAGCGTAAACATTCCCACCCACACTCCATGGGGTGCACAAGAGTTTAAACAGTGTAAAATAGTGGTATGCAATGTTTAATGTATATTGAAATTTTAAAAGAATTAGATAACTACCGTAGCTTAGATTTGAATAAAACATTGTTGTTGTCAGACACCGGGCTTTGTCGCTGCTGGAAGAAATAGATTCACGCCGCGTATTCAGCCAAAACTCAAGGAGTGTCGCCTGAATCCGTGCGTGAACGTATGTCCCGCCGTAACGAACCCGCCCGTTTCACTATTGTTGCGGTGGTTCTTATCCTGAAGGGGTTAATAACTTTTCCTCGAAAAGCATAAATCAACATGGGTACACTGGAAACAACAATTTTAATACATATAAATTTAAATAAATATGGTAATTTGTGACTTACATGGAATATGATAAACAAAACGTAAATCATCCCCTACCCACACAGGCTTTGAGTCACCTGCGGGCCGCTTTCTCTGTTGTCGCTGGTTTTTCTCCTTTTCGCTGGTATTTGTTCTTTGGTCGCCTCTTCACTTCACCCTTTCACTGCCGTCGCACGACCACTAACGTATTGTCACTTTATCGGACGCCTCTGCTCTAACATGTGACGGAATGTCACTCTACCACTGCCGTCGCACGGCCTCTAGCTTATTGTCACTTTACTTGACGCTTTTCACACAAGCAGTCGCCACCAATGGGGTTAAACTCTCCCTTTTGTTTGTCTCAGAATAATGTCCATACAGGCAAAGCCTACTCTGCCTACTTATGGCTTGCCTTATAAAACAGGTAATGATGTTTACCTAAATGCAAATAGCTCCCTGAGCTCGTACGTCGCGTTTCTGATCCTATTCTCATATTGGCCACCGACTTGGCCCGCGACTGCTCCTATTCTAAATATGAGCTCTATGGCTCGCCTACATCACAACGTGCCTATACTTTCGCACCGAATCGGCACCTCCTCTAACCTATAGCATGGGACATCCCCATCTACTCGTAACGACCCACAGCCTTACGCACTTTTAGACTGGAATGACTTTTTCGAGAAACCTCCCGATATTTTTTTCCATAGCCAGACCATCAATTCTCAGTTTAATTGTTTCTCTTGAAATTGGCCGCTTAGATCTATCGTAATTTAATATTTAAGGAATAGTGCATGGCTTGGAGTTGACTACGCCCATATAGTGCCCAGTGAGGTGGTGTAGTTCCCGCCGCGAAGCGGAGGGAACTACACCACCTCACTGGGCACTATATGGGCGTAGTCAACGACAAGACATGCACTAATCCTTATATTATATCGAACACCCATCAAGAAAAACATCTGTCCGATTTGTTAATCTATTACCAAGGTAGCAGTCCTACCAACCAGCGTTATATAGAAAAAAATACCATATAGTTTTTAAAAAATATTTTCATCTTCCAAAACACGGCTAACTTGGATTATTGATATGAGCAGAAGACAGATTTTGAATCGGTCGGCAAGGGTAAACAAAACATTTCCCACAAACGGAACTGTGTATTCTAGAATCGCGCAACTCGCGAATGAAAACTAAAATTTTCGAAATTTGACAACGCAGTTTGATAATTTCCACACATTTGTCACACATATACATTACCGAATGGGTCAGCACGGGATACAAACTCCGAAGATTCAATTGAATTCCATTATTTATTCGTTTACTGCCCAAAACATACAATTAAATAACGAAATAATATGAACAGCGAAGCAAACGATTTTTCATATCCGGACGCGTTCTCATGAAAGTTGGACCCAGGTATGGATCATTCTCTTCGAAACGAGATATGGATCATCTTCTCAAGGAATAAAATGAACGCCTCGAAAAATGTGACTTCAACAATGGAAAAGCGATACATTTTTCTACAAAGATTTCCATCCGGGTCGTTTTGTGGATGTTGTGCCTCTGTGAATCGATTTTTAAATTTAGCCTGATCAGTTTTATTCGCCCAGTATGAAAAGAAAACTGATATAGTAGTGTGCTAAAAATAGAAAACGTGTAGTGCCTGGATGTAGTGCCTGGTCAATTCTGTGGATGCAAACTACACGAAATAGGGTATCATCTTTCAGCCAATCAGAATGCAAGGAAGTTACGTGAGATATAATATTCACTTTTAACTTCCTTTGAAAGTCTCGTATCTTGGCATATTCTGACATTCGTGACAGACCGGATGCATAATATGGGTGTGTGTCCAGAACATGCGGGATGTACCGTCATTGCAATTACCCATTAACTGGCCATAATTACATAGATAATGACTGCAGGAGAACATTCCTTTAATCAGTTACCAGATTGCCCATGTGGCGTTCAACAAATGCGCCATACTGAACATTAAACTTCTCGCTCAATTTGGCAGCGCTTGACTTCTCGCTGGTCTGTTTAAGTGACAAATCGGTTTTTGGAGTTCATCATATACCTATCTTCACGCTTTATTTTTAGCCCAATGAGAAAGATTATCGACACTATTTACACTTTTAAACAAGAAAATCGTAACTTTTAGCTATCACCTTGACAGTTGTCAGAACCAAATTCTATTGGGATCGCGATGGTGCAGTGATTAGGACACTGGGCGTTAAACTGAGAGGTCGACTGTTCGATCCCGACTAGCAGGACCTTTATTGTGTTCATGGGCAGGCCACGTAATATGGATGGCACATGGCGGTACTGTGTACTGAGATATACTTGTCACAACACCATGGGGCAGATATGTGAGATTTATGATCACTCTAGAGCTCGGCTGTACTCGGAGTGGACAGCCGGTCTTTTGAGTGAACATACGTCTTTCCACCTCGCGGTATTGTGTTAGGGCAGGTTCGTCATTTTAAAGTGTCAGTGACTTGGTATTTAAAAATATAACTGACGGGTATCATCTGAATATAATTTAATGAAAATAAAACACTATTATGTACCACATGTACACATCAAGAACAATGCATGAAAATATATACACAACACAAAACAAATCACAGATGAATTCCCCCTCCCCACGAAAGTTCGAGCTCTTTACGGGGTACACCGCGTTCAATACTGTCGCCTGGTTGTCTCTTGTTGTACCTCAGCTCCTGGTGGTTCTCTCACTTCCCATGCAATTGTACACATAACATATAGTTTATTTATAATCGCTTCCACCTTTAAGTACGCTCAATTTGTCTGTCAACTCCTCTAACCAACTCAATCTATCTCACTTTACACGTGTGATAACTCCACTTTTCAGGTTTGGATCGCCTAAACCACTCTCCGTCTACCGTTTAAATCAATAACGTTCATGCATGCGGTTTGCCTGGCTTCCACTAAACTCATTTCGTGCTGTTAGCTTTGGTCAATGTTCGAGCTCTCGATAGCTCCAATTAAGTCAACTATTCGAGCTCTCGATCGCTCCCTCCAATTAAGTAAAATGTTCGAGCTCTCGATAGCTCGCTCCAACTAACTTCACTTCACGTTATACGTTAACTTCGCTTATTGCTCTCAAAGCCCCCCCCCCCCCCCCCCCCCCGCGCCAAATAACTCACTGACACGTTCATAGCCAAAAACAGCCACCGGGCTGGAGTTTGAACCTTTCGATCAACACTGGTTTTTCAAACCTTGTGACTACTTTTTATATTATCAAGGAATACCTCGGGGCAATCTGAGTGGTATCTCAATCAAGCCCTCGGTATTGATTTATGGACACCTTTGACTCTACTGAGATCGCAGGCAACGAGACAGCGCCATGCTGTGTTACTGCGCGTTCTCAGCGAGGTTGTTTATCTTGTCCATCTGCCTATCTGCGGGATAAAAATAATTACATGTTCACCTGTTTTAATGGATAATGTTGATGTCCGATTAATTAAGAGATCAACAGCTAGCTTCTGCTAACCACAGATCAAAGAATAATTTATGTTACATTATATACACGCTACCAATTCGAGTGGATGTTGGCAATACTACAGTACAACCGCCGTGGACTGGTCACTTTCCACGTGTGGGCAATATTTCCAAACACTAATTGTGGGAATAATCATCAAAAAATTAATTAATGAAGCACCGCGTCCAACCCGGTGCTTCATTAATTACACTTTTGCAGCTAATGATTTTTACTACTTGGTAAACGCATGCGTGGTCATCACTGCCCACGTGGGGATTACGACGAGTTCATGGCCACTGTACTGTACATAATGATGATGCCCTCGCCTCGACAACTGACCGTTGAAGAGGGAATTAAACCCCTGAAAACAAACAAACTAAATTATAATGACATTCCATTCAACCATCGATAATGTGTTAGTTTGTGTTGTTCCTTTCGATATTTCGTGATTTTACAGTAAGCACACTCCATGAGTTTTTGTTTTCGAATTGCGACGTTCAAAGGCGGAAGCTTATAATCGTGTTTTACGTTAGTGTTAGTGACGTCACAGCTAATATTAGTATGAACTCTTTCAGGTTTAAACGTACGTAATACGGAGAACATTTATTGTCAAAGCAGGAGAATAAGGCAAAAATGTATCTCAAGTTTTTTATTCCCTATTGTATATACTTATTTATGGGGTAAAGACTCAACCGGGTGGATTTATCCTGTAGCTAATTAAGAAGTGGTGGCCGAGTGGATAAGTGCGCTGGTTTCCAATGACAGAGATCCCGGGGTCGATCGTCGGTCGGAGAAAGTTCTAGAGGTGTCCGAACACTCTCTGTTATCATCAATTATGGTCTTGATTGTGTCACAGCGTACCGTCCTGTCGGGTGGGGACGTAAAATGGCTGTTCCTTGTGCGGTAAGAAACACACACACTGCGGACTAAAGATTCCTTCATAGTATTCGAGAAGAACAAGGCCACGAATTTGCAGCTATGAGGGTCACCCCACACACCTTCGCCAATGGGCCAAAGATTGGCGTTAGTAGTAGGAAAGCGATGGATCGTCCCACATTGACCGGACGACGGCCCGTCCCCGGAAGTGACGTCATGTCACATGACCCCAGTGGCGCCATGTTGTGTTGTCATGTTCTGACCCTATTCCGAGTACGCTTGTTGTTTCATTTATCTAGATCACCCAATCAGTTCACTTTCCTAGCTATAACTAACCAATCAAATTGCTTGATTTCCCATAATCTGTAAGCAGAGTTATCTCCCTTCTGTATAACAAAAACTTATACAATTCCCAAAGCTAATAAGCTATCGAGCAGTTACTGAAAAGTCATTGCTCGAACGACTCGGAAGTCCATCGAGCAAATGAGCTAATGAGTAATTGCTCGATCGAGTGACTCGCATATACGACTCTTAGCCTCATTTCGGAGAAAAGGTGATTCTGCTAACCTCCGACGTTTCCCAAAAAGGGATTATGTGAGTAGGATACCTAGAAACAGGGTTGGTGATTTTTCCCAATAAGCTAAAGAGCCAAGAGAGTAATTGCTCCATGAGCGATTGCTCGAACGGCTCGAATCCCATCGAGCAAATGAGCCTTAGAGCAATTGCTCGATCGAGTGACTTCACATACTGCTCGAACGACTCGAAGTCCATCGAGCAGATGAGCTAACGAATAATTACTCGTTTGAGTGACTCGGACATACGACTCTTCGACTCATGTCAGAAAACAATGGTGCCTAAGACCAGTCATTTTCAAAAAGGGGGATTCCGTAAGTAGGATTTTCCCAAATAAACCCAAGAGCCAAGATAGTAATTGCCCCATGAGCAATTGCTCGAACGACTCGAAGCCCATCGAGCAAATGAGCTAGATTCAGATTCAGATTCTTTATTTACGGTATACATATAAAAACGTTTTTACAGATAAATGTTTTACAGATAATGTTTTCAGCATACCGCGGGAAGTGAAATAGCCAGATTGGCTGTCTACCTGACACTCCCTAGAAAAATAAAAATCGCAACAGACTGCGATGAAGTGATCAGACTTGAAGTAATTAGTCTAATTCCTAATGAGGGATGGGTGTTCATATTCTTTTGCCAATAATTTGTTCTCGTATAAAAATTAAGTTAGGGGGAAATAATTATAGATTCCAGCGGACGACTGGTGCCTCAAGTTTGCCAAAGTCCCGAAACAACCTGCTTTATGTATTGTTACCACAATTCAGGGTAGCATCCAGTAACAACAGATCCCGTCATAAACTATCCTACAAATCTGGGAATGATACAAGTGCGTTAATGGGAGGTCCACATCGGCTGGCACACAGTGTGGCGCAAATAGCGGTGAATCAGCCCATTTCAGTTTAAACTGGATCGGCTCCCCCCGCGGAACCTCACGGTGTGACAGTCGGCGTGACACGTAAATTATTGATGCATATTCATAGAACAAATCGAAAGATTTGCAGGTTGTACAAGACGAGGATACCAGAATGGGACACAGAGCATGACTTGTGTGTATAAGTTCTCTTTGGTAAATTCTTCTCGGTAAATTAATGAAAATATGGATATTATTATGTACATTCTGGGCAGTTGGGGTTATTACACCGGACATAATTGGAGTAGGAAGAAATAAACTCGGAGGTTAATTTGCGTCTGAATGTGGTTCTATTGTTAATATTTCGAACAGTGACGTCTAGAGCATTCCATAATTTCGGGAACGTGTATAATGGAAGTTTATCAAGGGTACAGTTTCGTGTTTTTTCTATGTTCAGAAGTCCAGACTGTCTGGTTGTTCTACCTGATGAATTGTCATTTAGGTTGAACATATCGTTAAAGGAAGAATGTAATTGGCCTTTGTGCCAGTCAAACATGAACAGCATTGTATGCATATGAATGAATTGCCATTTACGTTGAACATATATCGTTAAAGGAAGAAGGTAATTGGCCTTTGTGCCAATCAAACACGAACAGCAATGCATGTAGTTTAAACAAATCGTCAACTTTGAGGATTTCATCCTTCTTGAACAGGGGGTCAGTATGAGAGTTGTATTTTTTGTTACTGATTATTCGCAATGAACGCTTTTGCATAATAGCTAATTTATTAATTGCTTTAGAGCTTCCCCATGTTACGATTCCATATGTTAAATGGGTGTGAACCAGGGCGAAATACAATGTCTTCAGGACTCGATGGGGGAGGATATTTTTTACTTTATTGAGACTATAGTCGCGCTATTTTCGAGCTTATTCGGGATATGTGAGCTTTGTAGGATAAATGTTCATCAAGGCTTATTCCCAAAAACTTTAAGGATTTTCGGGTTCATTGTCTCCGACCTTGTTAATAACTTGGTTATTTATTTTTACCTCAGCTGGTTCACAGAGCACCATTTGAATAATTTTCGAAGTTCGTCGTTAAAATAAGGTGTTATTAAACCATTGTTGAGACCAGAGCAGTGTACTGTTGTGTCATCGGCGAGCGACAAGAGATTAAGCGAAGTTGAATCGAGCCTTGTGGAACACCACAGCTCTGTCTGGCAAAATCAGATTTTTGTTCGCCATACAGAACATATTGAAATCTATCGGACAAGTAGCTTCTAAACCAATTATTGGCTAGTCCTCTGATGCCGTAGTATTCGAGTTTGCCCAATAGTGTTTCATGATTTATCGTATCGAACGCTTTAGACAGGTCCAGGAATAGTGCTAGTGTACTATTCTTTTCCCGTTTATTGTTTTCCGTAGCGGTGCTTTTGAGGAGATGGAGGACTGGGTGAATCGTGCTATGACGTTTTCGAAATCCGTACTGATAAGGATATAAGATATTAAACCTCTCGAGAAAACTTCTAAATCTTATACAGAAAACTTCTAAGTCTTATATAGAAAACTTCTAAGTCTTATATAGAAAGCTTCTAAGTCTTATACAGAAAACTTCTAAGTCTTATATAGAAAACTTCTAAGTCTTATATAGAAAACTTCTAAGTCTTATATAGAAAGCTTCTAAGTCTTATACAGAAAACTTCTAAGTCTTATATAGAAAACTGCTAAGTCTTATATAGAAAACTTCTAAGTCTTATATAGAAAACTGCTAAGTCTTATATAGAAAACTTCTAAGTCTTATATAGAAAACTTCTAAGTCTTATATAGAAAACTGCTAAGTCTTATATAGAAAACTTCTAAGTCTTATATAGAAAACTGCTAAGTCTTATATAGAAAACTTCTAAGTCTTATATAGAAAACTGCTAAGTCTTATATAGAAAACTTCTAAGTCTTATATAGAAAACTTCTAAGTCTTATATAGAAAACTGCTAAGTCTTATACAGAAAACTTCTAAGTCTTATATAGAACTTCTAAGTCTTATATAGAAAACTTCTAAGTCTTATATAGAAAACTTATAAGTCTTATACAGAAAACTTCTAAGTCTTATATAGAAAACTTCTAAGTCTTATATAGAAAACTTCTAAGTCTTATATAGAAAACTGCTAAGTCTTATATAGAAAACTTCTAAGTCTTATATAGAAAACTTCTAAGTCTTATATAGAAAACTTCTAAGTCTTATATAGAAAACTGCTAAGTCTTATACAGAAAACTTCTAAGTCTTATATAGAACTTCTAAGTCTTATATAGAAAACTTCTAAGTCTTATATAGAAAACTTATAAGTCTTATACAGAAAACTTCTAAGTCTTATATAGAAAACTTCTAAGGCTTATATAGAAAACTTCTAAGTCTTATATAGAAAACTTCTAAGTCTTATATAGAAAACTTATAAGTCTTATACAGAAAACTTCTAAGTCTTATATAGAAAACTTCTAAGGCTTATACAAAAAACTTCTAAGTATTATATGAGCTATAGAGTATATGACTGCTCGATCGAGTGACTCCACCTGCTGCTCTACGACTCATCTAGGTATTTTAGGGTACCTATGGTATTGGACTATTGGAGGACACTTGTAGAAACCTAACATCAGGATACTTCGTGCTACCATAGGAACCAAGAAACTGGCGGCCTCCAGTATACAAAATGGACGACGGAAACACGTATCACCCTAACAACACGCCCTACGCATACGTACTCACATCACGCATCACTTTGGGGGATGGCGTCACAAGATGGCCACTCACGCGGGTTACCCTGACAACACAACATGGCACCACTGGATCACGTGACATGACGTCACATCCGGGGTCCGGCCAGTGTGGGACATCCATCGCCCTCCTACTACTGGCGTTAATAGAAGTTGCCCTCATATAAATCTTCTTAATACCCGTACCTAGATTATTATCTTTGTGTGGTATGGGATGGGAGGTGGAAATCTCACCCGAGGGAAAGATATTTGACCGAGACACGAGGCTTGCTATTGCTTATGTGATGGAAATTCTCTGTTCTACCGATTGAGCGTAGAGAAAAATTATTTGTGTGCTCGGAAAGAGTATCGAAAAAATTGGTATATACCACATTATGTATTCATTGGGAGTTAACGACACTTTCCACAGACAGGGTCGCATTGTGTCGGTCAGCTTTATGGGCGAAGGAAGCCGAAATACCTGGAGAAAACCACCAATCAACGGCGAGCAACTGTCAGTCTCCCCAACGTACTAACTCCACACAGGCAGGGTTAGCATTGGTTGAAGACATGTGCACCACCGGCGTGCAGTACGCCCTAGTACATAGCGCCACTGTCTCCCCATACAGGTGATCAGGATGAAGTGCCTTGCGCAAGGAGACAATACAGTTACCTCTGGTGGGGATCAAACCGTGGACCTTTTGGTTTTAAGGTCAATGCCGTAACCACTGAGCCACCGCGGTATATACCACGAAAAACGAACGCCTAACACACGAGAATGATTAGTTAACAGATTGAATCGAGTTGAAATAGTTAACATTTCGGTGACGTAGCTTTTGGAATTATGGATTTCGATGACGTCAATGAGGAGTGTGGTAAGAGAACAATCATGCTAGAGTGGTATGGAGTAGAATGGGTATCTGTATAAACGGAAACAAAAGGGGGCGGAACATTTCTTTACAAAATGCTGATGACAATGAAATAGTCCGAAATCAATAAATAGTCCAATTGAGATGGTCCGGGTGTTAGATATGCTTCACCTATGTCCCTCAACTGAGACACGCGCATCTCATCAGAAAGGTGATGGGAGAAACTAAATTGTCTCCGCTTGCTTTACATCGACCGAACTATCAGTTATTGTACCAAAGCCGTACCTATTTATTTATTCTCAATCCATCGAAGTCAACTAATCTCTGTAATTAGGCAATGTCAACCACCTATATTTCGAACGTAAATCCTATCGTCTCCTGAGTTCCAATGTGTTCTATGTGCCTAGTGGCACATAGAACACATTGGAACTCAGGGGACGCTATGACTGCTGCGACTTTAGAAATTTCCTTTCATGGCTCTGTTATTTTGTTCATCATTTTCGTTATTAAGATGTCCACAGTGGAAAATAATGAACCAGTTTCAGAAGACGACTGCTTCTATACTACTCCCACTCGTATCGAACTCTGTTGGATTTGAAAGCTGATGTGTGAGACTTCACATCATCGATGACTGAGCACTCTGGTCGCCAGGGCGACACAAGTTACACACTACTAGTTTCTGTTTTTCAACTTCTCATTATGAAATAATTTTAAACATATTTTTAAACAAAAATCAATTTCTCAACATCATTGATTCGCCACTAATTTAGGTTAATTCATTTATCTATATCTATATGTATTTCTCATAAAATAATTCTCTAATGTGGTTAAAACATCGATTTCTGACACGTCTCCATTCTCTTCTCCAGATCGCAAGTTGAGATGTGTTTATCCTTGGAGTATCTTCTACTGATACTTCATTTTAAAGAGCGAACTTCGTCAGACTGTTATTGGCACGCTTTCATATCATCGCGTGATCACTATATGCTGCCATATCAAACTATTATATTGAGCTCCGGGTGTTTATGTTACGTTTCACAGCCCTTTGCAAAATGCAAATTAAAAGCACAAACACTGGACACGTGTTTTTTTTTATGCCATTACCATTTTCAACTGGGTTTGAAAAAAATGAATTCACGGAAGGTAACTGTCAATATATAGATGATGAGATGAAAAATAAAGTGTCTTCAATGGGTCCCTAGTTTATTGTTCAATTTACGAAATGAGTCCAGTACATTTGGTCTTCACAGTGCCTTTGGCAAGGTCCAGACCTAAATTACTGCAAGAGCTTTGTAAATTTCACAATACACTGGGACGAGTTGAAGCGCTCGAATTACGTTGAAAGACAATAATTCAGTCATTCTCTTCAACAAGTCGTCCCAGTGAGATTTTTTTGTGAAATAACCTTCAAAGCTTATTAACTGATGTCACTAGAAGCGTTTTTATTAATTTCATTCTTCCTGACTTGAATGATTATCTGGGTGCTGAATAATACAACTATATTAACATGGGGTTATTTCCAGAATACTATTAAATTATCGAGCATTACTGCCCTTAAAGGGTAAGTGTAACCTTCTGCACACTTTTGATATTTCAAGCTTTATTTTTGTCCTTGGACAAGGCACTTAAACCCGATTGTCCACATGGGAGCACGTTGACGCCGTGTACTAAGGCGTACTGCACGTCGATGGTGCGCATGTCTTCAACCAATCTAACCCTGCCTGTACTGCAGTGCGGAGTTACGATGTTGGGAGCTGGCAGTTGCTCGTCGTTGCTGGGTGGTCCTCTCCGGGTATGCCGGCTTCCTCCACCCGTAAAACTGTCACCGACACGACATGACCTTGGCTGTTAAAGCGTCGTTAAACACATATCCATTACTTTGACTGTATTTTTGGTACACTTGTTCGTTGTGTGGAATATTTACTACAAATAAATAGCTACATATCTCTTACACCAAAGATTTGTGTCTGCAACCGCTGGTGAAAACAGTAGCGCGAATGAGTCGAAGTTAACTGGTTGAAATGTCAGGGTTACTGCCCAAATCACATTAGAGTTAAGTGAATAGCGTTCTCTTCATTACATCAGCTGATTGACTTGTTCGTCCTGCGTTGGTCCAGCATTATAATTAATCGACTGTCTTTTCACCACTACCTATTTAAAATAATTTAGCGAAGTGTTGTCGTTTTTCAACAACATGTCACGGGTAACAGACAAGAATCCCTATCGATATTACAAAACATGAATATAAATCGTTGGTTATAAATTTGTCGCATCAACCGCATTGCCTATAATTGTAACAGACTTGAAGCTGTAAGTCGATTTAGTAATAAGTGCTTAACACAACTCTGGAAGATTGTATTAAGTAATTTGTTCCTTTTAAATCCTATACAGACTTGAAGTCCCGTACGCATAAAAATGCACCTGAAGATTCAATTTACTGTCCTGATTTTTTTATGGGATCGGATTCTACCCTTAATTGGTTGAGGGTTAGATTATTTCTGGTGGTCTGAATTTGATATTCAAAATTAGTTTTATTACAAATTATTGGAGAGTACCCACAGGTACTCTCCAATAATTTGTAATAAAGCAATTTTTTAAGCCAAATATTATTTATGTGTGACTGAATATGAAAAACGAGCTAGAAAAGCTTTTACTTTCCTCTAGCACCCTCATTTTTGGGAAAGCCCTGATTGTGGCTTCTAGCACTCAACCAGTTAATCTCAGCATTTTTTCTCTGGCGATAAATAGTGTCCTCGAGTGGAGAATGTCTTGAGTTCGCTGATCTGTGGGTGAGTGTTAAATTCAAGGAAATTAGAATAGATAGATTTTCTGGAGACTGTTAGAATGCACGAGGAATGGATTATCCAACTTCCGGGAATTATCCCCAAACCATCCTAACCCTTTGAACCCGAGGGACTGCTTCTCCGTGCCAGGAACATGATACAAGGCTGCACAAAGAAAATATTAATTGGCCAAACTACAAATAATGAATATGAACTCTTCCAGTTGCTACTATTGAACTGAAATGGAAGATACCACCAGGGTTCAAAGGGCTAATTTTTGCCAGTTGCTTTTGTTTAAAAAAATACTAAACATTATGATATTTATAACTTCCCCTGTTGATAGAACAGGACAGGATCGAGGATTTTCTGGTAGATTGTGGCCTTTATTTTAACTCTTTAGCTTACACGACTTGAAGAACATAGATGCCAAACAAATTACCAAACATTTTTAGATTATTTTCTCAAAAAATAACTATTTATTTATTTATTTATTGGTGTTTAAGGTCACATATTTCTGCACAATGGCTAATCATGACCTCGACAGTTTTATGGGTGAAGGAAGGCGGAGTACCCGGAGAGAACCACCGAGCAACGGCGAGCAACTGTCAGCTCCCCAACGTACTAACTCCACACAAGCAGGGTTAGCATTGGTTGAAGACAGTGCACCATCGACGTGCACTACGCCTTAGTGCACAACGTCACCGTGCCCCCACGTGGGCAATGGGGGTGACGTGTCGTGCCCAAGGACACAATGCGGTCGCCGCAGGTGGGATTCGAAGCGAGGACCTCTCGGCTTGCAGCCTGCACCTCTACCTACTGAGCCACCGCGCCCCCTCAAAAAATAACTTATAACAACTCAATGGAACGAGCTCGACAAGTTGGTTTCAATAAGAGGTGCTAAGCTATATTCTGGAGGAATAAAGTGAAAAATGACAAACAAAAATTGGCGTGGCGTATTTTTGGTGTATAGCTTTGAACCAATTTTTGGGGTTGTCGTTAGCTCAGTTGGTATGGTGGCAGAGCATTTATGGCTAGGTAACTGGGTGTCGTAGACCAGGGATCGGCTCCAATCGAGGCCAACTTCGGAAAACTGTTCAGTGGCTCGCAGTGCCAGGATTCGATAGAAACGTAAACCCTTATTTGAGTCGTCTCATTTTGATATCTTGAGAATTCGGGTTGTACATGGATATTCAAGACGTTAACCGTTTACACAACGCAAACGATATCAAAATTTATTATTTTAAATATCATTTTCTTCTAATTTTGCAAATATTTCAACAGAATATCATGTGACCTATCATTGGAACGATCTCGATTTTTGAAAAATAATATATTTTCAACTACTGAATTTGAATATAACGCGGGCGAATGGGTAAAGGGTTAAGCCAACTTCTCCCTTAGTCTTTTGTGCCTGGATCTGTAATTGGTCTACATACAGTCAGAAAGCGAAATGGACTAATCCCAGTAAGTGTTGTTTAGGTGAACTCAATACAAACCCTTCCTATGTAATATTGTACTCCTTCCAGTATATTAGCTTTCAGGATTGTGCACTGTGTAAAAAGCGTGATTTCACGCTCAGGTGCCATAAGCACGTCCTGGAAACAGAAACTACCGAGATCAATACAACGAGAATAGCAGTAAACGAAGCAGCCTGGAGATGCAAGTAGGACATTTCAAAACAACAAACCTGGCACTGTTAATAGTGAAAAGCAACATAGTCGGATTGAAAGTTTATGAACCTAGAAATGGTCTTTCCTATGAAGTTTTTTTCTTGATTCATGTTCAGTGGGGTCCTTGGGATGATTTCAGCTTAGTTGCCCAAAAGTTGCCCTTGGGCAACTTAAATTATGAGGCAAAATCCAAGATGGCCGCCAAAATGTTACCGAAAATCTCTTTTCCTGGTTTCCCTTGCCACTGTTTGTCACTAACCCTTCACTTGTGGTAACTATGCAATAATGAAGACTTCTTCCACTTTCAGGTGGTTCCACTGAGAATCAAATTGTCAAAAAAGCGGTCATCCTTAATACCGCAGGTCGCCGCAGATTGCTGCAGGTCGTCCCAGGTTGCCGCATATGTATTCTGAACTCACTGGCATAATTGTTGTTATGTTCATGTAAACTTTAATAGATTAACAGAATCTAGATAGTTTAATTGCAGTGACAGCGAAACCAAAGCAATCACCTGTCTTAATCGGGCTATCAGTCATGGGTAATTATATGGACTGAGGGTTACCTCGCCGTATAATGACCCGAGAATGATAGCTATTGGAGGTTTCATTTTCACTGCAATCCAAAGATATTCTCATCAACTTACCTTATGTGTTTCTATTTCACAAAAAGAGTAATGGCAGAGAAAACCAGAATTGGCGATTGTTTCCTACCATTGTGCTCAAAGTTGGGAGATATAAAGACTTTCAAAAAGCAAGCAGTCATTCGTCTCATAGAATGTGCAAAAGAACGTGAAGACGACAACACATTGGGAAAGTTGCAGTGCGAACTGGATTTGAAAGGAGATAATGTATCGGTTGACATTCATTCGGGTTGTTATTGTTCGTACACCTCTAAACAACACATTCAACGATTCCTGAAAAGGAAAAGAGAGACTGTAGAGCCTGAACATGATGAGCCACCCATTAGGATAAGGCGGTCACAAGTTATTTCTTTTAATTTCAAAACTCAGTGTTTGTTGTGCGCGTCACCATGTGAACCTCCTGACCCGAAGCACAAAGACAGATGGGACAGAGTGATACAATGTGAGAGGATAGGCATCAAAGATGCAACACCATTCAAAGCTACTGTACTACAGTACTGTGCAGATCGCGGTGATGATTGGAGTCGCGAAGTTGCCATTCGTTGTCATGGTGTTCACGATTTGGCTGCCGCAGAAGCACAATATCATGTTCGGTGTTATGACGCATTCAGAAAGTTACCAGCATACGCTAGTGAGAGGTCCTCTATTGATGACCCAGCGCTCAAATTCGTCGTTGAAGAGATGTATGAGAAAAGACACGTGTGCACATGGACCTCCACTGAACTTCATGATAAATACACCAAAGTTGGAGGTCAACTGACAAGAAAACAGATGTTTACTAGACTCGTGTCCTATCTAAATGAAGAAGTTGTAGTTCTCAACATCGAAGGCTGTGCTTCGGTCATAGGATACCGCGAATTCGTCGGCAAGATTCTTAAGTTTGTGAAACTTGACTCCCCGGATGAAGAGGGAGAGGACAAGATTGTTCGGCGCATTGTGAAAGAATCACGAGACATTCCATCAAACAACAAACAATACAACCTCTGTGATTTTACATACACCAAAACAAAACAACAGACAAGCGAAACACTCTTGAGATTTATCTCAAAACTCGTTTCAAAGGGTGAGACAACAAAGACATCAATTAGTTTATCACAGTCCATACAATACCAGGTCACAAAGAATAGGAACCAGACCGTACTTGGATTGGGTGTCAAATTACATCACAAGTTTGGGAGCTCAGACTTAATCCATATTCTCAGTGACCATGGCTATGTTGTCTCATATGATGAGGTGCTGAGATTTCGCAAGTCAGCCGCTAAGTTTGTTTGTGACAATGCTGTAACTCTTCACAATATGCTTGGTCTTACAAGGACTGTTGGTCTCATCTTTGGGTGGTATGACAACTTTGACTTACTTGTGTCTACGCCAAATGGTCGACGCGAAACTCATGCCATGGCAACCGAATTTCAGATGCACCCTGCGGGAATCATTGAGACTGGCATCACCAAACCGAGCATCAACACTCTACTTATTCCTCGTCTGACTTCAAAAGAAGCAAAGTCTGTTGGTCAGAACAGAGCAATACAAATCATGCATTACACAGGGCCAAAGAAAGTACTCCCTCCATCTGTAGATAACACAAATACTGGACTCAGCTTCAGTGAGGTGAGTGCTCGACAGGCAAGTTTAAATACCGCAAACGAGAAAGATGCACAGTGGCTCAACAGTCTATCAGATGGCCAAGATGCAATGGAATGGAACGGGTTCAACAATCAGTTAGCAAGGTGTGAAGGTACTTTGAAACCTGCATGCGTATATATGTTTGGACCACTCATAGATGCACCACCGTCTCATCCTGATACGATCCTTACAACCTTGGTTTACATGCAGAGAGCATTGACGGATATGGGTATGAAATTTGTTCACCTGACCATGGACATGCAGCTCTATGCCGTAACTAAACAGGTGTGCTGGAATCAACCTACACAATTTTCTAATGTCATCGTTCACCCTGGAGGCATGCATATCATACAGTCATTTCTGAGCTGCATTTCAAAACTCATGCAGGGATCCGGCCTTGACGTTTATATTGCCGCAGCATATGGTGGTCTTACAGGCATTTTTAATGGTAAATCTTGGGTCAAGGCGATGAGAGCCTTCCGTGGTGTGTGTGTTGCTCTCCTACAGCATTTCTTATTAGAGGGACAACGAACATTTCAAGAAATAGATAGCTACCTCGATAATGCCCGGTCTCACCCTACTGGTAGACACTGGGTTGATAACTTCATTGTGCCAACTCTACTCATCCATGAATTCGAACGAGCTGAACGAGAAGGTGATATCTACTTGAAGCATCTCACATTGGAACGTATGATGAAGTATTTCTTTGTTGCAGGACATGTTCAATATGCTCGCCATCTCACCCAGTACTTACTAGACATGCGAGCAGTGCGTGATGTTGATGGTAAGCCGGATCTAGTTTGTCGGCACAGTGATGGTTTTTGGAATGCTGTTTCTGCAGACCAATTCGGAGAACAGACGGGCATTAAAATAGGCAAAGGTTCACTCAAAGATATGACATTGTCTCCGGAACTCGTGAGTGAGTGGATTGATGCATTCCCCATCACTGTGCATGTTTCAGATTCTATTGACAACATTTATCCATCCAAACTAACAGGACAGGATAGTCAGAAGAAGCACAAGGAAGAACAAAAACACAGGCGGCTAGTGGACTTCAAAGACCGAGAACTACTTGCGTCTGAGGTAGCAAAATATCCACATCCACTCAAGGATGTCCGTCCACATCTATACAACCCCGTCTCTGGCCAGATAGCTCCACCTGATGTGAATGTTACAGACTCCTTGGTCATTGGTGATAAAATGGAGAGATCATATAAAGCTGGACTTCCTGGTGGTTTCTACAATCCTATCAGCAGCAAAATAAAGACTATGGCGGCCTTGAAGAAGAAAGCTAAAACAAATCAAACAAAGTCAGTGATCAATCCCCAGAACATTTTCATGCGCCTACTCGTGATAGGACAGAAACGTGAGTTGACACTAGAACCTTT
This sequence comes from Pictodentalium vernedei, assembly GCA_031216915.1. NCBI lineage: Eukaryota > Metazoa > Mollusca > Scaphopoda > Dentaliida > Dentaliidae > Pictodentalium > Pictodentalium vernedei. The sequence goes on from CM062293.1 coordinate 89,086,017, forward strand.
ATTTTCATATGAGTTGTCATCGGTACCGGCTTCTCTCATTGATGAACAAGGATGTCTCCGGAAAGCTAGCAAATCAGGATTGGTCAAGCGTTTGGGCATACTCTCAACTTCACCTTCATCACCCGATGCTGTTATTGTTGATGCGTCTCAGTTGATGTACCATATCGTATGGCCACATGGAGGCAGTGCCGCCGACCTGATTGCATCGATTGAAGATAGATTACGAAGATATCCAGAAGAAAGTGAGAAGATATTGGTCTGTGACAAATATAACAATTTTTCTGCTAAAGACCACGAGAGGATGCGTCGTGCCGGTGAGGTTGTCGTCGATTATGACCTTTCAATAACGAGCCCACTTCCGAAGCGTGATGTTTTGATGAAGAGCAAGAACAACAAGAAACACCTATCAAGCATTCTACAAACATTCTCGATGGACGACAAAACTTCAATGGACACTCACGAGGATTATGCTTTCCAACATGATGAAGCAGACATTACAATAATTTCATATGTTCTTGCTGCAGCAAACCTAGACAGAGATGTAATACGAGTCCTTAGTGATGATACAGATGTGTTTGTTTTGTTGGTATATTGGGTGTACCGGGCAGACATCATGTGTAAGGTACAAATGGAGCGATGGGATGGTAAAGTGCTCGACATAAATGCAACCTGTCACAACCTTGGTCCAAAATGTTTGCAGCTCCTAGGAATGCACGCAATCAGTGGATGTGATACAACATCATATCTGTTTGGAAAGGGTAAAGTTGGTGCACTCAACACTTTGCAGTCAGGTAATTTTCCTGGATTAGCTTTCATTCTCGGTGAGGTTGGTATGACAGAGAAGAAACTGTTTGATGCGGTGAAACCTTTCGTTCTTGCATTGTATGGTCAAACACAAGATATTTCATTAGACACTGCAAGGTTCAAGCTCTTTAACAGAACAAGGGACAGTCCCAAAATAATGAAACTTCCACCAACATCGCCAAATCTGATGAAACACATTCAGAGGTCTCACCTACAAGTCATGCTCTGGAAAGCAGCAGATCAGATATCTCCTCCGGAAATATCCTCAGATATCACCTTGTTCGGCTGGGAAATCCGCGATGGCATCCCCGTACCTGCGCTTGCAAAGGAAGACGCAGCTCCACCACAATTGCAGGATGTTATCCGATGTCAGTGTAGGGCGCATGGTAAAATGTGTAGCACGGATACATGTGGTTGCCACCGAGAACATCTATCTTGCACAGATTATTGTCAATGTTGTGGGGAGGGAGTTTGTCTTAATCCTTATACCAGCCAGGAGAGCCAAGTGGCCGGACATTTGTCGACTGATGATAGTTCTAATGGAGTTGAGGAAATGGCTGGTGAACTTACTGGCGAAGAAACAGATGAGGATGTCAGTGATGTACCCAATTTTGATGATGAGTGGGAAGAAAACAGGCAGAACTGATCAGCCAAATGCTGACAAACACTATACCCGTTCACTCCACTACTAAGCAAGCTGAACAAATCAAAAAATAAAAACACATGGATGATATCTGAACATAATAGAGAGAACATTTTGGTTAAATAAAGTAATTTGTTTTAATCCCTTATCAAGTTATGATGCTGGAATTCCAAAATCTAAAAACTGACAAAAAGGTAAATTTTCGTCTTCACTGGGCTTTTTTCCCCAACTCCAATGGTATGATCATCATGTTAGGCACTAAAAGATAAAGTTACCTTCTAGATGTACTCAAGGCACCACAAAAGGATAGATAACACAATTTCTTTTACAAATATATACCGTTTTCTGTTAGACTCGCTCTGGCGCGGGGTGATTTGGCGGCCATCTTGGATTTTTGCTCAGAAAAAAAGTTGCCCAAGGGCAACTTTTGGGCAACTAAGCTGAAATCATTTGTATGTCCCTATACAATATAAATCTACAAAAAAACCTCATAGGAAAGACCATTTCTAGGTCCCATATAGCCTATATAGGGCCGTCAAATGGACTAACATGCCTTATTATCCTTACACTTTAAATATCACGAATATCCTTTAGCGGGATAAGCTGTTGTATAATATTACTCAAACCACCAGGAGTCGGCACTCCGAAATGAGGGCCTCCTCCATATGTTTGCAGTCCCGTGATGGCATTGACTGGGACTAGGAAACAAAGAGAAAATCGTGCGTTTCGTTTTAGAAATCAGCAGTTTCCTCCCACGCAAATCAGTGGGGATGCTGTTCTATTTGCGCTCAGTAATAAAAGTAGCATTATCAATTATTTTATTTAATAATCAAATTTAATTCATCTGTGTATGTGTCTCGTGCTTCGACACTCACAGAACAATAGAAGGAATAGATAAATTAGATTAGACTCGGAAAGTATTTACTTCAAGTATTGTTCTGTGGCAAGTAACCAATTTTCGCAAACAGTGAAGCTTTGAGTGAAAATTCAATTTTGTTTGAACATATATGACGAAAAAATCTACGAAGACGTTAGACAAATTTGATTTTCATTAGAATTTAGCGTCCATGAGTGAAGCCAGGGTGCAATGCATATTTGTCTGTACCATAAATTGATCGCTATAAATTGTTTTTATCAAATTATTTCACAAAATGTGAAGATTCTGTGTTACTGAACAAACTGTCTCGCGGCTGGAATGTAAAAAACCTGCCTGAAGGATGCATAATTGACTCAACTAAATCGAGTTATCTAACTCTGATACTTCAAGAAAATCTCGTTACGTGTGTCGTGTTTGATGAGTGTTGCTCAAGATTCGACGAGATAGCTGGTTATCTTTAAGTAACCTCTTCTTCTAAACTAATTAAGCAAGAACATGACCAATTTCATAACCTCCAACATAACCTTAAGGACAAATACTTGAGATTCTTCCGTTCTGAGAATGAATTGGATTTATTGTATTTAAGAAATGATCAGATCATCGAATGTTGGTATATGTTTCGCAAAGCGTCAGTGTGCTTTGTGAAACACACAATTATTTTCTATGCATGTGTTCATCACTTTTCTAACAATCCAACTATAACGGCCATTTATTTATATATTTATTGGGGCTTAACGATACTTTCGACACCCAGGGTCACCTCATGTCGGATAGTTTTACGTGTGGAGGAAGCCGGAATACCCGGAGAGAACCACCGAGCAGGGTTAGCATTGTCTGAAGACAAGTTCACCATCGACGTGCAGTACGCCTTAGTACATAACGCCACCGTGCCCCACCTGGGCAACTGGGATTAAGTGTCTTGCCCAAGGATAAAACGTGGTTGCCGCAGGTGGGATTCGAACGGAGGACCTCTCTGTTTTAGCCTGCATCTCTACCTACTGTGCCACCACGCTCTCCTAAAACGACCAGGTGAAAAGACTTGCAAAAATCATTAAATGCCTAAAATTTGTTTTTTCGTCCACAAAACATAGCTTATGATCACTTCTTGGAACGAGCTCGACGAGATCGTCCCCATACGTGGTCATTAGGTATGTTTTTTAGTACAAATTAGGGTAATTAGCTATGTTTTTTAGTAAAAATTAGGGTAATTGAATTTGAATGTCAATTATACGGAGCAGCATGGGCTGTGTGTGGTCACTAAATTAGGCAGGGGTTAATTCTTTCAGCACTATTGTTGCACAAACGCAACGCTCTAAAGAAAGACCTACTTTGCTATAAATGTGATCGAGCCCGTTGCTATATGTTCAGATGTTTTTGGTTTGGTCGTAATCCCCATATCACAGCGAAGGGAGCCTATAAATGGTGATAACTGCCCGAGCCAAACCCACGTCATCTGGATTATGTCACTGAGTATGACACTTCCTCCCGATTGCCGTAGTATCGGGATCGGCTGATTTGCGAACGATTCAGACCTTGGACTGTACGGATCTTTGACATTTCGGACCGAAGATGATTCCGATCATGGATGATTCCGATCTTGGAGTTTGGACGTTTCTGACATTCATCTTGAATGATGCGGGCCTCGACTACTACAGGGACTCTTGTTACTCGTGATTCTGTATTACTGAATATCTTTGTAAACAAGGCCACGTTAAAAGTATGGTTTTCCATGATAAAACACGGTGCACTGATTGCTGGATAAAACGGAATATGGACCATAAGGCTCTGATTGATAATGGAGAGAACAGACCAGACCTCCTGACAGTACAGACTATATTTCCGGAAGATTGACCCACCTTTTAAAAAAATCAACCAAATTTAAAATTGGATCTTAATTGATGATAATGCATTATGATTGGTCATTACAAGTCTTATATTTTATCAAATAAAATTATTTAACCAAACTTATTATTAAATAAGAGTACACGAGTGTATATTTCAGCAGAAATCCGCTCCGCCAGATGTAATTCTTAATATTTATTTTCACATTGGATTACATGCATGTGAAGCCCCCAAACTCTGCGCTCAAGTGTGGATTAATCCCGAAGTACATAATTATTTTCTCTGCGCACACCCTCTGTACTCATTTGCAAATGTTTCAGTTTGACAGGTTGTGCATTAGAGTAAACAGCAGAAAAATCATAGCCATTTTCCTGTTTTGCGGTGAAATCGAATCGATACCCAGTCAAACTCCCTGAAGTAACCGACTAAAACAGTTTCGCAAAATGAAGGCGTCCGCTCTCTTCACCCTAGTACGACAGGAAAGAAATTTTGTACGATCGTTGGCGCCAAGCCACAATACAATGAAGACATGAGTCTATCGATGCACGTTATTGTAATAGGCCTCCATAATGAAGGTGAATGCCTAACCCATGCTGACAGTAATCGAGCATGACCGCCACCAAATTTAGCCAAGACCACGCTCCGTGATAGAAAATGCCCTTTTGCTGCGGTTGCTGTATGAAATAGTCCAATAATTTGCTTTAAAAATAAAACCTTACAAACATAAAAAAACATCAATTTCAAGGCTGCTCGCCGACTTATAAAAAACAGGAATCAGAACGGAAACGTGATTTACCGGTGAAATAAAATGTGTTACTTTTATATTGGGGGACTAAAAATAGAAAGCTGTCTTGGATCTCCACATGATTCCGAAAATACTATCCTCGCCAATGCAGAGCTCCACTTAAGAAGCGTATTTACGCAATAAAAATATGTAAAAACGCCAAAAAAATAAATAAATTGGGTTGCGTATTAAAAACCAAATACGCAACTCATGAAAATCTTCTAGCGTAATTTACATGACCAGTCTTTTTCACGATATTCCGAATTCATGTAGCAACCCGTCTTAACCCCACATTGCATATGCAACTTATGCGTGTATTTTATGTTCCGGCCTCACAAAAAGGGTGCACTCAGGCCAGTCCGAAACCGAGTCGTTGGGTTTGGACATGAAATAAAATTCTAAGTTTGGTTAAGCTTCTTTCCATCTCATAGTGGAACTACACATTTAATGACATGACATTGCTGAAAGTAGCGTCTGCAGACCACGTGCGCTGGTAATAATGGCGTCGCACCAACAAAAGACGCCTGCAGACAAGCGTAGAAATGAAGGGCGGCGGAAGCTCGGTAAAAGTGGAGGGGCACAAATTTACGGTGCTACCATGGTTCGACCCAGTGTGAGAAAGATTACAATCATATAGCGGCAAGTGTACCGTGACTCGATAGAGTCTCTCGATTACATGAATATGCCGCTGTGCGGTAACTGCCCTGTACGTTACCTATACTCCAAACACCTTCCAACCCGAAGGCCAGCCTTGGGTTGGAAGATAGTTAAAGAAGAAGAAACGGATCGAAACGACAGAAAATGGGCTTCTTTGGCAAAATATTGTTTGAATTTGCAAATAATGTTACAAGAATGCATGTATATTGACTCTTTGTGTAACTACGAAACATATCTGTGGAAAACGTGGAGGGAAACGTGCCCCCAGTGCCCACCCCCCCCCCCCTCCTCCACAGACTCCGCCGCCTCTGGTAGAAAAAGTACAAGTGGGATTGGAAAAATAAAGTTGTCGGGGGTGTATAGATGAGACAGATTCAAGACAAAGGGTCCTTGAAATTATATTGAACGGAATCAAAATGTAGACCGTGCGAAGCAATTTCTTTTCAATACGCGCTGATTTTTTATGTTTTCAGTATCTTTTGCTGACCTCTGTCGCTGTATTTGACACAAGCCTCTCGAGTTGTGTTTCGTATGCCGTTAGCAAAAACAATATTATGTTATTACTGAAACTAAGTCCGAACATACCTATTTTTCTCCAGCACTGTATGTTTTAGCCTTCTTTCGGAACGCTGTCGTCGCTTCAGTAATCGCATCCGCCAGTAAGGATACCTTGACGTTTACTAACTGCGTGGTTTTTATTAGGCTCACTGCCACCGCTGCTTGTAAGTATTGGAAAATGTGCCGATTGTCGGTCCTATTGGCGACTGTTGCCAAGATATGACGAACGCACTACTGACAGTCGACTTAATACGCCAATTCCTTCAAGCCAACTACATAACTATGCCACTAAAATAGGTCAGTATACTTGCAGCAAGGGTGCACAATCTTTTCAACTGCCCTGATACAGGCGTTGTCGTGAAAATAGATGTACAGCTTTGTCGCTAATGTATATACGAAGACGAAGAACAATCAAGATAATGGTAACAGTTGTCGGTGTCTCTTCCACTGAGTATAGAAACTTGCATTGTTTTTTAACCCTTTACCTAACATGAAAAGCAGACGACACTTGCAAAAAAAATTCTTGAATAACTAATTTTTTTCATTTTTTGTCTCAAAAACATAGGTTATGACCCCTCGTTGGAACGAGCTCGACGAGCTCGTTCCAACGAGGGGTCATAACCTATGTTTTTGAGACAAAAAATGAAAATATTTTGAAAATTAATTGGCGATTTTTGAGAATAGCGCTGGCCGGTTTTGGCCGTTACGTTGGGTAAAGGGTTAAATTGATACGCCCCAAGGTGTATCAATTTTCACACCAGGGTAAACCCACGTGTTTGTTCCAGGGAGTAGTCATAAATTATATTTTGGAGGCACAAACAGAAGAAATAATAAAACTTCAATAGTCATTTCTTTTGTGTATTCCCCTGCCCTGATATTGCCTTTTCCACTTAGGAACCTCGAGAAGTGAAGTAGTGCGTGTTTATTGTTGTAAACATGCTCCCTTTTACTGTTAAAATAGGACCCAGTGACCAGTCATTGGGATGGAAGTACTCTAAATGGGCAACATGGGTAAAAATCACTGACTTTATCTCTATGTTGCGGTCACGATTAGCATTGTGTAGAAGACCGTGACCTTAAAATACCAATAAATAAACAAACAAAAAATAAATATAGCTGTTACATGAGGTAAATGATTTACTTCACAACTGACTTCAGGTCGGCACTTCCAAAAAATGCATCCAATAACTAACATTAAATTCTCGTGTCCAAAATATGGCTTACGACCTGTCACTGGAAGGTATTCGCTTCAATGTGGGGGTCATTCCCTTAGTTTTGGAGGCACCACTTGAAAAGCTAATAAAATCTGAAAACTCATGTTTTTAGTAGCGCAGGCCTGATATATACATTACCTTACCTACAGGGTTAATTCCACAGTTAACTCTTAATTACAGCAGCCATGACTAGATTTGATGCAAAATTCATCTAAATTTAACTTAAGAAATCAATGGTGACGAAATTCATACTTACAGGAGGAAAATTTGATTAAACCTGCCCAAATTAGACTTATTTCAGTGTCAAGAGCCCTGTCCTTGCCAGGAATATCCGCCAGCAACATGCAAGGTGTTGACGATTCGTACGCATGTTTCATCACTAATAAATCATTCCTGACAAAGATGTCTAGCCAAATAGCACAATGCTTTCAACGACTTGGACAACATTCATAAACAAATGCATCACACACAGGAAAAGACATCACCATTGTGAAACTAGTATAATTCCCAGTGTGCAATGGCAGTGTTTGCAGAACACTGTAATGCTAATATGCTTGCGTTTTACTGCTAAACCTTCTCCAGCTAGGTGTATCGCTAGATTACAGTGATCTGGATTCACTTATTTGAACTAACTTGATTTATGTTTAAGATGGTTGTTGTCAAAGAACAACGCAATATCTTTTCTTTTCTTGTCATTTGATTAAATTACACATCAAACAGATTGGATGTAATACAAAATTACCCCAAAGAATTATTGTTTTCATCTGATTCACGACCAGTAGGGATCATTTCTAGTTCGACGTGGAATATGAGAATTCTACATTTATCTTTTTTCGAGTATTTGACGCCAACGTTGTCAACTTTTCTCGTTGTCTTATATCCACTCATTGACATGGAATTTTTTGTTTATTTATTTTTTTTTTTTTTTGACTAGCTCGTCAGCCAGTGATTTTCAGATTGTTAAAGTGGTAAAATGATGGCCTGGTGGCTGAGTCATCAATAACGTCGATTACAAACCTTTATTTTATTTTTATCCTACACTTGGAAATAGAGTACACGGCAAAAAATATTGGTTCTCTTTAGAACCAAAACTGGTTCTAATCTTGTCCCTGAATCTTTATAAATTTATTTGATTTGAAATAAATACTGTTTAAACAGAACTGGTTCCATCTCAGGGACAAGATTAGAACCAGTTTTGGTTCTAAAGAGAACGTATATTTTTTGCAGTGTACGACACTCAAGTTTCGACCGTGATTGCATCGCTGTTAATAGTTTCTGCGACCATCCAGCGTTGGTTCCTAAGAAAGATTTTCTGAGAACAAGTGGCTAATCTTTATGCTGTTGTTCGGGAAGAGCGAGGGACAATGTGAGCTATTAGGCTAATTTCACTGCCGTTTTGTTTTTATTTCTACGAATTTGACTTGTTTTCCTGGGTGTGATGGCATGATCGAGATGACTGTTGTGCACTCTATATATGTATTAAATATCACTTTCTATGCATATCCAAAACCAATAGGATAATAGCAGCGGAAATATGCAGTTGTCTTCTTATACCATTTGCCCTTTGTAGTGCAGACATCCCCTGTGTGGATATGTGTCAGTTGCATGTATATGTAAAATGCTAAAGTGTGGTACTCAGTATCCCTGTGATGTGACTATATGTGTGAAATAAAATTGGGAACGTTTGGACCCTGACTGAAACGGAGTGGACGAGCTCGTTTCGATGAGAAGTCCTAAGCCATTTTTCTTAGACAAAACGATATTGGAATTCCCTTCACCCAACGTAACGGCCAAAACCGACCAGCGCTATTCACAAAAATCGCCAATTAATTTTCATTATTTTTTTCATATTTTGTCTCAAAACATAGGTTATGACCACTCTTTGAAAGGAGCTCGTCGAGCTCGTTCCAGAGAGGGGTCATAACCTATATTTTTGAAACAAAAAATGAAAAGAATTTAGTTATTCAAGAATTTTGTTTGCAACTGTCATCTGCTTTTAATGTCAGGTAAAGGGTTGCAGAATTCCAGTGGTGCTCCATGTGTATAGTACACGGAAGATTGTGACGATCCATTACTTAAAAGGTTCCTGACGTCAGAATTTTCATTCTTTTAGACATTGGTTGAACGAAAATATCTTCTGGTCTGTTCATATCGATCCCTTCCGGTGAGGGGAGATAAGCTATATTTTGTTGAAAGAAAGTGAAGGCTGTTGCATTAAAACTGGAGCTGTCCTCTGCGGCTACTGTTAAATGAATGAAAGTATACGACCGATGTTGTCTCTCACACGCGAAAGGGGAACGCTTGCTAATTTATTATCGCGTTGGATTTCGGATCCACGGGACTTCAGAGTTCTTCGCACGATACAGACGAATCCGCTTTACGATGGACGGATGACGAGCTCTTTGAAGTCTTTCATATAAATAGACTCAGCAACAAGTGTGTCATGTCACATTCTACCATCCATACGGCAAACATTTTTTTCTGATAATTTTCAGACTTGTCGGAAAGATTTTTAGATAATTATCATTTGCCTGATAGAATCAAGGAATGCATCTTCATGACATTCATCTGGAAAAATTATATTTAAATGAGGATACACCACTGATTTCATTACAACTGGATTTCTGGAAAATTCATTGATGACATGTAGAAACATTTTTCGACCGCTGCCATCTTACGATGGGACGGAAGCTGCTTTAACCCTTTACCCAACGTAACGGCCAAAACCGGCCAGCGCTATTCTCAAAAATCGCCAATTAATTTTCAAAATATTTTCATTTTTTGTCTCAAAAACATAGGTTATGACCCCTCGTTGGAACGAGCTCGTCGAGCTCGTTCCAACGAGGGGTCATAACCTATGTTTTTGAGACAAAAAATGAAAAAAAATTTTTATTCAAGAATTTTTTTTGCAAGTGTCGTCTGCTTTTCATGTTAGGTAAAGGGTTAAAAACAATGATCGATAAGGTCTACAAAGGTAAAAAAAAATCTCAAGCTCTCCCGCGTGGTCATTTTTGTTGTCACATGTTCTCTTTTTATAACAAATGCATACTTTAAAAAATAATAATTAAAAGGTTTGTGGCTGATAAATTTGTCCCTTGAGTGCAACAAGACTTTTCAATGCTTTAGCATTGCAAAGCCTTCTTGCACTCAAGGGACAAAATACACTACCACCCATGCATGCTCTTCTGCTGATTATGAGGCCTAAAACAAAAATGCAAACCAAGAACATGAACTTTTGATGGCAAAGAAATATTTACAAAAGTAAAAAATAAAATAAAAAACCGTTCGTCCACATGCAGTTTTACAAAAAATGGCATGAGAAACAGAAGATCTACTTTATGGGACCTAAACAAATATTTTTTCTACGATTTTCAATATCCTGACGCGTCGGGATCATCCATTGCTGTTTAACCCTTTCCCCAACGTAACGGCCAAAAAAGGAAAGCGCTATTCACAAAAATCGGCAATTAATTTTCATTATTTTTTTCATTTTTTGCCTCAAAAACATAGGTTATGACCCCTCGTTGGAACGAGCTCGTCGAGCTCGTTCCAATGAGGGGTCATAACCTATGTTTTTGAGACAAAAAATGAAAACAAATAGTTATTCAAGAATTTTGTTTGTAAGTGTCGTCTGCTTTTCATGTTAGGTAAAAGGTTAAAGAAAATACTTTGATGTCTTTGACAAATGAATATATTGTAGTATGTACGTTATTCTCAGCAATACAAATTGAATATTTACAACATTTTTTTATTATTATTATTATCAAAAACAGGTGCTGAGATTGGAAAGTTGATACCATGTAACTGGCTATCATGCTAGATAAACACCATGACATTTGATCAAGTGAAAGCTGTTACGCTGTGACTACAGTCACCGCGTATCAGCTTTCACGTCGTCAAATATCATCAACTGGGAGGAGTAATCGCGTAGATTAACTTGATGCCATCTTTAGGGGTGGGGGCATTTCGAGTGGTGACGTTTTTTGATGACGTTCCAGCAATCCAGCAATCCAATAGTTTTGGAATCAGTGGGCACAACACTCATTTGATATACGAGCCAACGCCATGGGATTTCTGACTGATATCTACGACGCAACGCATCGTCTTGTGCACTTCTAAATTCTGTCGGGAGTTTTATGGTTCTGCGCCATCGCCAACACGATCGAGAAAATGGTCTCGTCTCTGCAATTGTCTGTACTCAGCTGCTTTCTAGGAGCAATGTTAAGGTTTTTCCGAGTGCGGCGTACATATAGTTTTTGTTAACTTTTTCCTTGTCGTCTGCTAAAGGTTAGGCTGTGTAATGTATTTGGTCATTTCTATTCATTTTATTCTATATCAATTCTTTCTCGGTTCTTGGCGAGCACTAGTTTGGGACAAAATTTGTTTTGGAATGGTACTTATTTCTGTTAAAGCGATTACGCGTTAAGATGTTAAAAGTAATTTGTATCTCATTGGATAGAATAGATTGGCTGCATTTATTAGTGATCATGTCACGTTTTTTCATCAATATCGAGAAAATAGCTTAGTAGCACCATGCAGTCTGACATACTGAGTGACCACATATTTATCTGATCCATTACTTAACCGAATTAATGGCAGAATATTTGTACTTTTCGCGTTTAACATATCACAAGTGGACCACTCCTCCATTATTTAATAGACTTTGAAGCTTATTTTTGTTATAATTCTCTTTTTTTAAAGCAGAGCAGTTGGAAAAATATTATTTTTCAATAAAATTCAATAAAACCATATCATGTGACCCCTCACTGGAACGAGCTCGTCGAGCTCGTTCCATTGAGGGGGCACATGGTATGGTTTTATTGAATTACTTTTTTAAATATCTGAAAAAAATAATTTTTGAAATAATAAATTTTGATGTCGTGTGCGTTGGGTAAGGAGTTAATACATTTTCTTAACATGAACAACGTACGACCCTTGTACAAAAATCTTAACTACTCAAAGAAATTCCTGTTTTAGTCTCAGAAACATAGCTGATGACACATCATTGGAACGCGCCCGACAAGCCATAACCTATTTTTAGTCCAAACTTAAAGCAAACCACTCTTTCAACAGCCAGGGTCAGTTTTACGGGTGGAAGAAGTCGGAGTATCCGGAGAGATCCACTGTATAGAAGTGAGCAACTGGCAGATTTTCCAACGTACTAACTCTTGAAGCCACGTTCACCATTCCCGTGGGAACTCCGGGACGTGATTCAGTGCTTGCTTACTTTGGTAAAGAACTCAGGGTTTTTTTTCTCTGGTAATCAGACATCAAGGCATGTGATGGAAGTCTTTTGAAATGGGCAACATGGGTATAAATGATTGACTAAACTTGACTTTATCGCCATGTTGCGGTCACGATCAGTCACTGTGGAGAAATGTATGGCTTTAAACACCAATTAATAAATAAATAAGTGCATCATTGACGTGCATTATTCCTCAGTACAGAGGGCCATCGTGCACCCAAGGTGGCAATCGGGATTAAGTGTCTTGCTTAACTGGTAGAGTGCTAAATTTTTATTGGCCACAGATTTATTTTCTTCATATATTGCTCTGTTAAATTTGATTGGATAGTGCCAATAGGCACTATCCAATCAAATGTAACTGAGCAATGTAATATCAACAAAATCTGATTCTTGTCAAGGTCAGTATAAAATCTTCTCTAACAAAGTGTACATAGTTTTATCACAGCCTGTGGCATTTTGTAAAGCCCAGATATGGGCTTCCAGCGCTCTACCAGTTAAGGACACAACGAAGTTAGCGCTGGTCAGGATCGAACTATCGACCTTTCGATTTCAAGTTCAATCCTCTAACCACTGAGCTACTGCGTTCCAATTTTGTGAATAGCGCTGACCGCTTATGGCCGTTACGTTGGGCAAAGGTCTAACAATATCAAAGAACCCAGTACATTTTGAGTTGTACCTGCCTTGCATATTGGCTGATGTGCAGCCAAAGATCAAATCAGGACTTGATCGAAGGAGTACATGTTTTTTGTGTTTTACTTAATTCAGTTCCTTCATTACAAAAGCGGTTTCTTTTTTATCATGTTGCGATCTAGACCCGACACATTTAACTGATTGAGGGCTACATTTTTTGGGTGGTTTGAATTTGTTCATCTAAATTTGTTTTATTACAATTTATTGAAGAGTTCCCACGGGCACTCTTCAATACTTTGTGATAAAAAATGCATATAAACAAAATATTATTTGCGTTTGACTGAATATGAAAAATGAGCAAAGAAAATGTTGGCTTTTTCTCTGGTACACCATTTTTTTTGAAAGCCCTCTTAGTGGCTTCTTGCACTCAACCAGTTGAACCACTGGATCGATATTTCGTAAATAAACTATTGTGAAATTAAGACCATATAATTCCCCGTGGGAACCCCGGGAAGTAAGCAGCACTTGTTTACTGTGGTAAACCAGTTCCGCTTTACTAGTAAAATAGGACCCAGTCACCAATGCTTGGGGTGAAAGTCCTCTAAAATGGGCAACCTGTTGATCAACGATTGACTAAACTTGACTTCATCTCCATGTTGTGTCGCGATTAGCCGTGGTGCATAAATATGTGACGTTAACCACCAACAAACAAACAAACAAGACCATATAATCCGGTTGAAATTTGCTCTTAGCTTTTGTAATCGCAACACCGAATTGCATATCGATACGAGTTAGCGTTTAATTCCGGAAACGGAAATTCCCTGATGTTCGGTTCCGAAAGCCGGTCAGGATACCCGGGAAAACTATAGCACGGAACCGAGAATCAGGCATGGCACTTTTCGCGTTTTGAACTGAAGTTTTAAAATTGAAAAACTATTCCAACGTAACTGTGTAAGATTTTGTCAGCCCTTCCACGCCCGAACTGTTTACAAACCTGCTTCCTGAAGAACCCGTTTTTTCAAAAAATCGTTGAAGCTCTCAATCAATTCCGGAGAACTCCTGTCATCAACAGCAAGATCTCCACTCGCTTCGAAGTTCAAACTCGTCTTCATTTTCATAATCACTAGTATCACTCACTATTCACGACCCCCTTCAACATCAACCCCCTTCTTCACTGCCGTCACCAGTCTCCTCCGCTTCAAGCAGGGGAGACTGGTGACAGTACTGAAGAGGGAATTGAAGGCAAGAGGCAGTGATGATAAAACTAGCGATTCTTAAAATGAAGACGAGTTGGAAGTGGGTTTGGGTTTTGACACTACTCTAGGGAAAATAACTTTTTCCGAATGAAGATGGCAGATTGCCAATAAAATATGTTCATTTTCCCGAAAATATATGCGTGTTTTACTCTCGTTAATTTACTTGATATTATCCGAGACATTTCTCGGTTCCTGATTCGGAGTGTAATTTCATTCCTGTTCCCGTTTCTATAGAAAACTGGGAATATATTAAATCCTAATACGAATAAATAGTACAATAGCAATTAATCGTACATCAACATTATTTTTATACCGCAGATAGGCAGACGGGCAAAGATAATCAACCTCGCCGAGACCGCAAAGTAACACAGCATGGCGCTGTCTCGCTGCCTGCGAACTCAGTATAGTCAATGGTCTCCTTAAATCAATGCCGAGGGCTTCAAGGAGATACCGCTCAGATACCCGGGGGTATTCCTTAAATGTAATAATATAAAAAAGTGTAGCAAGATTTGGAAAAGCAATGTTAATCGTAGGGTTCAAACTCCAGCCCGGTGGCTATGGATGTATTCATGAGTTGTGGGACTAGAGGGTCCAACATATAGTTTAGAATAGGCGAGAAGTTATTAGGCAAAGTGGCGCGGGAAGGCTTTGACAGTCATAAGCGAAGTTTAACGTATAACGTGAAGTAAAGTTAGTTGGAGGGAGCTATCGAGAACTCGAACATTTTACTAAATTGGCGGGAGCTAATGAGAGCTCGAACAGTTGACTTAATTGGAGCTGTCTAGAGCTCGAACATTTTACTGAATTGCGGGAGCTAACGAGAGCTCGAACAGTTGACTTAATTGGAGCTATTGAGAGCTCGAACATTTGACTTAAGCTAGGAGTGAGCTTAGTGGAAGCCAGGCAAACCGCATGCATGAACATTATTGGTTTAAACGGTAGACGGAGAGTGGTGAGAGGTCCACAAGGAACTGAGGAACAACAAGAGATAACCAGGAGACAGCACTGAACACGGGGTACCCCGGAAAGAGCTCGAACTTTCGGGGTTGGGAAAATTCATCTGTGATTTGTTTTGTGTTGTGTATATATTTTCATGTATTGTTCTTAATGTGTGCATGTGGGTACATAATAGTGTTTTATTTTCATTATATTGAGATGATTTATATTTTTAAATATCAAGTCACTGACACCTTAAGATGACGAACCTGCCCCAACACAACCACAACATCGCGAGGTGGAGAGACGTATGTTCACTGAAAAGCCCGGCTATCCTCTCCGGGTACGGCCGAGCTCTAGAGTGATCATAAATCTCATATATCCGCCCCATCGTGTTGTGACAGTAATAAATTGTTTTGCTAATAGTTTATTTGGAGTGAATAAGCAGTGAGTAAATAATACTCATGAAATTATTTCATAAACGTTAATAATAGCCTTTTACTTTATTTATTTATTTATTTATTTATTAGTTTTAGGTTTTTATCTATATGTTTATCATTTGTGTCGTTTTTTGCAACTAAAATATTTAGCCCTTTACCTAACGTAACGGCCAAAACCGGCCAGCGCTATTCACGAAAATCGCCAATTAATTTTCATTATTTTTTCATTTTTTGTCTCATAAACATAGGTTATGTCCCCTCGTTGGAACGAGCTCGTTGAGCTCGTTCCAACGAGGGTCATAACCTATGTTTTTGAGACAAAAAATGAAAAAAAGAAATAAATTGTCATTCAAGATTTTTTTTTGCAAGTGTCGTCTGCTTTTCATGTTAGGTAAAGGGTTAAAAGAGCCATCTTTATTTTCAACAATATTTATGTACAATGTCTCTATCAGCTATCCGTTTTGTGAGACGACTGAGGTTACTGATAGCAAGCGAAATTCCAGCGAAAACATTCGAAGGAAAACGAATCGGACAGCCGATTTTAAATCGAACCGAATACCAGCTTAATATTCGAAATCGAATCGGATCTCAAAGCTTCGCAGGGCCCTACTATTTATTGAATGTTAACAATGTTGTGAAAATATTATCGCTTGTTTGAACTTTTCTGTTGGAAGGATATATTCGCATGTGAATCTATCTTACAAGAAAGTTGCTAAAAGTAATTTAGATTCCGTTTGATGGAAGTACTGCCAATACTTATTTGTGAGCACGTCACATTTTCTTATATTCGAGCAATTAGTTTGGCAACTCCGTGTGTTCTGACAATAACATATATCTACTCACCACAAATGAATTCTCGGTCAATATTCATTTTTCCAGGTCCCAGGAATTTGAAATAATGAACTGTGCTTATTATTTATTGTTTGCTCATGGTCCATCTTACTCGATGGGGCGTAGTTCCCACAGAAAAGGAACAACCCCGAAACTAGGAGCTAAACATTTTCCGATCTGGAAGGGTGAGAGATAAAAACTGTCGACAGTATTCCCGGGCTGTTGACCGTCAATACGAACTTGAAGCCTAACTCGGTATATTGTTTAACTCTTTTGGCGCGACAGGCGACTAAAGTCGACAGACGGCAGACCGCGGAAAGGTACTTCAGTAGTCATTTTAGCCAACTGCGTGTGTCAATTTCCAAGTGCTTTTAACCCTCTACCTAACATAGACGATATCAAAATTTATTATTTTAAACATTTTTTCAAATTTTTCAAAAAATTTCAACAAAACCATATCATGTGACCTCACGACGAGCTCGTTCCAACGAGGGGTCACATGATATGGTTTTGTTGAAACTTTTTGAAAAATATTTTTTCAACTGCTGAAGTTGCATATTACGCGGGGGGCGGGGGAGATGCGGCCTATTCGTTGGGTAAAGAGTTGAACAAACATACGTATTCCTATGCTTCATGCACCAAATTTATGTCCTATCCATGAACAACGATACCGTCCCTTGAAAGTATAAAGGTGCCATTTAAATATATACAGAAAATCATTTGACAAACTGTCAATGAGATCATTAGAACATTTTTTAAAATAATAACGCTTTAGTCTAACAACCTATACTTTTTTGTAAAATTCCTGATGAATATTAGGCGCTAAGAATTCCGTTTCTTGGATTATTCCGCGCCAAAAGAGTTAAAACCATAAAACCAATAGTTCCGACACATTCGTTTAGTGCAGATGTTTCGCACAATGAACGACGACTTATGAAAATTACAAATGGGGTATCAAGTCACTGGAATTTGTGTTCTTCCTATCAGCTGTCGTTTTCCCTTATCCGTAGTTACAATTACGATCTTTCATTAACACGTAGGTATACCATATTGTAAAAGGTTTGAGAGCTTTTCTCCGCAACTTAGTGTGGTGGTTCACTCTAAGATTATGACCTTAAACTGTAATCGCCATGTGGCCTAAATTTCCATCTTTTACTGGCAATCAAATCATTCGTCACTGCGCAACATGAGAAAATTGCGACACACAAACGGACTCGGAATCGTCAGTTCTTCAAAAAGGTTTCTGACCGCCGGACGAATTCGCGACTACTATTAACCACTCGTAATTTTTATCAGTCGTCGTTCATTATGTGAAAGATGTCTATTATTATTATTTGGGCACCAATAAATGATAATAGTGATCCATGTATTAATGTATCTGTGAGAGAATGTACGTGTATGTGTGTATATATATGTATGCAATTATTGTACAGCCATCGAGCACCGTGTGTGGATTCTAGGCTTTAAAATTATTATTATTATTATTATTATTATTATTATTATTATTATTATTATTATTATTATTATTATTATTATTATTATTATTTTAAATAATTACTTTCGCATAACGAAAGTAATTCATTAAAATAATGATAATACACGCATTTTTAGTGAACAGGGGCCGATTTCATTAATATGACTTACGAATGTGCATTAGACATTCATAAGTATGTTCGTATAACATTCCTATGAAGTTTCTAAGTAAATGCCTTAAGTGTTTCACAAAACAATACTTATTCCATGTTTGTGCTGTCCAACTTCATAGAAACACGTTACGACAGTTTAATGAATATTACGAAATATAGTTCGGTTTGTTCGCAAAACAAAACTACATGCCTTTTGTGCGTGTGGGTCTGTGGGTTGGCTGCAAAATACAAACACAGCAGTTACACAATATCCTTACTCCATCATGGAGTGAGTTTTAAGTTTAAAATGACTGTTTATTAAAGAATTTTATTATCGAATTATGTTACAGGCGATGTATTTGATGATTGCGGGACGTAAATTCTGGTTCTACAGTCGCAAACATCCGTTTCAAGTTACCGGATCCGCTGACGTGTTACCGGTTGAATTCAACTTATGACAGTCAAATCAGCGTTTACGTCCCCAAATCGTCAAATACAGCAACTTACGCTTAATTTTAGTATAGTCAACGCTCCACAGACAGTGCGTGGAGAAAAGCGATTCAGTTTTCATGTCTATGAGAGACTATCATGTGGATGGCGCATGTCAAGCCATAAGTTTCGTGAGCAAGGCTAGTTTCTCGATAAGCTTAACATTCCGAGACTGTAGACTGAAAACATACACAAAAAACCCAAATCAAAATCTTGAGTTTACAAGGTTCTGACTAACAAGGGCGCAACACTATCTCCAGCGCCTTCGTAATTGCTATTAATGTTGTCATCTGGGGCCAGTTCCAAAGATTTCTCCTATGGCACATTTTCTTCTCTGCACATGTTGTGGAGGGCCATTGTGGCAATCGCCATCTTGCAACATCTTTCTGGGTGAAATAACAGTGCCCTCCAGCCCACCCCATCCCCACCCTCACCCCAGACGTGTCCGTAACCGAGATAGTATCTTCCATACGCCAAACGACCTCTCCACTGGACTTCTAGTTTTCCTGTGTGCAGCACTGTATGCCTCTTCCTTTGTTGTGGTTGAATCAGGGATAGGTGTCATTGGCGATTGCCGGAGGGGATACACACTGTCGCCAATTAACCATCCACGTGGTATTCTACCTTGCTGGGAGTCGTGATTCAAGGCTGACGTATTGAACATGAATACATCGTGTGTCGAGCCAGGCCATTTCTCCACAACATTAAGGAACTCCAGCTTAGAATCGCACACTGCTGGGATGTTTACAAAATGATACCTCTTCCTGTTAACGTTAGCATCATCACCTTCCGATGGTGCCCTTTTCTGACGTGGGGTCCATCTACAGCCCCGACAACGTTAGGGAAACTTGCCAACTCGTAGAAGCCTATCATTATTTCCCGTAAGCATTTTCATTGGAGTGCGGTGGCTGAGTAGGTAGACATGCAGGCTGCAAGCCGAGGGGTCCTCGGTTCGAATCTCACCTGCGGCAATCGCGTTGTATCCTTGGTCAAGACACTTAATCTCAATTGCCCACATTTGGGCTCGGTAACCTTGTGTACTAAGGCGTACTGCACGTCGATGATGCACTGGTCTTCAACCAATGCTAACCCCGCTTGTGTGGAGTTAGTACGTTGGGGAGTTTGACAGTTGCTCGGTGGTTCTCTCCGGGTACTCCGACTTTCTCAACCCGTAGCATTGTCCGAGACGAGGTGACACTGGCTGTCGAATGTGTCGTTAAGTCACAATAAATAAATAAATAAATAAATAAGTCGTTTTCGAAGATCGGCATCTTGATGAATGTTCTGCAATTTCGAACTAGTGCAGATGAGACTCCGTAAACAACACGCGAGACGCTGATCTTGGTTTTATTGTGCACATCGCCGTTTACGGGCCGTAACACCAGCAGAGGGACTGGTAAATCGTGAGATCTCGTCGTGTGTCGTTCAGTGTCATATATTACAAGTTCGCATACTAGCATCACTAATTATTATTATTTATTTACTGGTGTTTAAGGTCACATACTTCTGCACAATGGCTAATCATGACCACAAGATGGAGATAAAGTCAAGTTTTGTCAATCGTTTGTACCCCATGTTGCCTATTTTAGATGACTCGCACCCCAACCATTAGTGACTCGGTCCTATTTTATTAGTGAAACAGAGCTTGTTTACCACAGTAAACAAGCATTGCTTCACTTCCTGGGGTTCCCGCAGGTGACCTGCAGCACTAAATTCCGGGGCAAACGGTATCGCTGGATTATAGCAATATCGTCCATGTGGTCGAGAGGGTTCGTGCGATCTCTTAAAACGCTTTGGTGACGAAGATGTCGCCTGGTTAGAAGCAATAAACACATCGCCGCCATTTTGTCGGAGTTACGAACATCTTATGCGTGCTCTAGAGCTGTCTTAAATTTAAGCAATTACTTATGAACATTCTTAGCTAAGATTCTTCTGTGAAATCGGCAATGATGTTTAAGTATGGATACACTTATGCCTACGAATGTTCATAAGAGTGTTTATGAAACTGGGCCCAGGACTACTCAGTTGCTATATACTAATAACGAGAGATTTCATACAAAGAATATTTGAAACATATGGATATTTTTGCATAATGAAAATTGTGGTTTCGTCGAATGATCAGCCTTTTTTCAAATTAGCGGTTTTCAGAGAAAATGTTGCCGTTATGGAGCCAAACAATTTTTTTCAGACAGACATAGGATTCTCCAAAGAGTAACCGGTGCTTGCCAAATGAATTTTTCTTTCAACAATCTGCTTTCCAGTGCCCACCCATTTGGGTTAATATTCCTAATGCAACGTTTTCTGTGCCCAAATGATACGAAAAATAAAATCGTCGGAAAAGTTAAAGTTATATTATGTGTCACCTTCTAATATTTCGATTAGTACTTTGAGCCTCAGTATATCGTCGCCTGAGTGCTAGAATGTTCTATGTCCTCTATGGGACATAGAACATTCTAGCACTCAGCCGACGATATCTGGGAATCATTCCCTCTTAATCGTTAATTCATGGAAAGCATACCAACATTTATTCGATGTTGCTTTAATAGTCTGAACGGAGTCCCGTTATCAAAAGTTAGTTTATACATAACCACGACAAATTATCAATGGCCGAAGATTTATTTCTTGTGAAAGGTGATTTATAATGTGAAAAATAGATGCTGGCAGATAATGGTTAATTTGATTTACTTGCTCGAACGCGCACTGATATTTTTTTACAGACAAACCGTTTCGTTAGTGTTCAGTTTTCTTTCACGCTATTATATTGATTCATGGTTTCGAGCTGCCAGTAGATGAAAAGTAACACAGAGTTCAGTAATCGCACATATTTTAATACCATAAACTGCGACGGGAGTCAAAGAACAAAGCAAAAATTCTGTTTTACCCACCATTAAAGAAAACATCAAACGATAACATAAAAAATACAAATGCCTGAACATCTTTCTTTTCACATTCCTCTTTTAGACGTGGATTATAAGATTGACATGTAGCGCGGTGGCTCAGTTGGTAGAGGTGCAGGCTGCAAGCCGAGAGGTCCTCGGTTCGAATCCCACCTGCGGCAACCGCGTTGTGTCCTTGGGCAAGACACTTCACCCCGATTGCCTACATGGGGGCACGATGACGCTGTGTACTGAGGCGTACTGCACGTCGATGGTGCGCATGTCTTCAACCAATCTAACCCTGCCTGTGCTGCGGTGCAGAGTTCAGAGTTACGATGTTGGAGAGGTGACAGCTGCTCGTCGTTGCTTGGTGGTTCTCTCCGGGTACTCCGGCTTCCTCCACCCGTAAAACTGTCACGGTCACGATTAGCCATTGTGCATAAGTATGTGACCTTAAACACCAATAAATAAATAAATAATGCTTGCAGGGCTCCC
The DNA here is from genome assembly GCA_031216915.1 of Pictodentalium vernedei. Classification (NCBI taxonomy): domain Eukaryota; kingdom Metazoa; phylum Mollusca; class Scaphopoda; order Dentaliida; family Dentaliidae; genus Pictodentalium; species Pictodentalium vernedei. The sequence continues at coordinate 89,108,219 of CM062293.1, forward strand.
AACTAGGTCTGCCACGATTAATCGGATAATCGATTGTCGATCGGTCACGCCAAAATCGATTAGTATTTTGCGTTGTCGATGAATCGTTAATTTTTCCCCCGTTTTAGGCGTTTAATAATAATAAAAAGAATTTGATGAAAAAACTATTGTTTCTAAAGGTAAAAGGTCAAGAACGTCGACTTTAAACCTCAAAAAGCCGTTAGAAACATTTGTCTTTCAGGTACATTCAAAGCTTTCATGTTCTGAACTTTTTAACCGTCAGTGTAATAATCAAGACCGGTCGGCAGTTGCGAACTTGCAAAGTTCGCAACTGACGACCGGTCTTGATTATTACACTGACGGTTCAAAAGTTCAGAACATCAAAGCTTTGAATGCACCTGAAGGAGGATCGTCTTCGTTGTTTACTTGTGGTAGGTCAACTGACTTGAACTTCATTTTTAACGACTTAAAAGAGAGGGCAGTCATCTAGGTACGATTAATCGATTATTATCGATTATTTGCGACGATTAATCGATTCCTAAATTAAAAAGTCGTGACAGCCCTACTCCCAACCACCGGTGACTTTCCCGTAATGATGTGTTACGCCAGAGAACATTGTTTTATAGCTATTATTATGAATCCAGGTACATGGTGAATTGCATTGCCTCGTGGAATGCGTTGGCGAAAAGGAAAATATAATCTTGTGCGAAGATTTAACCCTTTACCAAACGCAGACGATATCAAAATGTATTATTTTAAATATATTTTTCAAATTCTTCAAAAATCATTTCAGCCAAACCATATCATGTGATCCATCGATGGAACGAGCTCGACGAGCTCGTTCACATGATATGGTTTGGTTGAAATTTATTGAAAAATAATATTTTTACAAGTGCTCAATTTGCATCTTACGTGGGCGGATGCAACCCATTCGTTAGGTAAAGAGTTAAACATCAATCAAATCACTCATTTCGTTGGGTTGTTTGTCTTGTGACATTTCAAACTGATTTCTATTTGTTTGCCTTCTGTGGAATATATGTTCAGTTGTATACCGAAGTTGTCTTCACGTGTATTATCAGGACACTGTGTGTGCGCTCAACATGATCCGTAATTTATTCCAATTACGGGAGTCAAGACTGACTTCAGTACAGTCTAATGTCACCCGATATACTATTTTTTTGAACAGAATAAACAATTATTTTGTTTATGTTACTCTTTGCAACCATCGTAATTTATTTGCTTTTTTTACAAGATTGTTATTAGTAATTAATAGGGGCGCGGTGGCTCAGTAGGTAGAGGCGCGGGCTGCAAGCCGAGAGGACCTCTGTTCGAATCCCACCTGCGACAAACGCGTTTTGTCCTTGGGCAAGACACTTCACCCCCATTGTCCACGTGGGGGCACGGTGACGTTGTGTACTAAGGCGTACTGCACGGTGGTGCACCTGTCTTCAACCAATGCTAACCCTGCTTGTGTGGAGTTGGTATGTTGGGGAGCTGACAGTTGCTCGCCCTTGCTCGGTGGTTCTCTCCGGGTACTCCGGCTTCCTCCACCCGTAAAACTGTCACGGTCATGGTTAGCCATTGTGCAGATATATGTGACCTTAAACACCAATAAATAAATAAATAAATAAATAATTAAATAAATAAATTAGTAATTAATGTAAGCGATACTTGTTTATTGTTTTCATGAGCCTTTAAGGGTTTTTACTTTTATTTGTACTACTAAACTTTAACCCTTTACCTAACATGAAAAGCAGACGACACTTGCAAACAAACTTCTTGAATAACTATTTTTTTCATTTTTTGTCTCAAAAACATTGGTTATGACCCCTCATTGGAACGAGCTCGTTCCAACAATGGATCATAACCTATGTTTTTGAGACAAAAAAATGAAAAATAATGAAAATTAATTGGCGATTTTTGAGAATAGCGCTGGCCGGTTTTGGCCGTTACGTTGGGTAAAGGGTTAAGGGGAATCAACTTCTACATCTGGAAGCTCATACAATTACTTACCATCATTTGTACAAACCCTGTAAAACCAAAATCTTACACCACACAAACTGCACTGCGCTGCTGGGTATCACTCTCCACCCATTCCATCCTATATTGTATAACAAATTTATACCTTTTTCCAGTTTTTAGAAATAGAAAAGGTGTGATTAAGTAACATAATCATTTGGAACTATTTGGGGTTCAACGTAGGGAACGTTTCGCGTGTCTTCTGCACGGCATCAGTCATTAGAAGAGTGAATATTTTCTCCCACAAAAAATAAAATAAAATATCCTCCACTTGTCTCTAGAACCACTGTCACGACAACCTTTACATTTACCACGCCGATCGAGTTATTTTCTCCAACAATCATTTGGAACTATTGGGTTTGAACGCAGGGAACGTTTCCCGTGTCTTCTGCACGTCATCAGTCACTTGAAGACAGTGGATATTTTCTCCTACAAAAAGTAAAATACCCTCCACGCGCTTCGTGAATCAGCAGCGACAGCCTACGCCTCAAGGACCATTTGAAGCTGTTACTGTATGAACTATTCTGAAACTGTTCCTCATCTACAGCAAAATAATTCTGGAACGCACTGTAAAGTAACATTTTGAAGTTGGATGATTTATCCCATAGTGTCCTCGCATATGAACATCCGTACCGCACCACTTCAATTTTAAAAATGATAACCTACATTACTCGGAGCAGTAAAAAGTGTGTGTGAGGGAAAGTTGAGTAGTGCATGAGCAGATAGCGCATCATGAAATGCAAAACCTGAAAGTTGAACAACTAACTCTTTTAACACGAGATGCCGCTTTTCCGGTCCAGGAACACGATACGTCATAATTTCATTAAGTAAGATGACTACTAAGTGAACGTGTGTGGTAGAACAATTAATATTTTCAACGTGCAGCCTTCAGGCTGCACGTTGAAAATATTAATTGCTCTACCCCCAAATAATGGATATGGACTATTCTAGTTCCTGTCATTTAACTGGCATGGAAGATACCACCAGTGTTCAAAGGGTTAATATAGTTTAATCTCATAAATAGCCTGTCTACTATAGGGATAATAATCCCTACATTAAGGTGATATATTTTCCTCTTGGGTTCAGCAGGTTAAATCAATAGCAGCAGCGATGTCACTTACGTAAGGGTCTTTCCGCAACCGCTACGATGCAAAACCGCATTTGAAGTAAAAAAACAACAAGTCTTACATTTATGAAGCAACAAGGCACAAAAGACAATCAGTATACATGTAGGTTAAAATAGTGTTGCCCACTTGGAGCATTACTTATTTAAGCCTTGAAGCCAAGCCTTAGGCTTAAATACTGAGTTTTACACTTTGGATAAAATCAGCGGTTTTAACGCACTATATATTTACTTTGCACCAATCCATCCTACAACTCGTGAGCGCCTTACAACTGATTTAGTGGTGAGGGTTCTACACGTACAAAGCTAGATTCGTCCATTCTCCTGCAGATATCCGTTCCTTGGTATATGTCATTCGGGAATTGGTCTGAATGAGTTATTTCAAACGGAATAATGTGCGCAGAGTAGACATCATTTCAGTGAAATACAAAGCTTATGTTCCTAATCATTATGACACAATATTGACGTGACGGGTGTGTTACGACATGTATCGAGACAAAACGGTTGGACAGAACGGATCACATTTTTTGACGAAACGGACTGTATTTTTGTACAAGATGGCCCACATTTCTGAACAAAATGAACCATGCCGTGATTAGAACGGGCCATCTTTTCGGAACAAAACGGCCCATCTTTTTGGAAAAACGGCCCGCTTTTCCTGTTCTCAAGATTGCTGGAGACGAACAGCGAATCTTCTCTGAAAAATCAAAATTCTCAGAATATACTCATTATTCGCCAGTCTGTTTTACTTCGGCTTTGGACAAAAGAACTTGGCAAGTGAAGGATACGCTAAATCCGAGACTCTTCAAACCGGAACTGTTGGTTCTTCCAAACTCGCCTAAATAACACAAGATCATTAAAACTCTATGGTTAAATAAAGTAAATATATGGATGTGTTAACATACGTTTTTATTCAACGCATGGCATAATAATTTACCACCACTCGACATAGCTCGCATGTTACAAAATGTATCCTAATCGTTGGTTAAAATAATCAGATCTGACATCTCAGATAGAAGGCATCGGTGGTGGAGTATGAGGGATGAAATCACAACCCGAGTTGTGGATTCTCTTCTGCATTTCATGTGACATTTTTGGAGTTCTTTCTGCATTTCACGCGCGTGAAATGCAGAAAGAACTCCAACAAGGGTCGGTTATTCATGTCCCCGATATTCTACCTGAGGTGTGTCGTGTATTTATACCATGATTGAACTTGAATTAAGCGAGTGAAGATGATATTTTTAAAGAAAAATGTCACATCTGCGGTCTGTTTACATTCTTGCTTTACGCTGTTTTGTGTCAAATCATTTTATTCATTGACGCCATAACGTCAATTAGATGCATAAAGACTAATTAGATGTGTTCTCACATGACGTTCTAACACGTATGCAGGATCCCACGCGTTGTGTACCTAGCACATCTCTAAATTTGTTTATTGTACCGGATGAGGTTAAAAACACACAACAGTCGTGTATAAATATACTTTTACTGTTTTGGTTGATCCTACAACTCATGAGAGCTGTAAAATAATGTTACTGCTGAGGTTTTCCACAAATACATACAGATTATTATGATAGTGTGCATGCCCCGTGATTTGTATCAGATTCAAGGTGGTGTCCAGAATGGGATCTCAACGAGCCGGTTTTGTCGGCGAGTTGTGATCCCATTCTGGACACCACCGAGAATCTGATGCAAATCACAGGACATGCATATTATCATGATAATTTATTTATCGAACAATTCTGTCACATAAACAGATAAAATTTTAGATTAATAATACATTTTTGGGACATAATATTGGGAGAGAAAAAGTTTTTAAAAACCCATATTTTAAGGAACAATATTGTTGTGCACTTTAACAAACAAGGAGTAACGCGGTCACCGCAAATATACAAACTTGCGTTGTAAAATTATTCACTCTCAATGTCACATTGTATGATGATACGCTTGAATTCACAAGTGTGCAATATTTAATTGTGCAGTTTCTATTTGTTGTGAGGGGGATTTGCCATTAATAGTTCTGTCGCTAATTGTAAGGAAATTTGTTTTGTTTTGTAAGCGATCAGCTGAGTAGATCACTGAAATGCACATAGAATGTATTGATACGCCTGTTATGATAGCCCTGCGCGTTCCCGGAAACGAGTCGCCTATATGATACGGAACTCAGAATGAGTCGTCTATATGATACGTAATCGGAACACATTATGTGATATGTAGCGTTTCTCGTGGTTTTCAAGCCAAAATGAATTTGATTGTCAGATAAAAGCCTCGATTTTCCAGATTGCCGCAGATATCCGCGTCGTACCATATGCCATTCGAGATTATATGTCAGGAAGCTATATTTCATACGACGATTCGAGACGTAACCTCTAGCAGAATAGTTTGAACAAAGCATCCATCAATCCAGCAAGAAGTAATGCGTTATGTTCTCTAATCATGCTACGCAACATTAACCAGTGGAGAATGTGGGTGACAGATCATAAAAAAGGATACATTCCGTTTCAATTCGGCGCTGGATGAATGAAATTTGTTAGTGAAGGATATATTAAATCCGCGACTCTTTGAGAGGAGCTAGGGTTTATTCCAACCAATTCAAAATAACAGAAATTCGCTGTGGCGAAGGAAGCTCTATGTATTTTTCCTTTCACTCGTGAATATCTCGAAAACCTTCATCTATCAGTATCACAAGTTGTTTCGATTATCGCAGAATACCAGACACGCTTATCTTTTTTCATCTATTTTTTTATTTATTTATTTATTTAATTTTTATTTTTGTTTCATTGAAACAAATCTATTAGTTTTAGACAATTCCCCTTATTTTTATTACACGCCTGTTCTATGAAATCCCCATCTACAACAACACTAAACTACGCGGAGAATAAAAATTTGTTCCGCACATATGTGCGGAACGGAATTCATTGACGGACTATTTTTTAAATAGAAGCGAAATTTCAGTGTATTTTTCTGCAAATCGTTCATCGCATTTACAATTTGAATCCCTCGCAACAGTCCAGAATCGTCCCCTGATTTCCAATGTGTTATATGTACCAGTAGGCACACAGAACGCTTTGGAACTCAGGGGACGAAATAGTAACACGCGTTCCCTTCGCACATTTGGTTGGTGATAAAATGTGTTCTTTGTGTTGATAGTAATGGATTGCTGACTGTCCTTCTAATAACTGGGGTTTTTTTTTATTGTCGTGAAGACGTGTAATAAACACAGAACGGCACATGTGTGTCATTCTGTGTATTTGTCCGTTGTTTGCTTTTATCTAGCTTCTTTTTTTTTATCTAGCTTACTATATGTGAAAGAGTCTTCAGGACCACGGTAGGATTTTTGTTATTTGATCGCGACTTTCTATCTGTAGTCACGCGACTTTATGCGCACAGATGGTCGGCCGTGGTTATTTCATCAAGCCAGCTAATAATAATAATTATAATTATACTTGTGCCTTCCGCTGATTTTCCGCGTTCCTCTAACGAGGAGACCAACATCGATACTGTCCCCATTTACTTCCCCATCCACTCTACCTCCTAATCTCCAATCATTCAGACACAAATATTTCCATCTTTTCGAAGCAGAGAAGGTAATAGGCAGAGCAGAAGTGTAAAATGGGATTAGGTCGATGAGAACCAGCTTATGGGCTGATCTTATGTTTTTTTTTCAAGTATTAACCACTTGCAATAGGCGTAGGCTCTCATTCCAGATATTATAGTAACGGAGTGATGTCTGTTCAGGTTTTAAAATAGATTGCAAGCGTCTATGTTTTGAGGTGCTCGAGAAATCTGACATCGGTTATGACAGTTTGTCTTTAAAAAAAATCGTCATTTTGGTCATCCATTACTTTAATACACATCCATTAACCCTTTGAACCCTAGTCGGCCAGCAACATGATGCGTCATAACGTCATTAAATAGGATGGCTGTTCAGGAACTGTGTGGGGTAGACCAATCAATATTTTCAACGTGCAGCCCTGAGGCTGCACGTTGAAAATATTGATCGGTCTACCCCAAATAATGAATATGGACTCTTCTAATTGCTGCCATTGAACCGGTGGCATGGAAGATACCACTAGAGTTCAAAGGGTTAAATTTTAAACTCTTGCATTTAACGGAATCGCCACTATGACATAAATGTTTCTATATTCAACTGGTGATGTACAAGCAGGAACTTTTTTTCCCCGCGCCTCTTATACTAGTTCCTTTCCTGTCGAGTCATTAGTTACGCTTCGAAAAGTTTCCAAATTTAGTTACATATACACAATTATCGATCGACTGTCGCGTAGGTGGAAATGAAAACGTCTCAGGCAAAATAAAGTCAATTCACAAAAAATTAGTTAACCAAAAATGAGATAATATGAAAGAAACAATCATTTCCAGTCACAACATTAACCCAGTCCAGTGGCCGTCTCGTCTGTCGATCCCTTGATATCTAAAATGGTCAACTTTATTTCGGTAAATCTTCGGAAATCCTGACATGCTTCGAACTTCTTTTAAAAAAGTTTCTCCCAGCAGTTTTGCAAATCTGTGCAAATTTGTACTTATATTTTTGCAAACAGTAATAGCCATCAAATGGTTAGGCGTGAATGGACACCAGCCGAAGAGAAACAGCGATACGAATTTCAGCAGACACGCCCAGTGGAAAAGATAACTAATGTAATTTAGGCTGGTTCCCAAAAGATTGTTTTGATTTCTTATCGATCCTTTTGATCAGTACAGCTTCGAATAAAACAAATGGACTCTTTACCTGTGAGTTTAAACTTCGGAATTAAGATTGTTTATTCAAATGAATTTTAATGCATGGGATGTGTAATAAACACAAAGGCGTAACAACCAGACTGTACTTTTGAAAGAATCGGGCAACAAAATATCTCCAAAGCTAAAAATCCCATCAACTCGTCTCGATCGTCCTGTCTGTTTAAAAGATAATCCATCACCCGCACACTACCCAAATCATGTATATTTTCTCGTTTGTGCATGAGCTTTGTATACATCTTTTTTGGATGTGGTGTTGATTACAGTTCATTTTTTTTCTTTCCAGCTTTCATAGGAATAGAGTGCCAACCGATACCAGAATTTTTAACCACAGAAAACAACGTCACTTTCAACCTCCAGGATACAGCCATCTTGCCTTGTTCAATATATAATCTTGGAACAAAAACAGTAAGTGTTGAGACAATTCATTGTGTAAATAAAGCCATCGCGGAGATGACCGGTTGGGGATGTACACGTGATTTGTTCCGACTGTGATGGCTCAAGTCACGACTAAAAACATTCCAGCTAGATCACCAAGGCATGCCTTCGTCGAAGGCATGCCTTGATATTCTAGCTGGAATATGACTCTAATTCTAAAGAACTCGAGACTTCGTTGAAATTTATGCGTGGATAAACATATACTTGTAGAAGTTATGACGCAATTTCTTATTGAATTAGCACATATCGCTCCGGTACTCCATATTGGTCATGCTTGTCCCCAACTGTCTGGATCGGGGTACTACAGACTACCATTTATAAGGCCGATTGCGTGATAAATCAGAGTATCATATCTCGTCCTGTAAGACAGTTCATCATTACTTATAGGAGTGAATCGTTAGCTGAAACCTCAATTCAGACCAAAATGACCCAACTGACTGCAAAACATCATTGGTGAGGGGTGGTCACACAGCCTAAACCCCCTTTAGAGACTCCACTGTGTATACGTATTTCGACCTTAACGGGCTATTGTGCAGCCCATTGCATCCATGTTACTATTTTTTATTTTATTTTTATTTATTTAATATATTTAGCATGAGCTATAACACCTATTTCTAAATAACTTAAATATATAAATTCAATCCTTTTTATCTTTTCAAAAACGTAGGTTGTGTCCAGGCATGTCAAAATACCGCCGGTACCAACATAACTGGTACCGCGACGGGACAGAGTCTGTCCCGTCGAAACCGGTACCGGTACCGGGACAAGTCAACGAATGGGTGACATCACAATCAGATGGGAGAAATTCGTATTTAAACCGACCCAGTTCCCAAGATCGTAATGACAAACATAGCATCGTACCAATTATTGTGCGGCGACATCAAAGTAATAATAAAGCACCAAACTCGTGCTTTATGATAACTTTGATGTCGCCACAGAATACTTTCTTTGAAGTAGACGGTGCTTTCATTTTCTTTGATGCCACGTTTAGAAAGTTAAAATGGTCGGCCTTATCGAGGTGGTGGTGCAGACAGAATATGCCCTCTTAGAGTGTTTTGATATGTTCATTCACAAATGAGCTGAAAGTATGTAGCTTAAGTGTGCCATACACAATTCGTGCCCTGCGTTCCAATGTGTTCTATACGCCAGTAGGCACACAGAACACATTGGAACTCTAGGGACGAATTATTAGTCCGTTTACCCTCGTACAGTTAGGACGTTCCCCATAAAATAATTTTGTCCCTGTACCGGCGGGACCAAAGCTTCAGTACCGGTGCCGGTTGGAGCATGAGGGAACCGGCGGTATCGGTACCGGTTGACATGCCTGGTTGTGTCCCGATGTCAGAAGAATACCTCCAGAGTGTTTGTTAACGGGTAAAAGATTCTTAGAATGACAAACAATGAGCGATTTAGGAATAGTTATTAGGTGGTTCATTTTTTCGCATTTCCACGTGCATTATTCGGAACACCAATGTACTTCAAATAAAACGCCCTTAACATTGCCACTCAATAAAGAGATCGGCTGCGAGTTGCACCCAATGAACAAACATTCACAGACAGCCGTATATTTTATCAGTGCATACATCAAGATTTCCTCATAAAGTAGAATTTATCTGTTTCCTTTACATTTGTATAACGCGTTCTGTTAGCGCTGTAATTAGTGCATCTGAGTTGCATTGGCTAGGTTTAATCAAGAGTTGGCTGTCTTGACAAGCATCCATTGCTTAAAATAAACTGTTGCCCATGGGTACCCAAAATTACGTACTCTCGAGGAGGGGAGAATGTTAATGATTCAAAAACGTAATTCTTCTGTCGACAACAGTAAATCAGAAGGGCTCACAGTTTATATATATATTTGACAGCTCTTGTATTTGTTGTTGTCAAATGTCCCAGACTAAATTCTGGAATAAGGTAGTATTTTCTGAAATTGGGAAAGCTGAATATCGTGGGTAGCCACTATGTTGAAATAGCTGAACTAAGGACCATCGCTTTTGCTGCAATTGTCACTATCAAAGACATCGACTTCTTTTTTCCTGCCAATAATCTCTATGTTTACTGCCGTAATGGCCCACGTTCGCTTTATTGTGGGCTTTCGTGCAAATTGCTCACAGCCGAAACATTCAAACGTACAGCCTGTTATGTCCCGCATTTTAGAATGGAAGAGTTCAGTCAGATCTTCACAAGTCAAGACGATTTTTTTGGTTTAAAAGTGTATATATCTTTTATAATTTTTCTCGTTCGGGCCAAAGGTATAAGAATGTGCCTTTGTATGATGGACCATGAAAACCGATTTTTTCACTTAAACCGACCAGCAATAATGCATGCGCTGCGCGTTTACTAAACACCATATGAGCTATCTGATAAAGATTAAAAGCAAGAGATACCAGTCGTCTTCCGCAGTCATTATCTGTGTAATTATATCCAGCCAATAGGTAATTTTTGTAAAAACAGTACATCCCACAGATTCTGAACACACACCCATATTACGTGTCTGGTCTGTCACCGAATGTCGACATATACCAAAATGCGAGACTTTCAAAGGACCTTAAAAGCGAATATTAAATTAAGATAGATCTAAGCGTCCAAATTCAAGAGAAGCAATTAAAATGAGAATTAATGTTCTGGCTATCGAAATAAAAATCGGGGGATTTCTCGAGAAATTCATTCCAGTCTGAAGGATGTAAGGTTGTGGGTCACAGGAGAAGATATGGGGATGTCCCATGCAACAGGTTAGAGGGGGTGCCGCATTGGTGCGAAAGTATAGGCACGTTGTAATGTAGGGGAGCCACAGAGCTCATATTTAGAATAGGGGCAGTCGCAGGCCAAGTTGGTGGCCATATCTGAATGTAGGATCAGAAATAGGAAGTACGAGCTCAGGGAGCTATTAGTATTTAGGAAGACTGCATACATGTTGTAGAAGGCAAGACATACGTAGGCAGAGTAGGCTTGCCTGTATGAACATTATTCTCAGATAAACGTAGGGGAGAGGTTAACCCCATTGGTGGCGACTGCTTAAGTGAAAAGTGTTCAGTAATGTGACAATACGTTAGTGGCCGTGCGACGGTAGTAGTAGAGTGACATTCCGTCACTTGTTAGAGGGATAGCGATATAGTAAAGTGACAATACGTTAGTGGCCGCGCGACGGTAGTAGTAGAGTGACATTCCGTCACTTGCTAGAGGGATAGCGATATAGTAAAGTGACAATACGTTAGTGGCCGCGCGACGGTAGTAGTAGAGGGACATTCCGTCACTTGTTAGAGGGATAGCGATATAGTAAAGTGACAATACGTTAGTGGCCGCGCGACGGTAGTAGTAGAGTGACATTTCGTCACTTGCTAGAGGGATAGCGATATAGTAAAGTGACAATACGTTAGTGGCCGCGCGACGGTAGTAGTAGAGGGACATTCCGTCACTTGTTAGAGGGATAGCGATATAGTAAAGTGACAATACGTTAGTGGCCGCGCGACGGTAGTAGTAGAGTGACATTCCGTCACTTGCTAGAGGGATAGCGATATAGTAAAGTGACAATACGTTAGTGGCCGCGCGACGGTAGTAGTAGAGGGACATTCCGTCACTTGTTAGAGGGATAGCGATATAGTAAAGTGACAATACGTTAGTGGCCGTGCGACGGTAGTGCTAGAGTGACATTCCGTCACTTGTTAGAGGGATAGCTATATAGTAAAGTGACAATACGTTAGTGGCCGCGCGACGGTAGTAGTAGAGTGACATTCCGTCACTTGTTAGAGGGATAGCGATATAGTAAAGTGACAATACGTTAGTGGCCGCGCGACGGTAGTAGTAGAGTGACATTCCGTCACTTGTTAGAGGGATAGCGATATAGTAAAGTGACAATACGTTAGTGGCCGTGCGACGGTAGTAGTAGAGTGACATTCCGTCACTTGTTAGAGGGATAGCGATATCGTAAAGTGACAATACGTTAGTGACCGTGCGACGGTAGTAGTAGAGTGACATTCCGCCACCTGTTAGAGGGATAGCTATATTGTAAAGTGACAATACGTTAGTGGTCGTGCGACGGCAATGGTGCAGTGACATTCCGTCACGTGTTAGAGCAAAGGCGTCCGGTAAAGTGACAATACGTTAGTGGCCGTGTGACGAGAGTGAAAGAGTGGAGTGAAGAGGCGACCAAAGAACAAACACCAGCGAGAAGGAGGAAAAAACAGCGACAACAGAGAATGCCGGCCCGCAAGTGACTCAAAAGCTGTGTGGGTAGGGGGTGATTGACGTTTTGTTTTCTGATTCATTGGATTTAATGTAAGTCACAAATTACCAAATTCATTTACATATATGAAGACTGTTTAAAATGTGTACCGACAGAGAAAAAAGCAGTCTCGGAGCATCAGTCTACTACCTGCCACATGAAGACTGTTTAAAATGTGTACCGACCGAAATGTATATGTTACGTGGACTGTTTAATATGTCTACCGACTAAATTTTTCGAAGTATCGGAGCATCAGTCTAATATCTTCCACAGCAGTTGTGCGACTGGACAAGTTGGCAGAACTTTTCTCATATCTTAAGGAGTCTGCGCAAGACTTGTCGCGCTTCAAGAACACCATCAAAAGAGCGAATGAATGGAAGCGACACCCCCCTTCGTGATTAATAGTAGGACTGGAAGCGCAATGAATCGTGCATCGCCCGGAACAAAATGGGTAGAAGCCTCGAACTGCAGCACCGGCCACACTGTTGGACAAATAAACGACAACCGACAAGCTAGCCATCCACGTCTCCGAATTGGACTTTTATTTAATTTTTACAAAATCTTTGAGATATTGGTGTTCCTGACAGAGGAGGAATTTCCAAATACAGATACAGATACCGACAGATATATATATGTATTAAAAGTGTTGTTTTTGGTGAACACCTGTTGATTTGTGCTTTTTGACGAAAAGTCACTGACCCCTTCCGGATAAGAACCACCACAACAAAAGTGAAATGGGCGGGTTCGTTACGGCGAGACATTCGTTCACGCACGGATTCAGGCGACACTCCTTGAGTTTTGGCTGAATACGCGGCGTGAATCTATTTCCCCATCAACGACAAACCCCGGTTTTCGTCAACAACCACCGACCATGTGGTATTTTTAAAAAGTGAGCCCGTATACAGTATTTAAATACTTAATTAGGGGACGCGGTGGCGTTGCGGTAACCGGTTCTCGTCAGATCACCGAAGTTAAGCAACGTCGAGCCCGGTTAGTCCTCGGATGGGTGCCGTCTGAGCGATCGATTCGAACTCCCGCGTTGTGTCCTTGGGCAAGGTACTTAACCCCGATTGTCCACATCGGGGCACGATGACGCTGTGTGCTAAGGCGTACTGCACGTCGATGGTGCGCATGTCTTCAACCAATCTAACCCTGCCTGTGCTGCAGTGCGGAGTTACGATATTGAGGAGCTGACAGCTGCTTGTCGTGGTTCGGTGGTTCTCTGCGGGTACTCTGGCTTCCACCACCCGTAAAACTGCCACGGTCACGATTAGCTATTGCGCATAAGTATGTGACCTTAAACACCAATAAATAAATACTTAATTTGTAAACAAGTCTAGCCAGTTTTATTTTCATATCTAAAAGGAATATTATTAGAACAACTTACTATCCCTGCGGTGTGAGTAAGCGTTGTTACAGGGAAAAATCCGTCAATAAATTTATTTAAGATTGCTGGGAGAATTTATACACTATCGATAAAGAGTTGTCTTGTTATTTGCGTCTTTGACAACATATTGAGATTTCAGTACTGCGATCACAAAAGTTGTTCTTTCTCTTCTGGACTGCATTAGGATGTTTGTTATTTGATCGCGACACATATGTACAGTGGTATATCGACATTTCATGAATGAAATATTTTAAAAACAAGACTGAATGAAGAAACACGAACAACATTAGCATCTATCTTACAGTGTCTTCGCGTTATTTTTTAGACAGTTCAGGTTCTATAGTATTGTGAGAAGTTAAACGCACAGATTTCTGACCAGGGCTCAGTACTATAAAACTTTTACAACTGTATTTTCTAGAACTTTGTTTTTTCTAGTTATGACTTTAAATGGGTTGAAATGAACCATTAGCAAATTTCGAAGATGTGGCAATTGACATTATCCGTACGCCCTTATAATAATACTGCTGTATTATACTCTATATGTATATATATATATGTAGCATATGTGGCGAATGTCTTCGAGAAATTCAGTATTCAACCCTGGCCATGCAAATATGGAATATTTTAACATGTTCTACTCAAAATTCGCTGAGGATCACTCATACTCACGGACATACTTGTAAATGAAAAGCAAATGTCGACATTTATATGTTTGTTTGTTTGTTTGTTGTGGTTTAACCCTTTACCTGCCATGAAAAGCAGACGACACTTGCAAAAAAAAAAATATTGAATAACTAATTTTTTTCATTTTTGTCTCAAAAACATAGGTTATGACCTCTCGTTGGAACGAGCTCGACGAGCTCGTTCCAACGAGGGGTCATAACCTGTGTTTTTGAGACAAAAAATGAAACAAATAATGAAAATTAACTGGCGATTTTTTAGAATAGCGCTGGCCAGTTTTGGCCGTTACGTTGGGTAAAGGCTTAACAACATCTACAACAACACGGGTCATAGTATACGGCCGCCATGGACTGGTCATTTTCCACATGTGGGCAATGTTTCCACGGATGCAATAATCTTAGATTCCAAACACTAAATATAGGAATAATCATCAAAAATTTAATTAATGAAGCACGGGTACAACCCGGTGCTTCATTAATTAAAATTTTGCTGATGAGGTTTTTTATTACCTGGTAAACACTGCCCACGCGTGGATTACAACCAGTCAACGTCGACTGTACTGTATAAGAACCCAGGTCATATCATGTCGAGCAATGTTACAGAGGAAGCCGAAGTACCCACAGGGAACCACTTATCAACGACGAGTTTACTGTCGGACTCTCCT
The DNA here is from genome assembly GCA_031216915.1 of Pictodentalium vernedei. Classification (NCBI taxonomy): domain Eukaryota; kingdom Metazoa; phylum Mollusca; class Scaphopoda; order Dentaliida; family Dentaliidae; genus Pictodentalium; species Pictodentalium vernedei. The sequence continues at coordinate 89,123,484 of CM062293.1, forward strand.
CCAATTTACTGGCAGTGTTACCATTGGTTGAAGGCATGCAGGTGTACCGTATGCGTGCAGCAAGTTGGTCATAGACGTACAGCACGTCGACGCCACACTTGCCTTTAACCAATGTTAACCATGCCTTTTTCAGGATAGTAAATTGGAAAGCTCGACAATTACTCGCCGTTGCTCATTGATTCTCTCCGGGAACTCCAGCTTCCTTTGTCTGCAAAATTGCCCGACATGATGCGATCCACGCTGTGGAAAGTGTTGTTAAACCCCCACGAACAAACACTCAAACACAAACATGTACACATTTAACTCTTATGTACATATATGTAGGTGTGCGGGAGTGATCCTTAGCAAATTTTGAGTACTACAGACTAGTCTCCATGGACTGGTTGTAATCCACGCGTTGGCAGTGATGTCCACGAATGCGTTTATCGGGTAATAAAAATCATCATCAGCAAAATTTTAACAAATGAAGCATCGGGGTGTACCCGGTGCTTCATTAATTAATTTTTTCATAATTGTTCCTATAATTAGTGTCTGAAATCTAATATTATTATTGTACCTATGGAGATATTGCCAGGGCTCAAAATAATCGGTGTCGCGTCGCTTTTTGCTGAGCAAAACTTGCAAAAAGCTACACAATGTTCAATTATGTATAGCATTTTGCGATACAAGATAATCAACTGCAGCCTATTAGGCTGCAGTTGATTATCTTGTATCGCAAAATGTAAATGAACATTTGCAAACAAATTTGATAACTAGTTCACTGAGGCTTTACTTATGATTGTGAAACATTCAAGGCATAACTCAGATTAACTCTCCATCAAGCATCATTAGCAACTTCATATGTAAGATGAATTCCATTGGTTTAAATTCTTCCTGTTTTTACAACATTTTGCATAAAATGTCCATTAAAAATAACTTCAAGCCCATCAAATTAAAAATCCCAACTTCCATTTTGAGAACTCTGTTAAACAACCACGACGTCATTTGAAAATATCCAAGTCCATGCAACCCTTAAAGGCAGTTCAGTTTAAAAATACATAGTAAATGTTCCATGTGTTGCAGATCATTTGGAAATGCCCAGAAATGGATGGAAACTATTCTGTCTATTTAGAAGAATTCAATACAAAACAGCATAACATAACTCCGGTATACAAAAATAGCTATGCAATTTTTACAAAATGCTATTCATTTTTTGGAAATGTGTAGCATTTTGCTACGCATAGAAAAAAAGTTATTTTTAGCACTGGATATTGCCCACCCATGGAAAGTGATGAGTCCACGGGGGTCGTACCGTATATACACATACAGCGTATTTATCACTGGAGATAGAACGTATCAATCTCGCCAAATACAAGGTTGGGACTGGAGACTGCTTCATTTTTGCGTCATTTATCTTATATAACACTAATTCTTTGATGAAAAAAACGGAGATGAAAGAAATTTCCAGGCTATTTTCTCTTTTATTTTTTTAGTAGTAGATCATTTTCGTAACACAATCAACTAAATACGTTTAAATCCATTATGATATCAGATGCATATCGCGTTTGCCTCTGTATTCAAATTTTCTAAAATATTATACGAAGCGATCTGAATCTTGGACGTGTGTTCTATAAAATATTCACAAATTAACCCGAAACAGATAAATCTTTGTCTAAAATCAGAATCCTAATAATTCCATTATCTTTCGGCAGGATCTATGAACCACGCGAATACAAATTACACAAATTTAAATGAATAAAAATTTGAAAACCTCTTCAGTATTCAAACAGATCATCTATGGATTACAATGGATGACTTTCGGAAGACATTGGTGAACATTTCGCAATTTACAGAGATATCATCAAACTATACCGTTGTCACTTGCGGTGGGAATCAAATTCTGCTCGTTTCTTGTGTCCATCGAAGAAGTTTTTTTTGAGTATCAGTGTTGAAAAGAATTGTTGTTGGGAAAAATGGAAGGGTACACCTTCGGGAACGATTTGTGCTTAGCGTCACACCTCCAACCCGCCCATAGGTGGTGTATTTTGTTCTCGTTGAATGGGAGGGGGTTGACAGCTTGTTTTTTCGGGTGGTCATCTGGGCGGGTAGGGGAAGTCGAAGTACCCAAGCCGAACCCTCGGGCAGCAGAAAGCCGATAACGCACTCCCGGCATACTAACCATGTTCAAACGGGGCTTGAGGTCGAATCACATTTGTTGATGGAAAATGTGTAGCGCGCTGCGATTTGAGCAATAGAGGGTTATATGTCGTGCTAAAGGACAAATCAAAGTGGTGTGGGTCAAGGCCAAAGCCACAACATTTCATTCACAAGCCATATGGACTCACTATTCAGCCACCATTCAGCCAATGTGCCCTCTGGCAGACAACGTTATCTTCCACTCTTTTGGTGCGTCCCGTCACGGAAAATAAAGAAACCCGATTACAGATTTCCAATTTCTCACTCACATATGTTGAAAGAGCCGATGACACCCCAATGAGCTTGTTCACAATAATTGGTGAAATCAGGTCAAACGATTATTTATTTTGCTTTTGTAGCTTCATTGTTCAAATGATCCCCCAGGACCGAGTCCATACTTGAAGAAGCATAAATTATATTCCCATGTGGCACGTTTCAACTGGGAGAGTGTTAAATTATTTTCAGCCATCAAATCGTGTACACTTGTCTTTGCCTTGTAACAATTTATGGGAGAATGCCAATGGGCACTCTCCCATAAATTGTAACAAGGCAAACCCCTACAGACTAAATAATATCACGTCAAAGATAATAAAAAGCACGTCCAGTGTATATGAGCCCTCAAGTTGTGGTACCTACACTTCAGAATAAAGCCTAAATATGGGCTTCCAGCACTCTACCAGTTAAAGGACTTGACACAAAACAATTAACAATCCGCTTATAGTGTTGTTGTCCAGTTTGTACTAATGCGACCCAAGCTCCCGGGCCCACTGTATTCGCATACTACTTGTGAGTGAGGAGTACTGAAAATGTCATCCCTTCGATGCAGAAAGGCGGCTTCTGTGATGCTACATCATTACAGATGGCACCTTAATAAACTCAAGGAACGATATATTTCTTATTGTTATTTTCAAGAGACTATAACAGTTTTTATTTTTTTCTGAACAAGCTTTTTTGTTAGTATGTTTGTTTTTGGGTTTTTTTTTTTCTTTTTCTTTTTTGTTTCTTTTCTTTGATTTCTTTTCATCTTATTTTTTATTTAATTATTAATCTATTTGTTTTGTTCCCTCCCTATTTTTTAATTTGAAAGAGTATTTTTGTCATATACTAGTAATGACGGCGAGCTGCTCCTCAAGTTTTCCCCTGAACACTGATATCAAAGAATGTCGCACGTTACAATTTGAATAGAAGAGTTCAGAGGGCCTTTATTCAATGTAAACCATCACGATTTTGCCAGTCGGATGTCGTACGGAAATTAATAGATAATGAATATCAAAAGTCTCAACGATATTGTAATTTTATTTTTATTTATTAGATATGAGTTGCTTTCCAGAATTGCCATTATTAAATTCGACTAATGTGGCTTCAAACGCGGCTGGTATGACGCTAATCTCGGTCGATAGTAACCAATCTAGAGTTGTGCTCCTTCAGACTATACTACGCGAAACCTATTTGTTTTCATTGAAATGTTCTCAGTTATTCGTCGAACGCAAACAGGAAAACTGGCGTTACCAGGCACAGTGCAGTGGTTTGAAGCTTTGTGTGATGAGTTTTATATGACGAAAAATTAAGGATGCAATAAGTAATGATTAAGCCTTTACCCAACGAATCGCCTGCATCCGCCCGCGTAATATGCAAATTCAGCAGTTGAAAAAATATTATTTTTCAAAACATTTCAACAAACCCATATCATGTGACCCCTCGTTGGAACGAGCTCGTCGAGCTCGTTCCAACGAGGGGTCACATGATATGGTTTTGTTGAAAAATTTAAAAATATTTAAAATAATAAATTTTGATATCGTCTGCGTTGTGTAGAGGGTTAAGCAGGTGAAGGGCAGAATGAAGGGAGTCTGTACAGATAATTCATCGCAAACTAAAATTTGGAGTCGTAAGTGGAGATTCGTCGAAGTGAGAGAAGAGGTAGTTCAGCTACCCGAACGTCGCGGCTTCCCCAGTCGGGAAGCCTAGACGTTTGTGTAGCTGAACTAGGAGTATGATAAGAGATACATAACGTAACGTCGGATTTTGTGAAAACAGCGATAAACAATTGTTATGTGAGAAAACTGTAACTGAGAACATGCTGTGATTATTTGTTTTAATAAATAAAGAGGTTAATACGGTTAGTATCATATCGGCTGAGTTGTCAACCCTCGGTCTCAGTAAGATATGAAGTTACCTGGGGTTGATATCTTGGCCCGTTTAGAAACTAACCAAGTAATTTAACATTTAGTTAGTTTAAGCAATATTTATTCAAGATAATGTTATATGTATACATTACATAGCAGTATAATGTTTTGCTAGAAGTATACGAAATAACAGCAAAGGTGATAATCAAGTCGGTAGGTTAACTAAGATTCGACAGGAAGCCTGTGGCTTGTTTAAATCGTCTCCTACGTTTAATAGCACTTTTCGTAAAGATCATGGCATTGATCAGTAGTAACAAATGAAACATTTATATCGTAGTCTAAGGGGCGTGAATACTAGCGGGCCAATGAATCTGGTTGAACCTCTGACCTTGGACAAGCCCATCACCGGCCCGATGCATAGCAGATGAGCATTCTAGGTGCGCACGCGCAGTCACCTACCTAATGGCTCACTTTATTTACATCAACAAGTGCAGCTGAGGGGTTGCCGACAGCTCGTCAGGAAATTTGAAAAAGGCAGTTTATACTAATTCCATGCGTCGACCAACAGGCTCAGCCCCTTAGCCAGCGATATACTCGATTGTCTAAACTACACGTACGTGAAATCAGAAGAGGTCTAACCCAGAAAAAATAGATGAATAAAAGAAAGAAGTGAGAGAGTAAGAAGATGAAAGAAGAAGATGTAAAAAAAAAGAAGCCATCCAGAATACATGGTGCATTGTCTTTAGATAAAGTTGAATAGAAAAGAAGGTCTTGAAATTAAGCAGCTCTATCAATAACTAGATAATAAAATTGTAGTACATGGCCTTAATCGTGCGGGCACCGAGAGAGGAATTCATAATGAAGGTGAAGTATGTTCGAAAAACAGTTGTCGTCAGAGAAACCTGTCACTCTGTAAGATGAAGTCTTTCACAATATCACACATTAGACTGTTCTCCTTGTTACTGAAACGTTCTGAGCGAAAACGAAGTGTGGAAATATCTATTGTGAAAGGGAATAAATTGATGGTTCCATTGCGTGCTTTAAGAAAGATTGGACAGTGAAGAAGGAAGTGTTCAGGGGTCTCAAATTCACCACACTGACAAAGTGGACTAGGTGCGAAATGATTATCATATAAATGGGCATTAAGGCTGCTACAGCGTAACCCCAATCTACAGTGGTCAATTTTATCCGTGCGAGATTTCGCGCCACTGTAAAATGATGGTGGTCAGAGGTTGCCACCATTTAAGAAGGTCTTAAAAGTACTCAGTGACGAATTCACACGAACAGATAAAGGCAGGTTATTCCGCTGGTCATTTACATTAGAAATGAAAGAGGATTGGAATAGCTGTGTGCAACAAAATGGACCTCTGTTATTTTGGCGTGTTCGAATATTGAATGATGAGTTTGTTGATGATATGAGAGGTGGAACTTTATTGTCAATATAAGGAGGCATTAAGTGGTGATGCATTTTGAAGAACTGCATGAGTTTATGTTTTCGGTGTCTTTTTTGTAGGTGTCCTAACGTATTTCGGAATATAATAAAGATTTACTAGCACGAATTGTTGCCCCTGTAACTATTTTTGCTGCACCGATCTGGATTTTTTTCCAAGTCAGCAACTTGACCTGACGATCAGTTATCCCAAACAGTATCACCATATTCATGTAAGGGCCTGGTAAAAGCAAACTATATCTTTTCTAAAACATTTCTATCAAGTTCGCATTTGTGTTTCCTCAACAAGTCTAGTCTAGACCAGGCTTTGGAACAGATTATTCAATGTGATTGGTTCAGGTTCATGTTGTATTTAGTATAACTCCTAGGTGCTTATGAGTATTGACTTCACTTATTTGAGCACCACCTAAAAATAAGGATTGATGGGCAGTTGGGTTCGTTTTGCGTGATATAACCATACTCTCAGTTTTTGGGGGATTAAATTTGATTTGCCATGTTTTTGCACAGTGCTCAATTACAGCTAGGTCATGGTTAATTAAATTCGAGGCTTGGTTTGGATATTCTGCAATTAGATGTAACGAAGTATCATCTGCAAAAAGGCATGCTACTGAGTAAATTATCGGTTATGTCGTTAATGTAGATTAGGAATAGTAAGGTTCCTAGCATAGAACCTTGATGGACTCCAGCATTTATGGGGCACCATGGGGAAGCCTCTGGTCCAACAACTACGCGTTGAGATCTCTCTGAGAGGTATGACTTTAAGAACAGCAACAATTCACCCGAGATACCAATACTCTCCAACTTATGAGCGAGACCAACTTGCCATACCTTGTCGAAAGCCTTACTGACATCGCAAAAACAACCCTAACTTCTTTTCCTTCATCGAGCGCTTTACAGAATTCATCATATATATCAGTTAACTAGAGAACAGTAGAATCACTTGGCTTAAAATCTGACTGAAATTGGCTAAGAACGTTCTTGTCTTCCATGAATTGCCACAGTCGTTTAAAATACATTTTTCAAAGACTTTACCAAGGCAACTAGTCCGAGATATGGTACGATAGGTACTGACAAAGTTCGAAGTTGTTTTTTCAAAACTGGTGAAACACTTACCCTTCTCCACAATGAAGGAAAATACGAATTTATTAGCAATATATAGAATAAAATCGACAGTGGTTCGCATAGAGAGACTTTACATTCTTTAAGAGGATGTGGGCTGACAAGATCAGGACCCGATGCTCTGGACACCTTCAATGACTTCAGTGCTTCGTACACTCGCTGCAGTGAAGGGTTATACCATCAATTGTTCGTGTAGGATGGGTTATGGCTTCTGGCAAGGAAACGTGCGGGTCGTCAACTGTTGAGATGGAACAAAAGTATTCATTAAGCACTTCGGCTTTCTCAACATTCGAGGTGTATACTTCGTTCACGTAATTAATCACAGGAATCTCTGCTTGGCGACGCCACTGAAAAATGTTTGTAACGTTTTCAACTTGGGATTTCGTTACTTTTTAAAAGGGACTGAACTTTGGATAAGTATAAAGTTTTGACCTTCGTATAGCTAATACAACTTCATTCCTTTTAGTTTTATATTTTGCCCATGCATTCGGATGGCCGGTCCGTTTGGTTGTGCGATACAGCCTTCTTCTTTGTCTTATTAGTAATCGTATTTGGTTATGCATAACAACATTTAATTACTGTTAGTATTATAAGCCTATACTATGTAGTCTCAAATAATGGAAAGTACACAAATAACACAATTACCCCCCCCCCCCTCCCCCATCTCCTCCATTCCCCATCTCCACCCCAAGCGTACTCTCAGATATGAAATATATTACAGCTACAGTCACTTATTAGAGTTTCCGCTTTTACGCATGTCCGCATTTATACATCTGCCCTTCTTCTTCCTTATTTCGCTTGAGAATGTTAACCTTTACCTAACGAACCGGCCGCATCCACCCGTGTAATCTTCAAATTTAGCAGTTGTAAAAACTATATTTTTCAAACAGTTTCAACAAATGCATATCATTTGACCCCTCATTGGAACTAGCTCAATGAGCTTGTTCCGATGAGGGTGTCACATCATATGGTTTTGTTGAATTTTTTACAAATATTTAATCCTTTACCTAACACGAAAAGCAGACGACACTTGCAAAAAAACTTCTTGAACAACTACTTTTTTTTTCATTTTTTGTCTCAAAAACATAGGTTATGACCCCTCATTGGAACGAGCTCGACGAGCTCGTTCCAATGAGGGGTCATAACCTATGTTTTTGTGACAAAAAAAATGAAAAAATAATGAAAATTAACTGACGATTTTTTAGGATAGCGCTGGTCGGTTTTGGCCGTTACATTGGGTAAAGGGTTAAGAAACAATAATTGATATAATAAATTTTGATATATGAGTACACTCTCCGCGTAGTTTATTTTGGTGTTCTTCTTTCTACGCTTCCGGCTATCTGAAAGTCTTGCCTAACACCAACGCGCGCAGGATCTTCTTTTCTTTCATTCCTCACCTTGTCACCATTCATTTATCACTATCTTCCTTTTGGTACATAACTTGTATGTGGTATCAATGTGATATGGACAGGCAATGTTATATAAACCTCTGCTGTCGAGAGACCAGTTTAGGGAGTAGCAGGAAGACAGCCTCTCGGGCTATGTCACTTCCTTGCAGTATGATGACTGTTGTGTATTGTTTAAATGTTTATATTTTTTACGTTTGTATTCACATGCTGCAGATAAACTTACTTACTATCATGTGCATTGGAAAAGGGCTTAGCTCCTCTTTACTATTTTGAAAAATAGAACATTTTAACACTCTCTTGTCGTCACATGAGTGCTAGAATGTCCTATGTCCCGTAAGGGACATAGGACATTCTTGCACTCAGGCGACGTGTTGATGAGCACTCCAAAATTCCAGATAATTGAAATGAAGTAAGAAAAAAGGTGGAAATATCGGATGAGTTCATGTTACAGTGGGGCCGCCATGGATTGGTCACTTTCCACGGGTGGGCAATATTTCCACGGATGCAATAATATTGGATTCCAAGCACTAACTATAGGAATAATCATCAATAATTTAATTTATGAAACACTAGATACAACCTGGTGCTTCATGCATTAAACTTTTGGTGATGATGATTTTTATTACCTGTAAACGCATGCGTGGACATCGCTGCCCATGCGTGGGTTACGACCAGTCCATGGCGACTGTACTGTATTGTATGCAGTGAATGTCCTCGTATATGTTGTTTATAAACTCAGAACCCCTCATTTCGAAAGGCGTTGTGTACTTTTGCGAACCCTAACGTCTAAACTTTAAAACACAATAAAATTTGAATTTGGGAATTGAGTTGACCGTATATTTATGTTACGTTAGGTAAATATTGATAAGTTCTGATTAGCTGACTGCATGGTTAACCCTTTACCGAATACACTACAATACAATGTTAAAATTTGTTATTTTAATTTACTTTTTTGCAACACTTCTCAAAAGATGTCAACAAAACCTGTTCAGTATGTAATTTGCACTGTAGGAATCTGCTGATTCGTTAGGAAAAGGGTTAAATTATTAGATGGTTTGACATCGGATCTGGCTTTCAGCACTCGCTTTCAGTTCGTAAGCCGGACCCCCCGTTACTTGCTGCTGCACTTCGCGGAGGCATAGAAGCCTGGACCCATGCACCGCTTGTGTTCGGTTGGTTTACACTGAAATACCAAAAGTTGAAAGTTATTTGCTCAGTGTTTTTCGTCACGTACACTAACTTTTTCCATCCGAAAATCTATCCACTAAAAAATCCACTACCGCCGTGGTGCTCGTGCCAGAACCTCCCGAATTCCCGCTTCGGCACATACACACCGTCATTTGGTACAGTTATAAGCGAAGGTGTTATGCACCAGCATGTTGTTTTTTCTTGCCATTCATGAATACCAGGGGGCGCGGCGGCTCAGTCGTTAGAGGTGCTGACTGCAAGACGAGAGGTCATCGGTTCGAATCCTACCTGCGACTACCGCGTTGTTTTCTTGGGCAAGACACTTCACCCCCATTACCCACGTGGGAGCACGGTGGTGTTGAGTACTAAGGCGTTCTGCACGTCGATGGTGCATTTGTCTTCAACTAATGCTAAACCTGCTTGTGTGGAGATAGTATGTTGGGGATCCTGACAGTTGCTCGCCGTTTCTTTGTGGTTCTCCCCTGATATTCCGGCTTCCTCCACCCGAAAAAACTGCCCGAACGAGGTGACGTTGGCTGTCTAAAGTATCGTTACACCCCTGTATACAAATACATGAATATCTAGATGCGCACAGCTCAGGCTAACGACATCATTCAAATCCTGTTGTAATTTATTGGGGATGACCGGGGGCTACTGGACGTAGAATAACTGATATAATCCAGAAAGCGGCAGGTGTTGTTGAACCTGTGTCTGTCTTAATCGAGAGATTACTTCTGTCATTTCTATGGAGAACATAATTATGATCAATCTAGAATGTGTTTGCGCTCTGAATGATGATCAGTCGAGAATGTGTAAGCGCTATGAATGACGGTGTATTATGAGCGACGGCATACTTGTCTCCGGCTTTATATTTCTTTCTTTTTTTAAAATAAATTTACCGCTGTATTCCCCACGACCCTAACTCTTGCTGTAGGCAGTTGTCTCAGATGCAATGGACATAAGTTTGGAATAAGAATCCTTTTGCCATGACTATGAAGCACTTCCACCGTGGGTTCGTTCTTGTTTTTGGTAACGTTTTGCAAATGCTACGCCTAAGAACAGCCCAATTCTCGCAGTAAATCAAGCTCTTAGGCCACCAGTCTAACTCTGTAAGGAAATCGACGTTGTTATGGGCTGTTTGTTTATCCACATTTTGCAGAGTTTGGGCCCAGACTATTGTTGATTAACTGGTTGAGGGTTAAATTATTTTTGATGGTCTGAATTTGTTTTATTACAAATTATTGGGGAGTGCCCACAGGCACTCTCCAATAATTTGTCATAAAACAAATGTATATAAACAAAGTATTATTTGCATTTGACTGAATATGAAACATGAACAAGGAAAATGTTGGCTTTCGGTCTGGTACCCTCAGTTTTATGAAAGCCCTGATAGTCGCTTCTAGCACACAACCAGTTAAATGTAATTTCGCTTTACTCATAAAGAAATACAGATATTCTCCCGTACCATAGTTATATATATTTTAATCAATAGGTCTTGAACTCGCCTTTGGAAACCTCTAGATGTTACCATAATATATGGAACTTTGGGGAATCCTAAAACTATAAGGCTGTGGTGAGTCTTCATTCCAAGCGGTAATGTTATCAAACTTTCGGTCACATGAAGACTCGATTGAGCAACAGCTCTTGTGTTAATTCAAAGAAAATGAATGCTTACAGTTAAAACTAGAAGTCCTGTCATCAACTGTGCACTTATCTAGGCTTAATTGCGTGTAGGATTTGCGCGCAATTCCCCTATCGAATGGCATCCAACGCATGGCATGTTCTCCTGGTTATTCATAGCAAACACAGGCAATGTTTCTGCCAATGGACCTCCGGGTTAACCGGAGGTCCACTGGCTGAAACATTGCTTGTGCACAGGCCATATGTACAGAATTTGATAGCCTTAATATGGTCATAACGCGTAGAGTAACGCGCAGGTCGACGTGCTATTTGTGCGCATTTCATGACAGGACTTCTAGTTTTAACTGTATAGTATTTTTTTAGATTCAGTCGTCGGGAATATATTATTTAGTACGAAAAGCGAACAGTGTAGTCGCTCTTCCGACCAAACGAAATATTCTAGACCAGTGAGTACAAATATGAGCGATGGACTATGTTCCAGGCCGAAATGGCTGACGATCACCATAATATGACCGACGATTGATCCTGGTTGTCACATTGACGAACTCGAGCTTTTTGTGTACAAAAACGACCAATCTATTAGCAAAAGAATTGTATTTAGTTGCGGAAATGTCATGAGTAGAATGTTAATGTATGAATTTAGCGGCAAAAGAGTCAATTTTGAATATCTTTTCGTGACGTATGGAATTGAAGATTCAGAATTATGAACAAAAATTGAGAGTAGGTTCGTATATTAACGGCTTGAACCCGAGTGGCTGCTTTTCGGTCTTGGACATGATACGCAGTCATTTTATTACGTAAGTTGGCAGCTAACTGAATGTGTGGGATAGACCAATCAATATTTTATTTGGAGGCAGACCAATTAAAATTTTCAACGTGCAGCCTCGAGGCTGCACGTTGAAACTTTTAATTGGTCAACCTCCATATAATGAATATGGACTCTTCCAATTGCTGGCATTGAACTGACACGGAAGATATCATCATGGTTTATAGGGTTAAGGGTGAGTAAATGAGAATGTAGACTTTGAAAGAGTCAAAAACACATAAATATCTCTTCACAGATTTAACCTTTTGAACCCGAGAGGCTGCTTTTCTGGCTCGGTACATGATACGTCATAGATCATAGTTTCATTAAGTAGGATGGCGGATAAGTGAATGTGTGGGGTAAACCAATCAATATTTTCAACGTGTAGTCGTAAGGTTGCACGATGAAACTTTTAATTGGTCTGCCTCCAAATAATAAATATGAACTCTTCCAGTTGTTGCCATTGATCTAACATGGAAGATACCATCAGCGTTGAAATGTTTAAACTGGACATTCAGCAGTGTCTGTAAGGTTTCAACGTCACCATTTTCCAGAATGATGTGCTTTTATCAACCATTAAATTGCTTATTTGACTTGAACTCGTGTGAAAACCACTGTGCGTCTATGTCTAATTGAAAATTAAAATTTGCGCACACCAGAAACTAACACCTGTAACTGACGGCGCAGTTAGTAATAAAATGCACTAATTGGAAACAACTGTGAATCTAGAATGTTGGTGTTAGTCTGAAGGCCAATCATCCACACACCTGCAATTCAGATGCACATCCTTCAAAATGTCAATTTTTAATCTATGGAGTTGGTTTCCTGCTAATTGGGTGTATCTAAAGCTGATTCTTGTTTCTCCTTCCAAAGGTTTTAGAAACTGATATTTTCCCATTCACCTTCAACTAAATGAATCGCCTAATTCGTCTCAGTATTATTCATTGGCTATCAAGTTCAAAGACGGCTGATATAACGTCGATCTCGGCCGATATGAACCAAGCTAAAGTTGACACAACCACCACCCCTTGATACTCTACTTGGCACAAGCAGTTTGTTTAGATCAAAATTTTCTCAGTTAATCGTCGAACTCAATCGGGGAAACTGGCCTTACCAGGCATGGTGGAATGGTTTGAAGCAGAGTTTTGTATGATGATGAATTAATATGGCATGATGTAATGATTAGGTGGATGAACATAGTAAAGAAGGTAGTCGTATATAAAATTGCACGCAAACTAAATTCAGAGTCGAAAGCGGAAATTCGTCGAAGTGGGAGACGAGATAGTTCAGCTATCCGACCGTCGCGGTTTCCCCAGAGGGGAAGCCGCGACGTTTGCATAGCTGCACGAGGAGCAGAGGAAACTTTGAATAGTGTGAAAAGAAATAGAGAGTAATCGTTTGACTGGACTTATGTGAAATAATTCATGAGAGGTGAGGGACGTTGTACAAACACGAGTGCGCGAATGCGCACAAGTGTTTTACAATATAGTCCCTCGCCTCGAATAAATTATTTCACGTAACCAGTCCAGTCAAGCGATTACTCTGTTTATTACTTTTCATTATTAACAATAATTATATTTTTTAACTCTTTACCTAACGTAACGGCCAGCGCTATACTCAAATATCTCCAATTAATAATTTTCATTATTTTTTCATTTTTTTTTTTTTGTCTCTAAAACATAGGTTATGTTTTTGCGACAAAAAATTAAAATAATAGCTATTCAAGAATAGTTTTTTTGGAAGTGTCGTCTGCTTTTCATATTAGGTCAAGGGTTAAAAAAACAAAAAACAATGAAGTCCCTATTACACCCACGACAAAGCGTCTTCGTTTGCGCGCACGGATACATGACACAATTGTTGATTGCATAATTCACTTGTGAAGTTATCGTTTATAATCAAACACGGATATCCCAGTAAATCACACTTTGGAAAGTAATAATGAGAAAACAAAACTCTGTTAGGAGACTATAACAGATCTGAAAACATTTTGTAATCATTTATTTTGGTTTAATAAATAACGAGATTATTACTTGGTTAGTTTCATATCATCCCTCGCTAACTTCACATCAGCCCTCGACCTTCGATCTCATTCTTATATGAATTAGCCTTGTGCTGATATATATAAAACCAATTAAGTAATAACTCCCAATTCCTTTGTAAAGCATACGAATGTTTTAGCGAAATGGACAACAAACGGGCTCACCCCGGGAGTCTATCAGTTGCAACATCGACTGTGCTTCATGCTTAAGTCTTTGTTCAAGTCTCTGGTCATTATCTGGATCTAAATAACACCGTATAGCTGTCTCTGTAACAAATCACTTATTATGCATAGTATTTAGGCCAGGGCAGGTACATAAAAACGCTAACAAATATCAAAATATAATTTCTGGAAAAACTCCTTCTTGTAATTTTGTTTGTAGCCAACTAACCATGCCATGCCGTGATATATGTATTTATAATTGGCGAGGAATACAAATACAACCTGCATTCTTTGATGCTGGCCAAATAGAGTGCTATACTAACACTTGGGTCGAAACTGGGTGAACGAAAAAATAAAATTTTGGAAAGAGAAGATGTCAAGATTATTGTCTTGCAGGGTACATGAAGTTTTGTGGAATCTTAAAAAAGGTTCTGGATTTTCAAAATTATCCTTCAAGGGCAAGACCATCAACGGGAACGACTCATTTCGGTTCAAGGTCTTGGAAATGTCATGAGAAAGTATTTGCATGCCAGGTAGAGAGGGTATTCCTTTGTCTAGTCATAAATAAGTCGTATTTTTCAATTATTATTAATACTTGAATAAGCAGACAAGTCTTCGATATTGCCAAACGTCAGCACTTTTATTTCTGAAATTCACGTCTATTTCCGAAATATTATTGAAATATACCGAAACTGCAGTCTGTTCCATACACACTAGATTTCGCCTGTGGTGAATGTCCGTGTGTATGAAACAACCTACTGAAACTGTTGTCTATTAGGAACATGGGGGAGCTAGCTGCAGTTGCCAGTTATACACAAATCATGAAATTGTGGAAATGTAATGTCTTTGTCTGAAATAAGTCAATTACCTAAGGTCTCGTTGTCAGAAGTCTTGGTAAAGATTTGGAAAAATAATTGAATTTCTGCTTGGCACGAGCGTTCAACCCCCATCGTGAGAGATCAGTCCCTCTTTGTCACGACTAGACTGCGTGCCTATCTACACTCTAAAACCAGTTGTTGGGTTAAATTTAAACACAAATCGACTGGGCTGAGTGAAAATGAACCCAATTGGGTTCATATCCACTCAACTCAGTTGGTTTGGGTTTATGATTAACCCAACTGATTTTATAGTGTAGTCGCCTGTGTTCGTCTGCTCTTTGCAAGATAGAGCCTAAAATATAGACTTTGTTTCAGTTGAAGAGAATAGCAGTCAGAGCTGTTGAAGACCAATATTGGTAACCAATTTAGATTCGTTTTTGCGCATGCAGTGTCAACCCCGTACATTTTATGCAAGATTTGCTTAAGATACATTCAATTTCGTGTATTTTCTTCAAGATTCGCATAAGTTCTGGCCCTCTGACCTTAGTCGTACTGTATGTCTATGGTGCAGTTGCCTTCAGCCAGTGCTAACCTTGATCGTGCGGTGTTTTTTCGTTGGGGAATCTGACAGGTGCTCGCCACTGCTCGGTTATTTCCGGGAACGCCGGCTTTCACAGCCGGTAACACTATGCAACGCGAGGTGACTATGGCTGTAGAAAGTGCCATTAAACCCCAGTAACATAAATAAAATAAATAAATTCAATCCCTTTGACCTATGGGAATGATAGGTTGAGTCTTCTTTAATTCTTTGGACCCTAGCGGCCACTTTTCCGGCCAGGAACATGATACGTCATAACGTCATTATATAGGGTGGCTGTTCAGTAAATGTGTGGAGTAGACCAATCAATGTTTTCAACGTGCAGCCCCGAGGCTGCACATTGAAAATATTGATTGGTCTAACCCAATTAATGAAAATGGACTCTTCTAATTGCTGTCATTGATATGGCATGGGAGATACCACTAGAGTTCAAAGGGTTAATAGTCCCCACAAATGCCAGAGTACATTTGCCCATTACACAGTTCAATCAAGTGTTCATAATGTTTTACGTGAAGAAATATTCAACAGCTGATGAGCAAAAGAAACAGTGGATAGCAAATTTGACAAAGAGTGCAAGTTATAAAGTTGGACTGCAATATTAAAGTATTACTTAGCGTCGATATACATACAAGACAATTGTTTTCTTGAATAGCTTGACATCAGATGATACCATTTATGAACGGGATTTAAGGGGTTGCTGCAGCTTAATGTTATATAGAAGGAAGTCATATTCTTGAAAGGGGTTGATAGAAATCCACAGTACACCGCTAGACATGCAAGTCTTGAGACATTAAAGCAAGACTTTTTGAGATTATATCTTAGAATCTGAAACAGGGTTAAGTGTTCGTTGGAGAACTGATCTAGCATTTAGCAGCAGTTTAGGTACAACACAACATTCTATGTCACTCCATGAAGTATTGGCATATTCAGAAGCTGTTTAGTAATACACCTTTAGTCACAGGAGACATCGTTGGAATGGGAATTCGTTCAATCTCATTCTATCATTCGTCTGTGAAATGCAATTTCGCAAAGTATTTCGGCGCATTCTTTTTTTCCTTTCTTTCTTTTGAGTTTTTGTGTGATTGGTGGTAATCGGAAATTATTTTGGCTCTAGCGACATTGCTTAAAAGAAGTAGCATATTCAGGTATTTATCATATATTCTTGCTGGCATTGATTTAGTGGTAGACGTGGGTTCCGATAACATTTGGTTGAAAGTCTACATGCTGTCCTCTGATTAATAGCATTAACGAATTTAGACTAATGCGCATCTTTTTATTTATTTTTTATTATAAATAGTACTTATAAGATAGCTTCAGATATCTAATAATATGTTTCGATATCTGGTTATCACGATAGATATAGGAGATTATTTATTAGATATGAGTTTCTTTTTCCCCGTGGCATCCCGGGAAGTGAAACAGTGTTCTTTTACTGTGGTAAGCAAGCTCCGTTTTACTGGTAAAATAGACCCAGTAACCTATGTTTGGGGTGGAATACCTAGGAAATGGGAAACACGGGTATACTACTCAGTGTTTGTTAAGCACCACATATTTGACACATTATTGTAAACTTTTCTTGTGACACGTTTGCGATATTTTTGGTGGATATGTTTGAGGAATGTAGTGAGATGGTTCCCAGTGTTTACATTAATTCTTTTGACAGGCAGACTTTCCGTGACAGTCATGGAAAGTATGTACCCCTTGATTTCCATGATATTTTCATGTACTGTTTACATGTACATGAGATGTGTAGGGTATTCAGTCTTCATTTTAACACAAACCCTTGTGATTTAATGAGCGAATATGGCGAATGCAAATGTAAGAAGACATTTGTCTGAAGCAGAAAGAAATGTGGTGGGCTGTAGGGATGGTGGAACAAGGGGCTACCCATCGTCAGGTTGGTGAAAGCCCTTGGTGTGCACCATACGGTGATCACCAGAGCCTGGGCAAGATTTCAGCAGTATGGCACACCAGTCAGACGACATGGTGGTGGCAGAGACAGGGCAATATCTGCAGCTGAAGACCGTTTTTTGATCATTCAGGCCCGTAGGAACCGCTTTGACACAGCAACCCAGTTTCGCAGTGACCTTCAGAATGCATCCGTGGTAAATGTTTCGACGCAGATTATCCGAGCAAGGCTACACGAAGGTGGTTCGATCGAGAAGACCGTGTATTCGCATTCAACTGTCCCAAAACCACCGCCAGACACGATATGAATGGGCCATGGATCACGTTGGATGGACCAGAGAAGATTGACGACCTGTCCTTTTTACAGATGAGTCAAGGTACTACCCATCCAACACATATAGGCGTTCTAGGGCATGGAGATGACCAGGAGAGCAATTCCATGCAGCCAACATTGTTGAGCATGACCGCTATGGCGGAGGGTCAATAATGGTCCGTGGCGGCATCAGCTGGGATGAACGTGCAGATATCTGTGTCCTTGACAGTGGTACATTGACTGCACAGCGGCATATTGATGAGATCCTGGATGCCCACGTCAGATTGTATGCAGGTGTAGTGGGTGATAGGTTCATTCTGATGGACGGCAATACCCGTCCTCATGTTACCCATGCTGTCCGGGAGTACCGACAGAGGGAGGTGATTGAGCGTATGGACTGGCCAGCAAAATCCCCTCACCTCAATCCAATCGAGCATGTCTGGAATGAGTCGCAGCTTGCAATTTCAGCCCATTCAGTCCAGCCAAGAAGTGTCCAGGAGCTTGGTGCCATGCTGGTCCAAGAATGGAACAACATCCCACAAAGGACCATCTGGGACCTGATTGGGAGCACGAGAAGGCGTTGTCAAGCTGTAATTAACAATAGTGGGTCTCATACTCGATATTGAACCCATATCAGTTCGCTCCATAAACATTTTGGCAAATTTGAAAAATTTCCTCTTTTACCAATAATATCCATTTTCCATGGTTATCGTATGCAAAAGCTAAAAAATAATGTCAAACACAAACAAAATCTCAATTTCTGTGCATTAAAGATATAATTAAACATAAAATATATACACTTTTTACAACAATATTTCAACTAAAACGTAAAACAGGTAGTTGGATATACTTGGTGCTTAGCAAACTTTGAGTAGTATATAACAGGTTCACTAAACTTGATTTTTTCTCCATGTTGCGGTTACGATTAGCATTTGTGCAGAAGTATGTGACCTTAACTCTTAGAAACCGGGGAATCAGAATGAATTTATTGAACATGATATACCGCGAAATATTTACAGTAAAGCAGGTGCTTCTCGTCAAGTGTCGTCTGCCTATTCAGACGGACGACACTTGACTAGAAGCATGCACAATGTTTAATTTTCCCCAGCCCAAAGATAGCCGAACCGTCACAACCAGACCAGATCACCTGCCGTATTACATCACAGACAAGAACATTCGACTCCCGGCATCTAAGAGTTAAACAATAAAAAAAAATAAATAAATAAATAAATAAATAAATAAATAAATAAATGATTTTCTTTCCCAGAATTATCAAACTCGGCTGATATGATGACGATTTCGGTCGATATGAACCGAGCTAGAGGTGTCCCTCTGTACGCGTTACTAGGTACAACCAATTTGTTTGCATCGTAATTTTCACAGTTCATCGCAAACTCTGATTCCGAGACGGAGGCGGAGATTCGTGAAATTGGAAGGAGAGATATTACACCTATCGAACGTCTCACCTTCGAAACATATAGAATACACCCATAGTAGCTTGGTGTACCAAATGTTCACCACGAGTGGTGAAGTGGTGTGGTGAAGTGGTGTTAACCGCGAGCCTTTGGCGCGCGGTTAACATCACTTCACCACGAGTGGTGAACATTTGGTACACCAAGCTACTTTGGGTATATTTTATTTGTACCATAATCGTCAGATTATTAAGAGTCGCTATTATTTTTTCTCGATTTTACTGAACAGAAAACGTGCATACGTGGGAATCTGTTTTTGTTTACATGAGCATCGATGGGCGGTACTTCCACTGTCATTTTTTTCGCCAAAACGAAATGGAAATAGAAACTGAATTTTGTTTGTTTTAATAACATAGTAACATTTTACTTCGAGTGATGGATGCTTTATTGACATGAGACAATGTATGGTTGTTATTTTTTGGCATCTTCTGAGGAAAACCCATTTAAAAGTGTAATAAATAATTGCCACTTTCATTTCACTCTTCGCGAGGCGACGTGCGATAAATTTAGACAAGTTTCCATTCAGATCGACGACGAGGAAACACGAATTTACATTGAACACCATCATATGGCGTTACAGATTTCGGTTTTGGCATCTCTACCCAGTCGGAAAATTTGGCTGTATCTGGTGCCAACAGACGGGGGTACCGGCCACAACCTCACTATATCCTTCTCGTAAATTTACCCTGTCATAATCTAGAATTAATTATAAACGTTACGGCTGGCTACCACCTCCATATTATGTAACTATTGACTCGACCAGTGTGGCGAGGGCGCACACACACTCCCTCACACATATGCAATATGTATATATGTATGCATAGATGTAATGTGTATATGTGTGAGTGTGCGTGTGTGTGAGTATGTATGTGTATATACACACATACATGCATACACACACGTATGGGTGTATAGGTGTGCATATGCATGTGCATGGGGCTATTTACTTATTTATTTATTTACTGATACTGACAGAGAAATAAGGCAAGGGGGGATAGATACCTGTTATACATGTATATACAGCGGCGAGGGCGGGGGGGGGGGGGGAATGTTAAATTACGATTGTAGACCACCACCACGGACATGTTTGTAACATATAGAGAAATTATTGTTTGTAAATTGCTTACATCATGTATATGCAAAAGCATTTGAATAAATCAGCTGTTTACCAAAGGTCAACTTGGATGTAGTTCCACTGTAGGTGTAGAATTTAACTACTGAAATCCCACTGCTGACGTGTTCACCACGGATGGTGTGTAAAGTTAAAATTTATGTCATAGGTTTTTATATATAGTAAAATAGGTTATCATGGTATAAATTACGATAGCTAAACATTGAGAAGAGGAAACTTTGGACTTTGTGAAAAGAATGAGAACCGTTAACACTGTCAGAAAACTGTAACTGATATTTCAGACAATATGAAACTTACCTCTAAATACCTCTCCCCATGTGACGGGTATCGAGCAATACGTTTAGACCGATATCATACCCTGTTTTCACCGTATTGGTGTTTTAATTTAACCCTTTACCCAACGAATCGGCCGCATCCGCCCGCGTAATATGCAAATTCAGCAGTTTGAAAAATATTATTTTTCAAAACTTACAACAAAATCATATCATGTGACCCCTCGTTGGAACGAGCTCGTCGAGCTCGTTTCAACTAGGGGTCACGTGATATGGTTTTGTTGAAATGTTTTTTTTTTAAAATATAAAAAAGAAGATATTTAAAATATTAAATTTTGATATCGTCTGCGTTGGGTAAAGGGTTTCCCTATTATGTTTTGTGTTCTAACAACATCAAACTAGCTATTCCGGTAATCAACAAGGTTCCTTGTAGCATGCAATAATTTCTATGTCAATCAGTTTAAATTGTGGAAAGGAGTTGCTGAGCATCAAATCAAAAGTCGTTGTTGAGGTATCACTGTACTAAATATTTAGTTGAGAGTTGTCCGCCTTGAATGTTGCACTTGAATATGATGCAATATTCGAAAATAAGGCTCCAAGAAAAAAAAAACTTATTTCTTGAGAAAATTGTTAGAGTAATTTATTAGGTTTTCACATCAATGATGAATACTCCCCACGAAAAAGGGGATGAGTAGGAGTATTTTCTGGACCTAACAATGCAGTTAATTGTGTATTTTTGTTGGAAATTCCCAGAAAAATGGCTTCAAGGACGGTACTTCACTTCTTGTTGAACTGTTTCTCTTACTTGTTCCATGACACCACTCCCCCACACAGTTTTCTGGCCATACAAATTTGTTTGAATGTCTGTAGTTTATATAGGTATTTGATTATCCACTTGTAAGGAATACGATCATATTATTTTCACAAAATTGTTATAATGGCCGCCTATATGAAAATATTGAGAACTGTGACACCAATAGGAAATACAGCTTTTGGCTTTCATATCTGATTTCTCATCGTTATTGGCGATTCTTTCATACTTAAATGTTCATTGTGAGGCCACACACCAGGCAATTCTGTTTTATTGTTTTGAAAATTTCTACTTTATCACAATCAGCAATAAAGGCTATATGTTTTCAAAAATAATGCTTTTGTTGCCAAGATTTAGCTTCCAGAAACACACAATAATCACTTTGAAATGCCCAATAACACCACAATTTATCCCGTTAACAGATTTATGTAAGCTATGGTTTCCGCTCATAATCCTGTGGGTAGAGGGTGATTTCAAACCGCCAAAACCCCTAAATCCCTCCCAAATCACCATTCTAGTTCATGGCCGGAAAACCTATATTACACTTACATATTACACTGGAAATATTGACATAATACAATTACAAATGTGAATTCGTTCACATTCATGTTACTGCACAAAATTGCCGAAACAGCTGTGAAATATTTTCCATCTCTGATCCGAGTACCTCCTCCCCACCCACACGCATACTGGACAACCCAGCTCAGAAAAACCCTAAGGCAAGACTATAATTTGTGTTTTCTGAAACTGATCGTCCCCTGAGTTCCAATGTGTTCTATTTGCCTACTGGCACACAGAACACATTTGAACTCAATGGACGTGGCGTTAATAGCTTAAATTGTTCAGTTTCATGAGATTTGCTTTGGGCTGCAACACTCTTGGTTCACTGGGTCTTTCTGCCTGGTTGCCTTGTCCTGACTCTTCTAACTGCATTTTTCGTTGTATGACAGTCAAGTTTCTTATTTCTCCTTCCAGAATGTGTGACTGCTTGTTATGTACGTCCGTTTGTCTGGCTGGTTGTCCATTGACAAATAGCTGCTTTGCTTTTCATTTGCTTGGTTTTACATTTTCAATAATTGACAGCTGACTCTCAGTCCCCCCCCCCCCTCCTCCCATCTGATCGTCACATTTATTAAGCATTAATCAACACCATATCATGCTCCTCTTGAAGCAAACTTGTGCTTCATCTCCTTGGAAGCATTTTACTAAAACGCCACCCTCTTTCTCAAAGTGTTTCTAAGGATCAAAACCCAACCTGTTAAAGTGCAATTATGGGTATTTGCAGCACAAACAGAGCAGAGCAGATCAAACTTTTGAGGTTTTAGGCTAGCAGTGCTATGAGCTAGTATAGAAGCAGGACAGGTCACACAGATGGAAAAAAAAAACTCTGTGTGTCTGTCTTGTTTGTGTTACATTAATGAGTCTTTGTGCCTTTTTCTGAGAAAGAAATCTAATATCACAAGAACCTAAGAAGCTTGTTTTTTTATAAACATCATTTGAATGACGAATAATATTATAGTTTTTGATAAAACGTGGCCTACCGGGAGCCTTATTTAGGTCTATGTTTGTACCATGTCAGTAGGTGGAAGAAAATTTCGCATTAATTGTTATGAAAACATGGGGGGGGGGGGGGGGGGGGGGCTATTGATATTGATGAATTATATAGCTGCAAATCCAATTGTTCAAAAACAAATTTGAGATTTATGTTGTTTTGAGGGGTGTAGAAGACTATTTTTTCTTGCCGCATGGGTAAACAAGGCAGTTTTTTTTCAAAAAGTATTTTGTGCTTATGCAGATGTTTTAGTTTTATGCTGGGATTAGAGTTGTGTTCAAAGGAAGTTGTGAGCTTTTATCCATCCCCGGTTACTCATTATAATACAGAGTAGCAAACTTTTTTCGGCCTATTTTACACAGTTTGAGTTCTTTTCTTTTAAATAACATATTTTCTATGTTTTTGACTCAGCTGAAGCCAAAAGTTGAATTTTATGCAGAAATGATTCTTTTATCGCATCGGGTGGGAAACTCGTCTCAACCCTTTTCAACAAGTTTCAAATTGATTATCAGTAAGCTACCCATCCCGATCATTGTCCCGTACGACTAAGCACTACTCCCCTACCCAATTGTGACTCTCTGTTTTGAACTTTCTTGTACTGTTACATTCGGCAGAGACGAAAGATCATGTACACACTGTAACAGCCTGCAATGCAGACGAAACCCCATGTTCTCTGCTCACCATCCAACTAACACGACCCACACAACGTACTCGTATTATTGTTTACAGGGGAAGTCAAGAAGAAAGCCAATCTGGCTATAACTTCCCCCAGTGGTATACAGACTATGTATTTAAATGTTTCCTTGACTTTTAATTTATCAAATATTTCCTTTAACCCTTTACCTAACGTGAAAAGCAGACGACACTTGCAAAAAAAATTCTTGAATAACTAATTTTTTTCATTTTTTGTCTCAAAAACATAGGTTATGACCCCTCGTTGGAACGAGCTCGACGAGCTCGTTCCAACGAGGGGTCATAACCTATGTTTTTGAGACAAAAAATGAAAAAAATAGTGAAAATTAATTGGCGATTTTTGAGAATAGCGCTGGCCGGTTTTGGCCGTTACGTTGGGTAAAGGGTTAATATTATTATATGTCAAATTTATGTATTCTGAATGTATACTGCTAAATAAACTAAACTAAACTAAAAATAGGTAAAATGTATTTTTGGAAGGGTTGGGGTTGATTTTGGTATCACTGTATTAAATATTTGGTTGAGAGTTATCTGCTGTGAAGTGTTGCACTCGGATTTGAGTCTGTTGTTTTCGTTTATTATAATTAAAAAGGAAACTTGGCTTTATCTTCTACTGATGTCATAGGTGCTTTTTCGGCAATTACTTGCCTCATATTTGTTGGACCTTCTCGTCCGTCTAATCTCAAGAGAGATAATTTTATCGAAAGAAATACACAAGGCAGGGGTGATTGACCAATATAGATTATCAGGTCACGTTTTTCAAATTTGTGGTCTCTTTATTTTCAATCTCCCTGAATTATTTGCTTCTCACGTACATATGGTTGGCATTGATTCCGGTGTGACAGGAATGATAGTCCGTAGGAAAACTAGTCCCTCTGGACTATTATTCCGCGGAATTATAGTCCTAGGTCTAACATTCCTAGGAATAGTAGTCCGCCGGACTACTATTCCTAGGAATGTTAGACCTAGGACTATAATTCCGCGGAATAATAGTCCAGCGGGACTAACGTTCCTACGGACTATCATTCCTGTCACACCGGAATCATATACTGGCACTGACAACCATCATCGCCGTCACTTTGATGGAGAAGCGTGTGTCAAATCGGATAATACTCTTAAAGAAAAACATAAATATTGAGAATAATTTGTTGAAATATGGAGCATAGGTGTATTTTTTCCTGTATTACTAAATGTGTCTGGACCATGCAGATTGTCGGACTCATAACTTAAGGATTGAAACTGAAAATGTTCCCAGACAAGGGTATCAGTAGAAGTGGGGAGACAAGTTTTGTCAAAATAACATTCGAAATCAAATGTAGCCCTGTAGGGATAAGGCCGTAAGTGTTCAGGAATAACAACACCTTCTTCGCGGAACTTTTCAAAAATGGTCTTGGGGGTGAGGTTTCATAGATACCACTGACATACTCATAAGACACATCATCAGTACAACTTTCCCCGTGTTCATTAACCCTTTACCCAACGTAACGACCAAAACCGGCCAGCGCTATTCTCAAAAATCGCCAATTAATTTTCATTATTTTTTCATTTTTTTGTCTCAGAAACATAGGTTATGACCCCTCGTTAGAACGAGCTCGTCGAGCTCGTTCCAACGAGGGTTCATAACCTATGTTTTTGAGACAAAAAATGAAAAACATTAGTTATTCAAGAATTGTTTTTGCAAGTGTCGTCTGCTTTCCATGTTAGGTAAAGGGTTAAGCGATTTCCACAGTTTACCACACTTACAAGTAAAAGAATTACAATATTGATCAATGTCAGTGATGTAACTAAAATGTTTCTCAAACAAATTACATGGTATTCTCAAAATTTCTATTAGACCTATGAACAATTTTTGTAATAACTTCATCATCTTCCATTATGAGTTCAAATACTTCAATATTCACTTCAAATATATTTTCAACTTTGGGGTATTCATCTATTTTCACAACTGAAAAGTTATCCTTGTGTACATTTGTGTATTTACTATACACGATCTGAGTTTCAGTATTCAAAGAATGGTAAGTAGAACCGCTCCAGAGGGCTACACACCAGAATACACAAAGGTTGTTATTATAAACAAAATGGTCAGCTTGATCTTTGGCAAAGGCAACAATCGAACGAGTTTCCAAAATATGCTTGGGAAGATTTTCAGGGCACCCACCGATTGGATGATTTTTAATCTTGTTTACATATACATTTTTCAATTGATGGACAATCTATTTAGAGTTGGGTCTTTCCTGCCTAGCCAATTCCAAAATGTCTTCCTGTTCAACGCCTTTGAAAATTTCCAAAATCTATTGCTTTGTCTTTAAGGGATTGCCTATCAAGAACCTGGGCATTGTTGTGTGAAGGTTGATAAAATCTTAGTTTTTCTGTTTCGTTGCAGCGTAAAATGAAGCCGTGGCTTAAATTAATTTGAAATTGATTTTTCTGAGCCTCTAAGATGGTTTTAGTTAATTCATAGTGTAGGGTAGATACATTTGTGGTATCTAGCCTATAATTATAAATGTCCTGAATTTTCCTATTTGTTATTTGGTGGGTCCCAATGGCGTTCCAGTTGCAATGATAACTTTCCGAAATTTCTTCATTTGTTTCTGTCGAAAGGTCCTGGTCAAAATCAATGGGGTCTATGTCCAAAACAGTTCGTGTTTTCGGGATTTGTTGCCGTTCGTCCAGAAATTCGTTTCTTTAGAAGGGTGACAGGGAGATGGGCGGTGTTCTTATACCTATTTAAATGTAAAAGTTGAGTAAATTCCTGTCCACATTCTAAACATGTATATACATCTAAGCAAGTTTTCGTATTGTTGTCTAAATTATCTTTTCAAGTAAATTTGTAATAGCAGGTGTTGCAGTCAAATGTCTTACCTTGTCCATGAGCTGTCCTATGACGATTCCTGTTCCGTCGATCCGTGAATATTTTCCCACAATCCTCGCATGAGAGCCCAGATGTCTCCATAATCCTTAGTATAATGAATGCACAAAATAACCTGCACAAAATATTAAATATCCTGAGTACACAGAGATGATCATTTTCCGTCAAGAGATAAAAATGGAATGAAGCCGAAGTCACAACGTCACTGAATTTATTTATACGTGACGGACGTTTTTGAAAACGTCACGACGTCACAACGTTTTTTCATCGACTTTTTCATTCTCCGTTGGCATTTGTGTTTGTTTCCCATAGTATTACAGGTTAAAGTTGGAAAAATTAGTAAATTAACATAGAAAGTAATGGAAAAGAAACATAATAGGAGTACACTAATCTGATTGGTCGATAATTCTGTTGTTTCATTGGTCAATTGAGAAACGTCTTGATCCTCACAGTAAATTAAAAAATAAAGTTAGTGAACTTAATAAATAGTGAGGGGATCAGTTAACGGTGTTACTAAAAATAGATCAATGCGCGTAGGAATTTATAAAAATATAGTACCACCTTAAAAATTAGTTAGGGACTAATATAATGAACTTAATAAAAAGTGAGGGGGGTCGGTTAAGGATGTTACTAAAGAAAGATCAATGCACGTAGGAAATAAATAAAAATATACTACCGCCCTAAAAATTAGTTAGGGACTAATTTACTGAATTTAATAAAAAGTGAGCAGGTTAGTTAAGGATGTTACTAAATATAGATCAATGCCCTAAAAACTAGTTAGGGGCTAATTTAATGAGTTTAAATAAAATAAAGGGGCGGGGGAATAAGGATGTTACTAAATATAGGAATTTATAAAAATGTAGTTTAATTTCAAGGAAATGGGCCGAAACTATAGCATAAGTAGAAATTATTTAGCTGGATATCCGCGCCAAATAAGACAATTGTTGGGGTCTATTTGGTGGGTAATTCTACGAAGTAAAACTACTCTTATACAAAGGATTGGCCCTATAGCACTACGTGCTAAGCCGATGAAATGGGGAAAATCAAGTCCGTTTCGGTAGTTTTGGGCGACTTTTGTGATTTGGGGGATTGTCCGGTTGTTTGTGGTAATTCTGCGAAGTAAAATTGCTCTTATACAAAGGGTCACACCTGTTATTTAAGGGAAAAGCCCAAAATGGGGAAATCCGTACCAAGTAAAGTCGTTTTGGTGATTTGGAGGGATTGTCGGGTTGTTTGTGGTAATTCTACGAATCGGGAAATTACTCCTATTAAATCGAACACACTCTCAGAATACATCTGTCCTGTATGAAGCCTTTCAACCACGTGCTACCATAGAAACCAGGATGCCACATCCAGTATACAAAATGGTCGACAGAAACACGTATTACTCTAACAACACGCACTGAGCATGCGCACTAGGGCCACGTACGCCCAGGGTATCGGTGTCGGTTCGGTTTTTCGGTGTGCCCATGATATATGTTCGGTTTTTCAGTATATTGCCCATCTCTAGTGATTACAGCACAGAACGGATCTCTTACTGTTCAACAACTATTCTACGAAATGGGCCACCAGTTGATTTTAAATTGGTATGACACCTCTCCACACACCCTCTTAACCCTTCACCCAACGCAGACGATATCAAAATTTATTATTTTAAATACCATTTTTTTCAAATTTTTCAAAATATTTCAACAAAATCATATCATTTGACCCCTCGTTGGAACGAGCTCGACGATGTCGTTCCAACGAGGGGTCACATGATATGGTTTTGTTGAAATGTTTTGAAAAATAATGTTTTTTCAACTGCTGAATTTGCATATTACGCGGGCGGATGCGGTCGATTCGTTGGGTAAAGGGTTAAATTTTAGACTCTGATTCAGTGATCCAGTTCATCTGTAACTATTGCAAAGTGAGTGCTTATACCTTGTATTAAAATGAAATCGAGGTAAAATCGACGATCTCTAATAAGTCGCCATTTCGTTGGAAGTTTCGGAAACAATTCATTTGAGCCTCGGTGAACTTCGACTCAGATCGTTTTAGTGAACGAGGTTCAGAAATTCATCTCAAATCGTGAAGAATATGAGTTTGGTTTTATCACATGATGTGCAATTTATCGTTTTAATTTTTTACGTAACTTAACAACTAAACCTGGCTGGCGCTGTTCGCCAACCTAATTTTATTATTTTTCAATTTTTGTCTAAAAAACATAACTTATGACTCATCACTGGAACGTGCGTGTCTAGCTCGTTTCCATGAGCGATCATAAGTTATGTTTTCGAGACAAAAAATGAAAATATTTAGTCATTCGGGAAATGTTTTCTACAAACACCGCTATTTTTATAAGGCAATCAGTTAGTGAAATGTAAGAGAAGATGAAGCTAATTCTACTTCTGAAACCAACTCACCCACAATGTTACAACGTCGACGTCTGACGTCATGCTCGTATTGGACGTTTTGTGAATGATATTTCCGTAATGGGCTATTCTATTTATGTGATAATGGTTATTTAATGCGTTCAGTCCGTTTCTAGATTACTGGAGCTGTTTGTGTATAAGTTAATGTCCCCGTCGTTCAAATAAGTCGAAAGTGACAGCCTTTATAAACTGAGTAATCAATATGCTGAGATGGTAGTGTATTTATGGGAGTTTCACACGTAACAAAAGTGTATTCCCTAGTGTTTACTTTTTATACATTGAATTCATTCACTGTTATTTTAGACAATGGTATATATTTTGCGAATGTAGAAGGTATAATTCTTTTCAACTCAGTAGCCTAAATTTATTCCTTCTGTCAGATTATTTCGTTTGGCGTCTATCGATCTATTGTACAGGTTTCTAATCTCTAAATTAAGGGTATACCTCCACGCGATCTCAAACTTTATTCTGTGATCTGCTCATCTGTTTTGAGGAGCATTTATGCTGGTTTGAAAAAATTTATATAAGACTTATCCAGACTATTATAATCCCTGATGGGTACGGGTGTGGGATGGGAAAATCTCACCCGAGGGCAAGATATTTGGGCCAGACACGAGGCTTGCCGAGTGTCTGGCCCAAATATCTTGTCCCGAGGGTGTGATTTTCCCATCCCACACCCGTACCCATCAGGGATTATGTTTCTCTCCTCCCCCCCCCCCTCCACCATACAGCGGTAATGTTTGCCAGAGATAATCGGCGGTCACGTGCTGATATAATCAACTCATTTGGTATTCGTTGTTTTGAAAAACTAATGACACCATCGGAAAGAGCGTGCAAAAGTTACCTATATACCAAAGGTATATACCACGAAATCAATTAGGAACGGTGGCATCTTGGGGTTTAAAGAGTTTTAGCGCATCAAACTTTGATCACACGGCATTCTGATGACGTCAATATGAATTAGTTGGTAGCAAAAAACTGATACGATATGCATAACGTCATAATAACGTTATAAATGTATAACGTCACGTGGGTGGGATGAGATACATCTGTCTCTCCCTGCTATCTCACCCTGGACAGACGTATGTTACACATGCAGTGGGGGGAGAATATAATATCATGAGTATTTCCCGAACATATTTTCTCTTCTTCTGCGTTTATCGCCATCTCGAGAGCGCGGTGGCTCAGTGCATGGTTATGGAATTGGACATCAAACCAATAGGTCCACGGTTCGATCTCCGCCAGGGGCAACTGCGTTGTGTCATTGGGCAAGGCACTTAATCCTGACTACGGGGGCACGGTGGCGCTGTGTACTAAGTCGTACTGCACGTCGATGGTTCAGTTTTCTTAAACCAATGTTAACCCTGCATGTGTGGAGTTAGTACGTTGGGGAGTCTGACATTCACCCGCCTTTGATCGGTGGTTCTCTCCGGGTACTCCGGCTTCCTTCACCCGTACAACTGTCCGACACGAGGTAACCCTGGCTGTCGAAAGTGTCCTTAAACCCCAATATATAAATAAATTAACCACCATCTCCCCACCTCCTCCCCTCCCGAAAAAATAAGACAAAATGGGAAAACCCCTCTCCACGTATGCTCGGACAGGTGAGGTGGTTTTCAGTGAATTGTGAATGGTTTTATCAGATTTAGCCCTTTCAGCTCTGAACGGTATCGATTGTCGAGTGGGAAATCCAAAAGTTTTTTTTTTTTCTATTTGTATGGAGGTTCAGTAATAATTTGATCCTTCAGCCTTATAGATCCACAGTTCGAGGTCCACCAGGGGCAACTGTGATCTGCTCCGGACAAGGCATAAATCCCGATTGCCCACATGGGGGCTCAGTGGCGCTGTGTGAAAACGCAGATGTCCTTTCATTCACTCACTCGTGTCCGTGGGAACCCCGGGAAGCGGAGTAGTTCTTGTTTAATGCACTACACGTGTTCCGCTTTACTTGTGAAATAGGAAGTGGAACCAACAGCTGGAGTGGAAGTCCTCTAAAATGGGCAGCATGTGTTTATAGAATAAACGTATAGTGTTCTCTAGTAAAAAAAATATTCTACGAGTAGAATTAAAAATGAAACCGACGAGTCTCTGGCGAGTCGATTTCATTCTTACTTCTTCGAGTAGAATATTTTTTTTTACTTGCAAACACTATACATTTGTTTTATTTATCTCATAAAGTTTTTACAGGGCAGTCACGGTTAAATCGTGCTGTTACCTGCTGCAAAACACAGCGAGAAGTGAGGAGCAGATTGGTCCAATTCGATGTACAAGCAAAATGGGCAAAAATAAACAAGACGCAGTAATACATTTCTGTCTAAAAATAATTCCCCTACACACTTGAGCTAAACTTGCAAAAATACTTTATTAAATGAACAGTGTGTGCTGTTTTCTAATGGCATTGTGTAATACTTTCACAAAGGTTAAAAGAAAACAACAATTGAATTATTAATTATACTACACGAATCCGGTAGAGGTCAGAGGTCAACAAATCCGTCTCTACTACAAGAATTAATTCTTTCAGTGTTAAACCTACGGGGAAAATTTATCACCCTACTTGGTGAATAAAGCAAAAATTTATCCAACACTTTTATTGTTCGAATAAACGCCCATTTATGGGATAAATAAACGATTGTCGTAAACTTAACATCACACCTATGATGCGCGTCGTGATTTAGTGAAAGATGCTTAACGTTACCTTAAACACCAATAAATAAATAACATTACAGTCACCCGTGCGATAATTTTGATATCCACTCAAACATAGTAGATATCTTCCATATTTTCGATACTTTTAAACACTAATAACAACTAACAATAGTTGCTTGGCACCTTCCTGCACCTTCTTTTACCAGTTTCTCACGAACACTTGGGTTTCATATTTACCATCTGTCTCAACCGATGCTTAAAAAAATCTTCTCTGAAAATGTAGCCCTCCGTGTCATTATTGTTCTTTAATTGGACACCTGCTGATACCTAATGATGCATAGAAGCACGCTGGATATTACCGATGTTGTGAATCTCATAAAATATGTGTGAACTTGTTGTAGGTCTCTGTGCAACTTCTTAAGAATTCTTGAAACATTGTACTCCGCATTTGGTACATTTACAATACTTTTCACGTTAACGTATGCCCTGGTCTGGGGTGTGACGTCGTGGGTGAAATTGTTATTGTTTCTTTGTCATTTCCTCTGTGGGTTCCCGTGGACGTGGGGTAGTGCTTGTTTACTGCGGTGCATCAACGCCCGGCGAGGAAGTTCTCTAAATTGGCAGCACAGATATAAACGACCACCTATACTTGTCTCTCGTTTTGGAGACAACACTTTTTCAAATGTGCCCTACGTTAAGCTGGTGGATATATACCTCCTATAAGGATAAGACTGGGGAAAGGGTTGAACATCGCAGACTCCCCTAGAAGAATTAGCTATGCGTGACATCTGTCTGACGTTTGTGGTATAGACCCCTTGTCAGAAAAGATTATCTATGCCATTGTTTTATTGACAAATCGCTGTTATTTGGATAGGCAAGAGTACGGGATGATGTCCCCATCTTTTATATTTGTTTAAAGCTTCCTGTTATCGACTTCGTGTATTTATAATTTAAAAGTTGTCAAAAATATTTGATTTCCTTGCGTATCCTTGATGGAGATGAGTTTTTCCTAAATCGAAAAACGTTTTTTTTTCGTCGTATGAATGTTTCTGCGTTTTCCCCGCCGTCTTTCGAAAAAAAATTGTGAAATTGCCCCAGGGTGACAGTCGTCGAGTTTCATTCATCCGTTATCCCCAAACAATTATTCTTAATTGTCCAATGCAATGTGCACCAGTGCCCATTCTTGGCATGTATATATGTGCGTATTCAAGGGCACCGGAATCGGAGGGGGATTGGGGCAGCTTCACCACTTGTTCCTGGGCTGAGGTAGTGGGTTTGCGCCAGAAGTGCACAAGAGGAAAAGACTATACTTTCCGAGAACTGTAACTGAGAAACTCTTGACTATTCGTTTCTACCGTAGTTTACGTGTGCACAATGCCAATGGGGAGGGGGGGGGGGTATGATCACCAAACAAAGAAGCTATAAAATCGGTGTGGTGATGTCTAAAGCTTTATATCACCATTAAGTGGAACAGGGTGCCAGCTGCAATGCCAGCCACTCCCCCTCCCCTCGGATGCCTTCGGCGCCCCTGTTCATTATAATATCATTATAATAATACTGATAAATTAATCTACGAAACTGTATATCTGTCTGGTTAATTCACGACTGTTTTTTTTTACTAGATTACTTATGTTACCCCTATCAACCCGGTGTGCATAAAATTGGTAATGGACCAGCAGATGATATAAAGAGCAAAAGTCTGAAGCGAGGCTCGGTTATAATTTAATCCAAGACAGAGCTGTTGGATTAGTTGATTACTTAAACTACCAAACAAACCAGGATGGTTTCGTCCATCTCGCTGTTGGCAGTATTGACTGAAATGATACTTTCCAGGGCGCCAGTTTTCAAAGGGTTAAAAACTATAAAACTGACGTCTGCAGAATAGTTTGGTACAAGCCACTAATTTGAATTATAAGAATTGAAACGAATTATTTGTTGCTTCATCTGAGTTTGAATGTTGGATATGCGTGCTTACGCAGCAGATAGTTGATTTTAATTCTTATATAAAACAGATTAAATGTGAAAGCGCCAAAGGAAATAACTGTAAAGCTTGTTTGAAGACTGTGTTTGGCAGCGAAACTTTTCATGCCTTGTTCAGTACACAATGTTTGTCCTTCGACTTTCAGTTGCAAAACAAGAGGCAAGGGTGGGCGATCGACTCCACATGTCCATAACCTCTCTGTCTGTCTGCAACGTTCTTGGGTGAGCATGTGTAAACGGTTATTGCTTTGGTACAATTCCCTTCTGGGTCTATTCTCTAACTAGCAGTAAAGACGCATTCTCCAAAAAAGGGTAATTCGGTGTTTTTACTAACGATTCGAAGTTGTTTTCCCACACCTGAGGCACCATCATATATTAATGTTACGTCTCCCACAAGACCTCCAATTATCCAAAATTATGTTTAATAATTCCTGCAAGTGTGAAATGCTTTTCGTTTAAAGGAGGATGGAAGTCGTTAATCAGAGTTATAGCTGCAGCGCATAATTATAACATCGAGTCTGGGATCTCTCTCGGGTACTATAAACTGTGTAATTACGCGGAAATGGTTGTTTTGTGCTGGTAGAATAACAATGAAAGGGCATCTACACTCCGGCAGTTGCACTGCAGGTGATATTCTCATTAAACCCATGTGAGTACCACACTTGGTGGCTTTTTGCCGACGAAAATAATTAGTTAGGGAATTCGACTTTAAAGTATTTTATCATTACCAGTTCATTCAATATGTAAACAAAAATGTGCTAACGTACGATTGATGTGTTCGTAATGTTCCGAGACGATACAGAAAAGCATCAACTAGTTCCTTGCATTATGTAGCCTAGATTATGAGCAAGTGGCGAAAACGGCAACTTTTGAACTTCTGTGATGGTTTTATTTTGTTGCTTGTATAAAAGTAAGGGTGCGTTCGCAGTTGTCTGATGTGTGTGTGCGATGGTGCGGGGGGGGGGGGGTGCGAGGGTGTGTGCTGGGGTGGGGGAGAGGTGGACCCAGTGATCGTACAGTACAGTCGCTGAGGACTGGTCGTAATCCATACGTGGGTACTGATGCGTTTACCAGGAAATACAAATCGTCATCAGCAAAATTTTAATTTTTATTAATGAAGCAGAGGGTTGTACATCAGATCACCGAAGTTAAGCAACGTATTGTCCGTTAGCCCTAGGATGGGTGACCGTCTGAGCGATCGATTCGGACTCCCGCGTTGTGTCCTTGGGCAAGTCACTTAACCCCGATTGTCCGCATGGGGGGACGATGACGCCGTGTACTAAGGCGTACTGCACGTCGACGGTGCGCATGTCTTCAACCAATCTAACCCTGCCTGTGCTGCGGTGCGGAGTTACGATGTTGGGGAGCTGGTAGCTGCTCGTCGTTGCTCGGTGGTTCTCTCTGGGAACTCCGGCTAGTCCATCCGTAAAAACTGTCACCGACGCGATATGACCTTGGCTGTTAACGTGTCGTTAAACCTTAATAAATAAATAAATTACGTCCGTGGAAATATTGTCCATCATTGTAAAGTGACCAGTCCACTGCGGACGTACAGTACTTAATCCATTACCCACGATACCAAAACTTATTGTTTTGATTATTTTTTTTCAAATGTTTCAAAAAAAAATTCAATAAAATCATACCATGCCATCCCAACCCCTCCCCTCATTGGAACGAGATCGGTCCAATGTGGGTTTCATGTTATGGTTTTGCTGGATGTTTTTTTAAAATATTTTCTTTCATTTGCTCACTTTGCAAATTACGCAGGCGCATTCATATGATTCGTTATATGAAAGGTTTGGGAATGTTAAACTCCATCAAAAATCGGCAAGGGGCAGAGAACATCTATCTATCGATCGTTTCTGGGTGGCCTGCAGTGCCCCCTCATAGAATTTTATCAGGTGTCCTATGATATTGTCCGAAAGTACCCTGGTACATCGTGTTATTGGGGGCGCGGTGGCTCAGTGGGTAGAGGTGCAGGCTGCAAGCCGAGAGATCCTCGGTTCGAATCCCACCAGCGGCAATCGCGTTGTGTCCTTGGGCAAGACACTTCACCCCCATTGCCCACGTGGGGGAACGGTGACGCTGTGTACTAAGGCGTACTGCACTTCGATGGTGCACCTGTCTTCGACCAATGCTAACCCTGCTTGTGTGGAGTTAGTATGTTGGGGAGCTGACAGTTGCTCGCCGTTGCTCGGTGGTTCTCTCCGGTTACTCCGGCTTCCTCCACCCGTAAAACTGTCGAGGTCATGATTAGCCATTGTGCAGAAATATGCGACCTTAAAACACCAATAAATAAATAAATAACATCGTGTTATTATACTGGGGTATTTTGAACATATTGTTGCGCCCATATCCGCGCCTTGGTTGAACATGATCTTCGAGCCGCAAACCTCAGACCATGCTACCGTAAATTCATCACAATAACTTACATGGACTGACTCAGCACTGTCGTCATAAACTGACAACAACTGTACCTTAAGATTATATGACGTACGCAGACGATACCAAAATTTATTATTTTAAATAACATTTTTTTAAATTTTTCAAAAAATTTCAACAAAACCATATCATGTGACCCCTCGTTGGAACGAGCTCGACGAGCTCGTTCCAACGAAGGGGTCACATGATATGGTTTTGTTGAAATGTTTTGAATTTTTTTTTTTTTCAACTGCTGAATTTGCATATTACGCGGGCGGATGCGGGCGATTTCGCTACTGAACGAATACACGATCACTTTCATTCTCTTTAGAGAGGCTTTGGGACTTGATTAATTTCCTTCCACATAAGCAAAGCATGAAAGGAATGTCTCGAACTGATTGCTGAGACTTATTTGAAAAATTGAGTTCCTGTCACTAATCAAATTTATAGAAAGGACAAAACACCCCAAATTCAGAAATATTTTTGTTGTTCCGGTGATCAGCTTGTGTATACATACGAACACTTGGGTTTCATAAATAACCCCGGCGACATCGCTCATTTCAGTTTAATAAACCGCCCATTAAAACTATAAAGGCACCTTTAGGCGTTCAGAGGCCGTCCAAACTTAAAAGTGATCAAGCAGTCCCTTTCACAAAACGCTACAGAAACTACAGTAGCTTGGCACAAGGTAGGTGTTTGGCTAAAATGTTGCACCTTAAGCACAACTTTTGCTGTGCTGAGTCGTATGTGAACAGTTCTGCCGAGTTGATGTTAAAACTTAGGGCTGTGAGTTGAGATTAGGCAATACTGTTGTACGCCTTGCTGCATCATATGTGCTACAATCATTAACGATTACTTTGAGAAATAAAATAATACAGATATGTATGAATCTGGCTTCTGTAGACTCGCCCCAATTAGATCGTGATTAGCTGTGTCGGTAATGTTTCTCAACTGAAGCTTTCTATTTCAGATATATGTATAAGACATGTTTCGACGCTGACTGAATTTTCGTGCATAATATTTGTCTTTGTAACGTATGAAAACGATAACTTTACATAATTACAACTAGGGTTTAATTTATTCCCTGGTTTTCTTGGAACCGGGAACGGGACTGAAATTACTCTCAGAACCGGAAACCGGAAAATTTCCCGGGTAATATCAAACAAATTTACAAAGGTAACATGACGCATTTATTTAATGATAATGAGCATATTTCATTGGCAATCACCCATCCCCAAACGGAAAAGTTATTTTCGTAAGATAAGTACGAAAACCCAAACCCGCTTCAATCTTGTCTTTTTTCAGAAAAACTCGCATTATCACCTCTACCTTATCCAGCATCAACACCCTCCTCTTCACTGCCGTCACCAGTCTCCTCTGCTTGAAGCAGAAGAGACTTGTGACGGTAGTAGAGAAGGTGTTGATGTTGGGGGAGGTAGTGAACAGTGATACCGGAAATTCGGAAAATGAAAACGCGTTTGAATTTTGAAGCGGGTGAATAAGATCTTGCTGTTGAAAGGAGGTGGGTGGGGGTGTCCTCCAGGACTGGTTGAGTGCTACAGTGATTTGTTGAAAATGGTTCGTTAGGAATCAGGACTGTAAAAATTTCAGGCGTGGAAGGGCTGACGAAATCCTGCAAAGTTTTAATTCAGAAAACTACAGTTCAGTACACAAACAGTCCCAAGTTTCATTCCCGGTTCCGTCCTGTAGATTTCCTGGGTATTGGAGCCAGCTTTCGGAACCGGGAACCCGGGAATTCCTGTTCCCAGGATTGAACACCAATTACAACAGTTAGGCCCCACAAAGTATATCTTCTGTTTCTCATTCCATGTTTGTAAAATTGCATGTGGGCTGGCGGTTTTTTATCTATTTTTTTATTTTTATACCCCCCCCCCCCTTTTATAAAAGGGGGGTATATAGTGATCACTTTGTCCGTTCATCCTTCCGCCCGTTCGTCCGTCCGTCCGTTTATCCATCCGTCCGTTTGTCCGTCCGTCCTTCACACTCGCTTCCGGGCAATAAAGTTTGTTCCGTTGGTTGCACTGTACCCATTCTTCACAGGTAGGCTGCTGGTAATGGGATGATGATTAGGATCGCTTGTGGGATCTGTAAGTGAAAGGTGGAGGTCACTGTAACTATAAATAGATTTTTGGTTTCCGTGCAGTAACTTTAGTTTTCTTTTGTGCACGGAACTATAACTTCGTATTGTGATTGCACTTGAGATGTCGATTGTTGGGATTGCATTTGGGGTCAATGGGTTAAAGGTCAAGATCGCTGTTACTATAAATAGATTTTTGTTTCCGTGCAATAACTTTAGTTTTCTTTTGTGTATGAAGCCTTAACTTCATATTTTGATTGCATTTGAGGCGTCGGTCGTTGGGATTGCATTTGGGGTCAGTAGGTTAGAGGTCAAGGTCACCGTTCCTATAAATAGATTTTTATAGATTTTTGGTTTCCATGCAATAACTTTGGTTTTCTTTTGTGTACAAACCTATAGCTTGATACTGTGATTGCATTTGAGGTGTCGATCGTTGAGATTGCATTTGGGGTCAATAGATCAAATGACAAGGTCACTGTTACTTAAATAGATTTTTGGTTTCCATTCAGTAAATTTAGTTTTCTGTTATACTAATGAGCGGTGTCCGTCTGTCCGTCCATGCATCCTTCCGTCCATGCATTGAGACGCCCCATCCGTGCATCGAGACATCCGTCCGTCCAAAACACTTTGGCGACTGAATTTCAACTTGAGTTTGGGTGAATTCGTCGTAACCAAATTAGATGTACGGCTTTCTTGGGAGGTAATGCAGGTTAAGTTTGAAAATGGACATGGTCCATTGATTTTCACTAGGGTGATGGTCCTTTTTCGACTTAGAAAACATGTTTTTTGTGTTGTCCAAATTTTAACTTGAGTTTGGATGAATTGATCGTAACCAAATTTGGTATAGGGCTAACTTGTTGAATATAATGTCCAAACACAAAACCATTTGCCATACCTTCAGTACAGATTTGACCTGTTAATTGCATATGCGTCATAGAGTATACTCCTGTTAATTGAATAAATAAAACTGCGATATATCAAGAAATTACCCGGACAATCACCAAAGTCCCCTTGATTATAAATCAATTTTGCCTCAGTAAATCAAATACTGGTATTTGATCTAATATGCCTGGTTTGAATAGCTTCTTGAGTTCTGTCAAACCAGGTATAATGGAATAAAAGTTCAGTTTGTCTCTGCAATATATACAAATATGACTAATCCCTGTTAATGAATACTCCTGTTAATGGAATAGTTTTTACTGGCAAAGTGGTTATTCAGTTAACAGGGATCCACTGTACTGACAACAATCTGATATCCCTTCACCCAGTGCGGATGGCAGATGACACTTAGAAAAATAAATTCTTGAGTGACGATAAAAAAAAATTGTCAGAAAAACATAGCTTAGTACCCCTCATTGGAATGAGCTCGTTCTAATGAGGATTCTTAAGCTTGTTTTTGAGACAAAATTTTAAAACATAATAAAATTTGAAATTGAATAAAGATTTTTGTATAATAATGTTAGCTTGGCTTTGAGCGTTTCGTTGGATAAACGGTTAATTGGATCGCCTTCAGATGGCTGAACGGGAAAGGGGGGTGTATTTCTCGTGAGACCCCGATCACTTTGTTTTTATTGTAATTATTTCTTTGCCATCGCATGTGTGTGTCCTTGACTTGTTTTAGGTTTTAGGCCTCATATTCTACAAAATAGCATGGGTGGTGGTGAGTCTTGTTGCACTCAAGGGACAAATTTGTCAATTTTAGTAACTTGGGTAAAATACCAGACATGAACCATTTCATTTTT
Source organism: Pictodentalium vernedei (assembly GCA_031216915.1). Taxonomy (NCBI): domain Eukaryota; kingdom Metazoa; phylum Mollusca; class Scaphopoda; order Dentaliida; family Dentaliidae; genus Pictodentalium; species Pictodentalium vernedei. The sequence goes on from CM062293.1 coordinate 89,163,333, forward strand.
ATTTTTTTTAACTCTTTGGGGCCTTAACCCTTTACCCAACGAATCGCCCGCATCCGCCCGCGTAATATGCAAATTCAGCAGTTGAAAAAGTATTATTTTTCAAACAATTTCAACAAAACCATATCATGTGACCCCTCGTTGGAACGAGCTCGTCGAGCTCGTTCCAACGAGGGGTCACACGATATGGTTTTGTTGAAATGTTTTTAAATTTTTTTAAAAATGATATTTAAAATAATAAATTTTGATATCGTCTGCGTTGGGTAAAGGGTTAATTGGTCTAGTTTGTCGTATTCCTCCGAATGACGAAACCATATCAGTCGTGTTTAATCTGATGTATCGGGTCTCGTAAACTAACTGGAATATGACACCACAGATTGGTCGACTGCGGGACTAATTTTCTTACTGCGTAGCAGTGGTTATTCCAAAACTGAAAAGAGCACAAAAAATAAATTGTATTAACCACATGCGGAATTAAAAAAAAATCGGCCTGGTGCATGCACTGCTAGTTCTTCGCACGGAATGTTACTGGCATTACATTTTACTGAGTCTAATACAAATTTGATTGCAAAAAAATAAATGTGATAGTTATAATGTAATTAAGCAGTTTACTGAAAGAAATATTAAAATATTGGATTCGGAAAATCTCAAGGATTGGCGTGCCCCGCGCCTTCCCCGTCACTGGTGAGTGTTAGACGTGTGATGTGCCTGAGCGTGAATGTGCAATCATGGGATGCTTTGGTGGAGGATTGTAAAAATTTATTCAGTGCATTTCTAAGACAATTTCCAACGCGTATATATGAATATCAGTCGAGAAGGGTCGTTTCCTTTTGAGATATTATAATTAATATTATATCCTCATCAGCATACAGGCTACTTTCTTCAGATATCGTATTTATTAATAACATAATCGACAATGCCCAAATTGGAAGCACCCATGAAAAAGTCGATAAGATAACTAGATATATATATAGTGCAAACAAATAACTGTTTCTGTGTTTATGCTTCTTATTGTTGGTCTGCCACAAGCTGAAGCTGCATTTTAACAGCGAGATGATAGGTAGACAGCCAATCTGGCCGTACCATCTCCCTATTATTTGTACTCCTTTACAAAAGAAATTGTTATCTATTTAAGAATTGAATGCAATTTTTATAATCTTTATTGGAGTATGAAAGTGTGTGAATGGGTACAAATTATGTATGAATCCCGAAGGGGATTCACACATAATTTGTACCCATTCTCACACGTTCATACTCCAACAAAGATTATAAAAAATTGCATTCAATTCTTATAATTACATTCCGTAACTGTTTAAACTACTTTTTATCAAACAACAAAGCAGAAAGACGAAATAAAACATGTACTAACGGACGAGGCGAAAAACCACCCTCACACAAAATACAAATCGCACAACTCTGATTTTTAATTTGCACAACTTTAGAAATGGATACGAGTATTTTAGTAACGGGTTTTATGCCACAGTCGGGAAATGTCACCAAAGAAACAGCAGCGGAGTTGATCAGTGCGAGAGGCGCTAAAAGTTAAAAACCCGCCCAAACACCGCCCGAATTACATTCTGTCAACTGCGCTCTACCGTAAATGCGGGTCAAAGTTCGACCAAAAGTATTCATTGGAAAATGAGTTACATTTGGTCATGACGTTTTCACCCAGCTGACCAATGGGAATTGAGTATTTGGACCCAAAACGTATAACTACATTAACAATGTAATTATTACATTTTTACCACTATGTTCAGTGTGTTTACTGTGTTTTTTTCTGTATTATGTATACCGTAAATTAAATTAATAAATCAATAAATCAGTATTTATAATGATAGGGTGAAGCGATGTCATACTGTTTTAATGATACAGTCTTCTGAGCTTTTTAAAGTTTGTCGAGATGTCCTCCACAATATATTGCGGAATCATGTCAGAATGGATAGAAAAATAACCGAAAATGTTAACTGAGATTCGACGTTCTGCCATGTTTGTTTCGTGGGGGGGGGGGGGGGGGGGGGGGGGGATATTCAACAGTGCCGTAGGCATAAAAGCGGAGAGAAAATTTCGACCGGATCGCTCCCCAAGTTTCTCACAGCTTTTGTAATCGCAGTATTGTACTTCTGTTTGAGTAGCCAAGGGTGTAAATAGAGGGTCTCGAAGGAATTTCTATTTTGCACGAAATTTGAAAACCCAATCACTAAAATGGGGGTGTGGTGGCGTTGCGGTAACCGGTTCTCGTCAGATCACCGAAGTTAAGCAACGTCGAGGTCGCTTAGTCCTTGGATGGGTGACCGACTGAGCGATATATTCGGACTCCCGCGTTGTGTCTTTGGGCAAGGCACTTAACCCCGATTATCCACATGGGGGCACGATGACGCCGTGTACTAAGGCGTACTGCACGTCGATGGTACGCATGTCGTCAACCAATCTAACCCTGGCTGTGCTGCAGTGCGCAGTTACGATGTTCGGGAGCTGGCAGCTGCTTTTCGTTGTTCGGTGGTTCTCCCCGGGTACTCCGGCTTCCTCCACCCGTAAAACTGTCACCGACCGATATGACCTTGGCCGTTAAAGTGTCGTTCAGCCTTAATAAATAAATGAATAAATAATAATCACTGAATTCGATTTGAGCAGATGTTTTCCGATGTTTATCGAGGCTGAAAATGAATTCAGTGAATGAGCTTTATAAATTTTGTATAACATACGAAGAATTTGATATTCGTTTTATCAGAAGATCTTCTAAGCAACATACAAACAATGGACAAAATGATGTGACAAAAAATTATGCATCGCCTTTATCAAGTATTCGTTGTATTGCAGGTGGCATGGAGGAAGGAACCGTACGAATTCCTACTGACCACTGAGACCAAAGCATTGCTGTTATCAAGTATTTTGTTTTATTACAGGTGGCGTGGCGGAAGGAGCCGTACGAATTCCCACTGACCATTGGGACATTAGTATATGCTCAAAACGAAGGAATGTCTGTGGAATATATTGAAAGCTCTGATGAAATCACTGAATGGAATTTGATTATTAAGAACGTTCAGCTTGAGGATGCCGGATTATATGAATGTCAGATAAGCGCAACAAAAATATATGCAAAATATATATATTTGGACGTGTTGGGTGAGTATACAATTCTGCCTGTTTTGTTGACAATTTCGCACTAATACGGGGGAACAAAACGTTAAACAGAGTTGGATGTATAAGGGGTATTTTGCGCCATTTGTTGCCACTTAAAGTGGATCGTGTATTTTCGTAGCTTTTGTCCGGTCAACTCTTTTTGTTTAAAATAGCAATCACCTAAACAAACCTATTTACTACAAAATGGAAAAATCTAAATTATATTTCTTGGTAACCCCAGTTGGGGTGTGACACTTCGGGCCAATAAGGGCGTAGATTGAAATCATTACTGTTCATTCTTAGCAATTATTACACACCTGTTCTATGTAATCACTGGGGACGCGGTTGTGTGGCGGTAACCGGTTCTCGTCAGATCACCGAAGTTAAGCAACGTCGAGCCCGGTTAGTCCTCGGATGGGTGACTATCTGAGCGATCGATTTGGACTCCCATGTTGTGTCCTTGGGCAAGGCACTTAACCCCGATTGTCCACATGGGGGCACGATGACGCCGTGTACTAAGGCGTACTGCACGTCGATGGTGTGCATGTCTTCAACCAATCTAACCCTGCCTGTGCTGCAGTGCGGAGTTACGATGTTGGGGAGCTGGCAGCTGCTCGTCGTTGCTCGTTGTTCCGGGTACTCCGGCTTCCTCCACTCGTAAAACTGTCACGGTCATGATTAGCCATTGTGCATAAGTATGTGACCTTAAACACCAATAAATAAATACATAAATATGTAATCCCAATCTACAGCAACAATAAACCATGCGGAAAATGAAAACGGAAATTGTTGACGGTCTATTTTATTTTTAAATAGAAGCGAAATTTCACTGGAATTTTCTACAAATCGTGCACCACCGCAATTACAATTTGAATCGCTAGCGACAGCTGAAAATCGTCTCCTGGGTTCGAATGTGTTCTATGTGCCAGTAGGCACATAGAACACATTGGAACTCAGGGAACGAAATAGCAACACCAGTTCCCCTCGCAAATTTGGTTGGCGATAAAATGTATTCTTTTTGTTGATACTTGTCAAGTAAATTGATGAGTGTCCTTCTAATAATTGTTTTTGAAGACGTGAAGGCGTGTGATAAACACAGAACGACACGCGTGTGTGAATGGCTTAATAGATATGGCACTTGTGCCATCGCGGAAGGATAAACCAGAGGTCCGTGGCCTCTCGTTCTATCCTTCCGCGCTGAAACTCATGCCATACGATTAACCCATTCACACACGCGTGTCGCTCCGTGTATTTGTTATTATTTTGGCAGATGCTTGTTGACCTTCAACTTTTGTTTTACGCGATTTTTTTTTTTTAAGTTTGAGATATACTGAGCTTAACTAAATATATCTCCCGTAACGGAAATGGGCGAGGTTCACTTTTTGCTGCAACAGCACTCTGAGTTGTAAAAATAGTGTCAACATTGCCTCATCAGTATGAACAGTTTTACACTGAATGATAAAGTTGTGGAGTTTAGGGCACTTGGGGTTAAATACACGTAGCCGTCCCCAACCCTTCATTAAATCATTAATAGGGATAACGTGGACTTCCCAAATGCATTTCGAATTCATCACGAGAAATAATATGCCAGCATCATATCTGCAACATGATCCTGCTGTTCGTGAGGAAACGACGGCCTTTAATGGTGAAATTTTATCGCTGATCAAGTAAACAGATCCATGGCTTTACGACAACTACCGATATTAGTTTTCGTTTATTTGCTCATGTTTCGTTATTTTTCTAAAACAATAATTATTTCTCTTGTTAATATGTGTAACCTGCCTCTCCACAGGTGTTATGTTTCTCGAATAAACTATTCTATTCTATTGTATCTCATAAGTCTTTCGTAGTTAGTCTGTGAGGAAACATTTGGTCTCAACACCCAATCCAAACGTCCCTTTGAAGGTGTCAATGCATCTCATATCCAGGGACGCCGGTAGCTCTCCTTGTTTTCGGACCACACAATGCCCTTCCCAGGTTCGTCACTCAGTTTTGTACAATGATTTATTCTCGAAGTAATGCTAAAATACACACCAAATCCGTCCGGGGAGCTTTCAAAATTCAGTTGGGAGAGTTCGTCATCTCGTGCCTTCGGCCTTCGAGACATACATGCTTCGGCATGTCATGGCACGGACACTAGTGCAAGTAAATGCCCTTTTTCCGGGTTGTGACATAGGGCTGCACGGTATTTCGATAAACCGATATATACCGGTTTTCAAACCAATATCGATTGAATACCGGTGTAATTTCAAAAATATTGGTTTATAGTCACTATTTATTTACCCACAATTTAATTTTCAAGATGTCTTGAATTAACTGTAGCTCAGAATGAATAATATATCGCTTTACCCAAGAAATCTTCCGCATGTGCCCACGTAATATACAAATTCAGCAGTTGAAAAAATAATTTTCAAAAATGTCAACAAAACTATATCATGTGACCCCTCATTGGAACGAGCTCGTTCCAATGAGGGGTCACATGATATTGTTTTGAAGAAATTTTTGGAAAAATTTGATTTAAAATAATAAATTTTGATATCGTCTGCGTTGTGTAATGGTTTTTCGAACCGCGCCATCAAGGCATACTGATTTGTTCCGACTGTGATGCCTCAAGTCTCGATTGTGGTACTTTTGTTCAGATATCTGAACAGTTTTTCGATATACCAGTATACCGCGGTATTTTTTTGAATACCGATACCGGTATTCTGTTTTGAATATCGTGCAGCTCTATTGTGCCCCCCCCCCCCCCCCCACACACACACACACCCCCGCCCTGAAGTGCTTCCGACGCCTCTGCTCATACAAATGAAGAGGTCCGGATGATAAAGTTTGAGCTAGATAATACCGTTAAACTCTTACCATGACAAGTAAATTCCACAAAATCAAGTCAACATGCTTGCTGCAAAAAATAGAAATATAACGAATTATATACATTACAACATTGATCAGTTAGTTGTCCAGCACGCATGCGTTCAATGTTTAGAAACATTTAGTTACACCTGCAAATCGCATCCCGGATGTTAAGATAGCTAAATACCAAACAGGTCTGTAGCGCTGATCGAGTTTGGGGGTAAATGACGCAGCCAAATCCAGGAAAACACCACACACACAATCTTATATCCAAATGTTGTTACCCTTTTTTCCTTTTAATCTTCCAAAACAGCACCTCTGACATTTCATCATAACGTTTTGAGGACGATGTGTATTTGATGTTTTGAACAACGCAAGTGGGAGAAACAAAGAAAAGATTTTCAAATCGATGTATGGGGAACATATCCAATTTTACCTTCAAATACATCTTTAAAAACACAGCTGTGTCTCTAAATTTGATGGCCGTCATTAACTGCATCGACGTTGCTTAACTTCGGTGATTTGACGAGAACCGGTTACCGTGACGCCACCGCGCCCCCATTGATGCGTTAAATGTCAGTCTTGAGATACAACAGCGTTCACATCTTTTTTCTGGTGACGGTCGAGACTACAAAATCTACAACAGAATTTTATAATGTCAAGCAGCTGCACGTGTTGCTTGTGGCACACGACGTTGGTTTGCATTGCTAAATTATGCTGGAAATGTTATGCTCAAGATTCTATTACTATTACGCAGCCATGGTCTCCATTATTGTAAGTTTTAGTATAAGAATTGAAAAGGATTATCTGTCGGAGTACGGATGTGAAATGCGCATGTTCAGTTTTTTGAAGTGCGTAGAACTTCATACAAAACTTAGCAGGCATACCCATCATGCATACTGCCATTTAGTAGAGCTGAAACGGTTAACCGATTAATCGATTAACCGATTATCAACATCTTGATCGATTAACCGTTGTCTTAAACTACTGTATTATATGGATTAACAAGGGAACAATCTTGCTCAAAAAGGCAAACATTGTCACAGTGACTTGCATCAATTATTATGAGACAAATTAAAGCATGCAAGTTATGTGCAGACATATTTGTTCACTTAGTTTAAACAATATTTATTCAAGATAATGTTATATGTATACATTGCATAGCAGTACAATAGATTAACAAAAAAGGAAGTTTTGCTAGCAGTATACGAGATAACAGCAACAGTGATAATTAGATTGGTAGATAAACTAGGATTCGACAGGAAGCCTTAGGCTTATGTGAGTCGTCTCCTACGTTTTATAGAACTTTTCGTAAAGATGATGGCAATCATAGGTAGTAACAAATGGGGGTGAGCACTAGCGGGCCAATGAATCTGGTTGAATCTCTGACCTTGGACAAGCGCACCACCGGCCCGCGTCATACTACGTGAGCATTCTAGATGCGTACGCACAATCACCTGCAACTACATAATGGCTCACTTTCCTTTACATCAGCAAGTGCAGCTGGGGAGTGCCGACAGCTCATCAGAACAAAAAATTGAAAAAGACAATTTATACTAATTTCATGCTTAGAATAAGTTGACCAACAGGCTCAGTCCCTTAGCCAGCGATATACGCGATTGTCTGAACTACACATTCGGGAAATCAGAAGTGGTCTAACCGATAAAAAAATAGATGAATAAAAAGAAGTCAGATAGTAAAAAGATACAAGAAGAAGAAGTAAAATAAAGAAGAGGGAGAAGAAGAAGAAGCCATCCCGAATGCATGGTGCATTGTCTTTAAATAAAGTTGAATAGAAAATAAGGTCTTCAAATTAAGAAACTCTATTAACAACCAGATAGTAAAATTGTGGTACCTTGCCTTAATCGTGCGGACACCGATAGAGGAATTGTTAATGAAGATTAAGCATCTTCAAAAAAAAAACAGATGTCATCACTCGTCAGAGGAACTGGCCACTCTGTAAGATGAAGTCTTGTACTATATCAAAAATTAGCCTGTTCTCCTTGTTACTGAAAAATTCTGAGCCAAAAAGAAGTGTAGTAGTATCTATAGTGAAAGGGAGTAAATTGATGGTTCTATTGCGTGCGTTAGGAAACAATGGACAATGAAGAAGGAAGTGTTCTGGAGTCTCAAGTTCACCACACTGACAAAAAGGACTAGGTGCGAGATGATTATCATGTAAATGGGCATTAAGGCTGCTGCAGTGTAACCGCAGTCTACAGTGGTAAATTTGAGCCGCGCGAGATTTCGCGCCACTGTAAAATGATGGTGGTCGAAGTTTGCCACCATTCAAGAAGGTCTTAAAAATACTCAGTGACGAATTCTCGCGAACAGATAAAGGCAGGTTATTCCACTGATCAGTTACATTAGGAATGAAAGAGGATTGGTATAACTGTGTGCGACAAAATGGAACTCTGTGATTTTGGCGCGTTCGAATATTGAGTGATGAGTTTATTGAGGATATGAGAGGTGGAACTTTATTGGCAATATGAGGAGGTGTTAAGTGGTGATGCATTTTAAAAAATTGCACGAGCTTACGTTTTCGGTGTCTTTCTTGTAGAGTGTCCCAACATGTTTAGGTGTATAATAAAGATTTACTAGCACTAATTGTTGCTCCTGTAACTAATCTTGCTGCACCGATCTGGATTTTTTCCAAGTCGGCTACTTGTCCTGACGAACTATCCCAAACAGTATCACCATATTCCAGTAAAGGTCTGACAAAGGCAAAGTATATCTTTTTCTAAAACATGTCTATCAAGCTCGAATTTGTGTTTCCGCAACAAGTCTAGTCGAGACTAGGCTTTGGAACAGATATATTCAATGTGATTGGTCCAAGTACAAGTTGTATTTAGTACAGCTCCTAGGTGCTTATGAGAATTGACTTCACTTATTTGAGCACCACCTAAAAATAAGGGTGGGTGGGCAGTTGGGTTCGTTTTGCGCGATATAACCATACTCTGAGTTTTTGGGGATTAAATTCGACTAACCATGTTTTTGCCCAATGCTCAATTACAGCTAGATCATGGTTAATTAAATTCGAGGCGTGGTTTGGATTTTGTACAATTAGATATAACGAAGTATCTTCTGCAAAAAGGCGTATGCTACTGAGTAAATTTTCGGTTATGTCGTTGATGTAGATAAGAAATAGTAAGGGCCCTAGTATAGAACCTTGAGGGACTCCAGCATTTATAGGGCGCCACGGGGAAGCATCTGATCCCACAACTACGCGTTGAGATCTATCTGAGAGGTACGATTTTAAGAACAGCAACAATTCACCCGAGACACCAATACTCTCCAACTTATGAGCGAGACCAACATGTCATACCTTGTCGAAGACCTTACTGACATCACAAAAAAACAACCCTAACTTCTTTTCGTTCACCGAGCGCTTTACAGAATTCATCATATATATCAGTTAGCTGGAGGACCGTAGAATCACCTGGTGTAAAACCTGACTGAAATTGGCTAAGAGCGCTCGAGTCTTCCAGGAATTGCCATAGTCGTTTAAAGATACATTTTTCAAAAACTTTACCAAGGTTACTAATCAGAGATATGGGACGATAGTTACTGACTAAGTTCGCGTGTTGTTTTTTCAAAACTGGTGAAACATTAGCCCTTTTCCACAGCCCTTGTTCACTTGCATTGTACTATATCAGTAGCTGGAAATGGTCATTCTTATCTCTTTGTCTGTTGCAGACAGCAGACGATACTTGCAAAATAAATTTGTTGAATTCCTAAAAATTTCCAATTTTTTCTCAAAAACATTGCTTATGACCCCTCATTGGAACGAGCTGAACGAGCTCGTTCCAATGAGGTGTCATAAGTTATGTTTTTCAGACAAAAATTGAAAATAAAATAAAATTTGAAGGAGATTTTTATATATAGAGCTTGCCGGTTTTGTTCGTTACTTTGGGTAAAGGGTTAATGCTATAAATTATCAACGGTACGGCAATAATTCAGCTACCTACTAAAACAAGTGATTAATCAGTTAACCAAGGTTAATCCATATGATTAATCGATCAAGAAAACCCTTTAACCGTTTCAGCTCTACCATTTAGCAGCAGATAATTTATGGCAATTGTTATGCGTTTACCAGGTAATAAAAATCCCCATCAGCAAAATTTTAATTAATGAAGCACCGGGTTTTACCCGATGCTTCATTAATTACATTTTTGATGATTATTCCTATAATTAGTGATTGTAATCTAATATTATTGCGTTCGTGGAAAAATTGCTCACCCGTGGAAAGTGATCAGTCCACGACAGCTGTACTGTAACAGACCGCCTGCAGCAATAACAGTTTAAGTCAACCGTTGGACACGCCCACAACTGTTATTTAACAAATGAGCGGGACTCAGCAAAAAACATTCACACGATAAAAAAATATTCATCGAGTTATGAAAAATTCACCTCGACCAATCATATGGAAGCAAATTGGATATCATTAAAGAAAACTAAATTACATTCAAATGAATGTTGAAAGGCATGTTCCTAACTGACAAATGCTATTTATTTTTACTGTACAAGTAAAACAAAAAACACGACATGAATCTAGATTTCCGACAAATAATCAGGCTTGTCGTTCTGAGACGAGTATTTGACCGCGGTCTCAAAAGTTCCACCTTTTGTGTAAATAAGGAGAATTGTAAATTACCACCAGGAAAACCTTATAAGCTAAGGGGTTCTGAAATCAGGGTAGTACAATAAATCTAATGAAAACATACCGAATTTCTTCTAACCCTTTGAACCCCGGTGGTATCTTCCGTGTCTGTTCAATGGAAGCAGTTGGAGGAGTCCGTTTTTATTATTTAGGGGTAGACCACTTAATATTTTCAATGTGCATCCTTGGGGCTGCTCGTTGAAAATATTGATTGGTCTATCCCACACTTTAACTTAGCAGCCATCTTACTGAATTAAAGTATGACGTGTGTTTCTAGACTGGAAAGGTGGTCTCTCCGTTTAAAGGCTTAAGCGTCTAGGTAATTTATCGACGTTCTACAACACTACACTTTGTAAGTCTAGTGGCTTTGTGTCGATTTCTAACCATGTCTTAGTTACCTCTAGAGGCAGCCAAGACTTGATTAGAAACCACGATCAAGGCAATTTGAATATAGTCCACAAGACCTCCTCTTGTATTTATATCCAAGTACCTGTCCTGAGACCACAAAGTTTGTCAATGTTGGATAAAGACTGTTGGTGGTTAATAGTTTTCAGTGAATGATATTGAATGAAAGCGTGTGTTAAAGCATGTGCATAGCCAGGACTCTATAATGGGATGTGCTCAAGCCATTTTTTGGAGGTGAGGCAATCATGATATTTGGAAGGTCGTTGTAGAGAGTCCTCTAGTCTTAACTAGATATTACCCCCTCCTTCTACCCCCTAGAGAGAGGTGGGACGAAGGAGTAACGGCCGGATGATCCTTGTTAGAACTAGGCTTCCTACGAAGAAAATTTTGCAAAGTACAAGGCTCCAAGATCAAATCTCGGGGATTTATAGCATTATAACCCTATATTGGAGGCCATTCAAGGCTCTAGATGTTATGTGAAAGTTGCATTGCGCTAATGTTATGGGTCAGCGAAAATGTTTGGTGGGCAAGGCCCTCAGCCCCACTCCTCCTGGCTACGCCACTGTGGTACAGAGGTTTTCTATCATAGTTACTTTTATACTATGAATGCATTCGCTCTCCTGAAACTTTCCTCTTGAGAACGTTAGTCGCCCTCCTGTGATTTTCAAAACGACAGGTGTGGATAATCGCTACCGAAGGAGGAATTAATTTACAAGTCCGTATTCACACACGCACAAATTGGATTTGATGATTTTAGAGGCAACAGTACATAGATATACTATTTCTTATTGAGAACACATCCACGTATATGAACATGGCATCTATACACGCGTGACCTTTCAGAACTGACTTGAATTATTTCGCAGCAATACCAGAGAAATACCCAAGAGACATGATAAGCTTTCATTGAATTGAAAATGTAGATTCAACTTGAAGAAGATACGTTCACTCGAGAACAGTTCCATCAAAAAATATATTCTTTTATGATCGCATTCTTTTGACTTATTTGAATTGCCTTCACCAAAATATGTTAGTGCGCGTGGCCATTTGGTTTCAGCAGTGAACTGTCGGAAGCTGGGAGAGAATAATATTGTGAGTGAACTCTCAAAACTTATGTAATAAAGTATAATTGTATTAATGTCCGTCTCTTTTTCATTCACACGGACCCAGTAATTCCTGTGCATAGTAATGGGCGTAATAAAATGGCAATGTGGGTTGGTGGGTGTATGCATAATTATGAGTTCTTGCGTGCTTGTCTGTGCACCTTGATAGTTTACAGTGAAAATGACGGCGGGAAGGCCACCAACCATTGCCGTTACGTCTACCGTAAATATAACGGTAGAGACTGTTACTACTACTTCATCATGTGGAAAACTTAACGAGGAGTAAAGTTGTTTCTTTCAGAACGAACACATTCAACTCCTTAAATCCATTCCGAAAGTTGCCTTGTTTTAGAAGAGTCAAATGTTAAGGTCGACTAATTAATATATTTAACCTGCAGCCAAATTTTGCCAATATTTTTGTTGCAGAATGGGAGAGAGGTGCTCTTGCTAAAGCAAGAAAACAGCCATTATGTTATCACAGGTTCCAAGACGACATTTTCATCATATGGCCCCATGGCCGTGATGACTTCAACGAATTCTTGGAAATCCTGAACAACCACGATGAATCCATTAAATTACAGCCCTGCATTTCAGAAAATACCATTGATTTTCTGGATGTGACTGTATTCAAGGGCCCTCAGTTCCGGCATAGCAACGTACTAGACACAAAAGTCTTTTTTAAACCGACCGATTCTCACCAACTTCTCCATAGAGCTTCTTACCACCCACCCAAACTATTCAATGGGTTGGTAAAATCTCAAATCATTCGATTCCATAGAAATTGTACGAACAGAAGCGACCTCAATCACGCATGTTCAATTCTTTTCAAAACACT
>CM062293.1:91815028-91856419 GCA_031216915.1 Pictodentalium vernedei
AACTGAGTCAGGATTTTAATTGGCATAGCCATGGAGTACCTATGCAGCCTAGAGGGCTGACACTTGCAAACGCTGGCAAATCGTAATGTTCTCCTCGGGTTAAAAATCATTATGACTGTAAACATTGTGTCCAAAATGCGATATTATATAATTTATATTGAATGATCCCCCCCCCCCACCACACACACACACACAACTCGGGCCTTGGGCATCTTCAGAATTCCACCCCCCCCCCCCCCCCCCCCTTTGAGAAATGAGAATCCTGTATCCCCCACTGTGTTCAAACTTCAACTGACTGTTGGTGGACAGATATTTTGGCTGACGGAAAAGCCTTTCAAAATCATATAAATTGGCATTGAGAGAAACATTACGCCATCCGCGTAACCCCAAAACTTTGTGGCGATAAGTATCTTATATTCTTTAATTAAAGTTTAATTGATTTCGCGTTTACAAAATTTAACCGAAACTTTGATACCGACAAGACACTTGGACAGTATTTCCTGGAGGTGCAGCTGCGTTCTCAGTTTCAGCCTTTGATAGCATACATTGTTATTTGGCAGACTGGCAGAATGTTATAATTGCGAGTGACCCAATGAGAGCTTGTCGGTTTCATTTGCAATTACCCGATGAGAGAATAGACAGATATTGCAGAGATCAAAGACGCTGCCGAAATTCCTGGAGCACGTGGGGCGTGGATGTGTGTCCTAGTCCTACATGTAGTACTGTACATAAGAGCAATTGTAACAGCCGATAACGAATCAAGTGCTGTTGGCGTAACACATAATCTAGGATAGCCAAATAAATGAAATAATCTATTATAATGTCAACTAAATTGAAAACAATTCAAAACTGGGCTAAAGAATATCCTTGGCTGAAATATTCCATCAATGAAAATGGAAGTGGTATTTCTGTGTCGTGCAATATGTGCATAACGCATGAACAACGTATTTGTCACGTACGAAACTTTAACAGGACTTTTATCGACGGCATTCGTGGCAATATCAAGAAAGACAGTGTTGTCAAGCATGCTGCCACTGAGCAACACAAAAGGGCGATAGATCTACAATCTCCAACGACAAGCATCCAGGCCTATCTTGGAACGCCAATCGGGAAATCACTAACAAAGGGTTCTTCTGAGGAGAGAAATAGACTCGTGAAACTTTTTGACATAACCTATATGATGATGAAAGAAGAAATGCCCTTCACTAAGTTTGCACCTATAGTTGAACTTGAGAAAAGACATGGTGTTAATGTTGGGAGCACATACATCAATGACAAGAAATGCAATGAATTTGCTAGCTTTATTGCTATGGATGTTCGCGAAGGAATAATTAAAACTGTTAAAGAATCTGATTACTATTCAGTTTAATCGATGGATCTAACCGACACCAGTGTATCAGAAAAAGAACTACTTTATCTGAAAGTTATGGAAAATGGCAAAGCAAAAACCCTTTATTTCAAAATTAAGTGTATGGAAAGTGGAAAGGCTGAGGCATTGAAGGAAAATCTCCAGGACATTCTTCATGAGTACGATATGGACAGCAAACTTGTCGGATTCTGTTCCGATGGCGCTAGCGTAAACATGGGACGCAAAGGCGGAGTTTCTACTTTACTCATGCAGACCCACCCGTGGCTTGTTACTATACATTGTTTGAATCACCGCCTCGAACTAGCAGCAAAGGATGCTTTTAAGGGAACATATTTCGACAAGGTCATTGAAATTCTATTCTCGTTGCATAACCTGTACCACAGAAGTCCCAAACGTTTGCGGCAATTAAAGGTTTTAGCTGAACTTATGAATGAACATGTAAAAGTCCCCCAGAAAGCCAATGGAACACGTTGGGTTCAGCATAAGAGGAGAGCATGTGAGAGTTTGATGGACTCATTTCCAGTGATTGTATCACATCTTGAGAATATGGCCGAGGACAATGAAACAAAGTCAGACGATAAAGCCAGAATGAAAGGCTACCTAAAAACTCTGAAGTCGTGGAAATTTGTAACCCATGCAATGTTGTTTAAGCAGGTGTTGCAGTCATTGTCAAAACTATCACTTTCCCTTCAGAAAGAAAATACTAATCTTCCAATGGCCATTTCTCTTCTGGAAAGAACATACTCACAGCTAAACAAGCTGAGAGGGTGCAATAATGAAGGGCCCCAAATGAATAAATTACCTACTGGGGAATCTGATGTAGATCAGTCCGGACAGCTCCAGTCTCTCCTGCAGTCAGCCGCAGAGGACCAGAAAAATGTCATTATTCAAGGTGTTAAGCTGGATGTTGAAGTCAACGCACTGAAAGTGTTTGCAACCGAAAGGAATAAATACATAGACAGTATAAATAAATGCTTATTAGATCGATTCGGCAACATTCATACAGAGCCATTGTTCAAATGCTTCAATTTACTGAACACAGACATTTGGCCTGAAAAGGCGACAGTCTTGGCTGATTTTGGGAATGAGCTAGTTGCAGAGTTCACTCACCATTTCCAGAAACTCTTGGAGTCAAAAGGTGTCAATAATGATCAAATGCTAGATGAGTGGGAGGAGTTGAAAGTGTTCACGAGTAGAAATCTGAAGCATTTAACCCCTGAAGAGGTATGGAAATTGCTCCTCACTAAATATAGGAATGACTACCCAAATATTCTCCACATGGTGTTAATTTTAATGGTTCTCCCTAGCTCAAATGCTGTTGTGGAAAGAGGATTTTCTACCATGTTACGGGTCAAGTCAGACTTCCGTAGCACTCTTGGTGATAGTATTCTTGATGACCTCATGATGGTTAGCTTGGAAGGTCCAAATCTTGCAAACTTTGACTCTCTCCCTGCTGTTTCACTTTTCATCGCTGGAAAACCCCGCCGTATGAACGTTCAGCCTTATGGTCCACGACCTGGACCTTCCAAGCGCCCGGCCGATGAAACGATTGATTCACTTATGGCACCTGGGTCTGAAAGTGACACACTTGAACTTTCAGGATCTGATTCTGAACGTAACTAATTTTGACTCAATGCAACCGTTCCTGCCACTGGAAATACCAGAATTGACGTACTGTGTATCGTAACATTATTTTTTCAATTTTAATTAACAGTGGAAAAGCAACACTCCTACAACAGTTTGCAGCAATTTTTTTTCTTTTCTTTTCGTTTTGTTATGACAGTGTCAATCATTAATTTGTTTGAACTTTGAAATTAGAATAACAACTAACGTACGTGAAATTCGTGAACAGTGAAACTTCTTGGTGTTCACAGTGTCTTGTCATTTACATGTACCTTACATGATTACACGAACAGCAGAAAACAAAAAATCTTGAACTGCAAAATTTAATTTTTTTCCCCCAAACATAGGTTAGGACCCCGCTGAAATCAGCTCAACGAGCTGTTGTAATATGGGCCATAACCTATGTTTTTGAGACATAAAATCAAAACCAAATTTGGTGGTACTTTTGTGCATAGCGCAGGTCGGTTTTAGGCATTACGTATACCGCTGGGTACATTTGGAGCTACAGAAGACTACATTGGGTACAGTATTACCTACGATAAGTCGATAACGCATGAACATCACAGCTACAAGCCAACAGCCAGCGGCACTGTGGAATTGGATGTTCTAGTGAACTGATGCAGCGATGGAACATGGCACTATCCTGGCTATCCACGATAACTGTAGAACAGTTCTACAGTTATCGTGGATAGCCAGGATAGTGCCATGTTCCATCGCTGCCTCAGTTCAATGCTTGTGAACCGCTGCCTCCTGGGTTAAAATGAGCTACAAACGATTACACTACACTGTTGTCGTCGACAGCCAGAAGCACAGTCTGTGCGCCCCTCCCCCCCCCCCCCTTCACCGACTCCCAACCCAACCAGCATATAAGTCCTTTAAGCCCAGTTGTCTTTTTACGTTGCCCGGGCCGTACGTAGTGTGACTTGTACAAGCTTGCTTGGCTTGGACAGAAAGTCCATAACATAAGTTTTTGGTGTAGACCGGTTCTTGCAAAGGACGTGGCACACCAAAAAATTATATTACGGACTTTGGGTCCATTTGTGGGGCCGACGTCTCTCGTAGGCCGAATTCTCCGAAATTTGTTGGGCCAACTTTTCCTAGGGTCCAAGTTCTCCTGCAGTTGATGGGGCTGACTTCTCGCGTGGACAGACTTCTCCGAAATTATTTGGATCGACTTCTGACAGGTGCCAACGTCTCCGGGCCGAGTTCGCGATGAACGGATTTCTCCATCAGTTTATTCGAATTTAAGTTTTGATAGCGAATCATGGTTTATGTTCTGTTGAAGTCGGAAGGATCAAGAAAAGCTGCAAATCTGCATGGACGAGTTTACTCAGTTTAGTGAATATAAGGTTAGATTGGCTGTAAAAAGAATTACCCTGAGTCAATGAGTTGTAGAAATATTT
The DNA here is from genome assembly GCA_031216915.1 of Pictodentalium vernedei. Lineage (NCBI taxonomy): Eukaryota > Metazoa > Mollusca > Scaphopoda > Dentaliida > Dentaliidae > Pictodentalium > Pictodentalium vernedei. The sequence continues at coordinate 91,819,424 of CM062293.1, forward strand.
GTTTTTCCAAATTCCAAATGGGTGTTCCCTAATTTCGCGTAGCGATAATTGGTGGTTAAAATTGACCAGTGACTGGTCAATTTTAACCACCAATTATCGCGGCAGTCGGGATTGTTTTAACAGTAACAGTATGATCATTTTACAAATCCTCGTCCTCGAGAATTGTTGACACAATGACTGGACATACCAATTTACCAAAGTAACCAAACTCAAAAACTTATATTGCAGACTTGGGACCCAAGTAAGTTTAGACTGGTAGTACACTAGTACTGTAGTAGGAGTAGGACCCCTGTACTGCCAGTCTGCCAGTACGGCTCGAATGGCTATGGGAGGTAGGCCAGTATCAGGAATAATTAAGTGAACTCGGAAGATTAAGAATATAAATGTTTTATTAAACCTGAAAGATAAACAAAGAAAACAACTGTAGCTGATGCAGCCCTCAGAAAACATTTCAAAATTGGAAACAGAACATTATTATGGACGCCTGGTTTGTCCTGTAAAATAGCTAATCAATTGCTGTCAACAGCTAATCAATTTTCCCAAATGTATAGCAAATCGCTAATCAAAATTTCCAGATTAAATCGAGCCCTGGTTCTAGGTCTATTTATCGAAAAATTTCTAACTAACTTAGATAAAGAGACATTAGTTCCAATCCTCAAGCTATCATGATGTGCATAGGTATCAGATAGCATAGACCTATAACCCTTAATGGTGATAGGCTGCAGATTAATCTCATCAAACAAGTATACTAGAAAGTTTGCTATGTCTGGAATGGAGGGATCATAAATATCTACTGAATGATCCTCACACCACTGACAAAAGACCCTCCACTTAGCAGCATAGTTTAGCGAAGAGGAGGTCCTCCTGCAGTTAGAAATCGCGTCCACTGCGCGTCCTGTAAAATGTTTTCCGTGCAAGAAGGACCGCACAATGGAAATACGTGAAGGTTTAGACCTTGCGGATTGTGATGGAGGATGCGCGATTTCCCTTGCGAAAGAAGATCTTCCCGTTGAGGAAGCTTCCTCGGCATGTCCCACAACAGACACCTGAGTAGATTTATCCACGGTCTCTGTGGAGACAGAGATGCTACCAACAGAATCTTGCATTGCGATTGTTTTATCTTGAGCAATATCTGCTGAATCAACGGCACTGGAGGATATGCATATCCTATCATTCCGTCCCAAGAGATCGAGAGAGCGTCTACTGCAAACGCTCGAGGATCCGGACAAGGTGACACATACGTCTGCAACTGGTTGTTGAGATGTGTTGCAAATAAATCTATCATTGGCCGTTCCCATTGGTAGCAAATCTGATTGAATACTTGCTTGTTGAGAGTCCATTCTGACGGCAACAGGCGACCCCTCCGTGAAAGGGAGTCTGCTAAGACGTTCAGACGACCCGGAATATGACGGATGGAGAGAAGAATCTGATGTTCTAATACAAACAGAAGAATTCTTTCCGTTAGATTGAGCAACGGAATGGAATGAGTGCCACCTTGGTTCCGAATATACGCAACTACTGTCGTATTGTCGGACATAATTTGCACGTGTGCATTCTGAATAACGTCTATCCAATGACGTAGAGCAAGCCAAATCGACATCATCTCTTTGATGTTGATGTGCTTGCTTAGAAACTGCGGATCCCAAAGACCCTGGCACTTCAAATCCGATGGGCTCAGTGTCGCGCCCCAGCCTGTTTGACTGGCATCCGTCATAATTGTAAAACTCGGATCTGGCAACAGCAGTGGAACTCCCTGAGTTAACCACTGTATGTCTGCCCAAGTCTGAATCTCTTGTTTCACTTGGCTTGACAAGAGTATGTCCGTTTCGAGCGAATGAATCTTCACTCTCCAATTCTGAGTCAGATAGACCTGGAGAGGACGGGTGCGTAGCCGCCCCATCGGAATGAGATCCGAGGCAGCTCCGCACAGACCTATTAGTCTCATGAAATCCCTCGCTGACACTTTGTCTGAGTGAAGACAACAGCGAGCATAACAACTGACTAATTTCGCTCTGGTTAACGGCAGACGAACGAGATTGTTGTGCGTCTCGAAGCTCATTCCCAGGTGGGTAAATGACTTGGACGGCACCAGATCCGACTTCTCTTCGTTTACTATGAAACCGAGACGTCCGAGCAATAGAAGCAGATTGTGCATGTCGTTCTGAAGCGTTAACTCGTTGCCGTATCTCTGAAGAATATCGTCCAGGTAAGCCGACGTTACCGCCGACGAATGTGCTCGGAAATGAGTCATTACCGAGTTCATTACTCGAGTGAATGCCCAGGGCGCTAGATTCAGACCAAAGCACATCGCTCGGAACTGATAAACAAGAGGCCCCACGGGGCCTGAGGGCGCTCACCTGATACTGGCCGAGTCATATCACCAAAATAGCAAGGGATTCTGCCTTGTGGTTATTATCAGTTTTTCAACATAAAAGTGTTTTCTCTACTTAGTAACCCAGAGTGTTCATATGTTAGATCCCCATATTGGGTACTCAATAATTTATCTATTTATTTATTGGAATTTAAGGTCACTTTCTAAGGCTACATCATTACAGAGGCATAATTATAATATCAGGTTTGGTCAATCGTTTATGCCTATTACTGCCCACTTTACAGGGCTTTCAACGCAGGAATTGGTTACTGGGCCCAATTTTATCAATAAACCAGAACTTGAACAAATTTCAATTTGCCGCTTCTAAGAAAACTAAAAATCAAATATCAAAAGATTCTGAGAGGAGTATCAGAAAAAAAAGATTTTTTAAGAATATTTCTCATACTGAATTAAGTTATACATTGGGCTCCCATAGGGAACCCAAAAACAAAAGCTTCTGAAGCAGTGGTTTGGGAGAAGATTATTCAACGTTATTCCCATTACCTACAGTGTTAAAAAATGATGACTCGGCACTTTTAGTCCTGGAAAAGTACTTATGATAAAACCAATGGCATTTTTTTCACCATTCCTTTCTCCCGGCCCTAAGGAAGCTTCACATTGTATAAAAATTCTCAGTGCCATGTAGTTCTGGAAATATGGGCATTCAAAAAAAAAAAATTTTTTCAGCTCCTGTAGTTGCCGTGGGGGACAGGAAAACAATTTATGGCATAAATTAGGTATTTGTGACCCAATAAGCCCTCATATCAAATTTGGTTCAAATCGACCTCTTGGTTTGGAAAATAAAAATTTTGGTATAATTTGGGCTTCTACAGTGAGCCCAAATATGAACCAAGGGACTTGGCTTTAACAAACTTCACTCTCAGCCCCCCCCCCCCCCCCCCCCCCCCCCCCCCCTACGAATGCTGTACATCAAATATCAAAAGATTTTGACTGGTGGATCTGAAAAAAAAATTTTTTTTAAAGAATATTGCTCATATTGAACTAAGTTATAATTTGTGCTCCCACAGGGAGACCAAATATGAGCCGAAGGACTTGACTTGAACAACTTGAATCTCACCTCCCTAAGCATACTGTATACCAAATATCAAAAGATTCTGACCGGTGGATGCGAAGAAGAAGATTTTAAAAGAATATACCTCGTATTGCACTAAGTTACAATTTGGGTTCCCAAAGGGAGTCCAAATATGAACTCAGGGACTTGGCTTGAACAAACATCAATCTCACCCCCCTAAGGATGATGCATAGCAAATATCAAAAGATTCTGATTTGTGGATCCGAAGAAGAAGATTTTTAAAATATATCCCTCATATTGCACTAATTTGAACATTTGGGTTCCCATAGGGAACCCAAATATGGACCGAGGAATTTGATTTCTACAAATATGTGAATCAATGTTCCAAAGATGTTATATGTAAAATATGAAAGCTTTTAGAGCAGTGGTTTGGAAGAAAACAATTCTTTATTTTTTTCCCATTGCCTACTGTGTTAAAAAATACTGACTCAGCACTTTTTCAGAGTCCCGAAAAAGTACCCTATGATAAAACCGATAGCAATTTTTTTTTACCAATCCTTTCTGTTGGTCCCAAGAAAGCTTCACACCAAATAAAAATTCTCACTGTCGTGCAGTTTTTGAGATATAGGCGTTTTAATTTTTTTCTATTTTTAGCTCCTGTGGTTCCCACGGGGCTACAGGAAAAAAAATTTCTGCATAAATTAGGTACTTATGACCCAATAAGCCCTCACATAAAATTTGGTTCAAATTGGCCTCTCGGTTTAAAAAATAGAAATTTGGGGTGGGGCCAAAATTTTTGCTCCTCCCATAACATCGCCAAGTATAGACCTACAAACTTCTCTTGAACAAACTTGAGTCTACACCTCAAAAGGAAGCTGCATACCAAATATCAAGTCTCTGCTATTGCTGGTTCTTGAGAAGAAGATTTTTTAAGAATTGGAGCATTTTTGCCCCACCCCTCTGCTCAATATGAGCCGAAACCTAATTTGCCCAAAAATCAAAATGCCGCTATATAACCCCTACTCACATGAAATTTCATTAACATGCGGCCAGTGGTTTGGAAGAAAAAGACCCAAACACCACCTTCACGCCGGACGACGGACGAAAAGTGATCAGAAAAGCTCACCCTGACTTTCAGTCAGGTGAGCTAACAACACCTAGGACAGCGAAGCGAAGATACTTTCTGAACGCCGGATGTACCATGACGTGAAAGTATGCATCCTTGAGGTCTATGCTCGCAGCATAGTCGTTCACTCGAATGCTCGCTCTGACCGATCGAAAGGTCTCCATATAAAACTTTGGAGCCACGATCAGCTTGTTTATCCAGCTTAAGTCGATCACTGGACGGAACGAGCCGTCTGGCTTTGGAACCAGAAAAAGATGGCTGTAGAAACCTGGAGATTCCTGGTTTTCTACGACCTCTATCGCATTCTTCGTTAAAAGAGACTGGACTTCTGATAGAAGTGCGGTTCTTTTCTGACAATTTGACGGAAGCTGAGTCCATCTTGGACTTCGAGTTAATGGAGGCTTGCCTTTGAAGGACAGTTTTAGTCCTTCCGAAATAACCCCTAGCACCCAAGGGTCCTCCGTAATTGATTCTCAATTGCTTGAGAAACTCGACAGTCTTCCGCCCACCGGAACGCGAGAGGTCTAGACCATCACTTCCTGGATCCGCGAGGCTTGCGGTAGGAGAAACCACGTCCTCCGCGACCCGCACCTCGCCCCGTCGGCCTAGGGGCGTCTGACCGGTTATTTCGGCCAGCATAACGGCCCCTAGTCGAGTCGCTACTCTGCCGGTCTCTAGAGTAAGACCTAGAGGACGCATAGGAACCTCTATAGGAACTTCCCCTGGACGAACTCGTCCCGGAAGTGCCTGGCCTACTCCTGTCTGCTGGTTCCGATTTCTTGGAAGCAGACTTAAAAAGCAGAGAGTCCGAAGCTTTCTTTGTTAATTTATCATATATATCAGAAAGCTTGCCACTGAAGAGAAACTCTCCAGAGACCGGAGCGACTCTAAGAGAGTTTTTCACCTTACTGTCCACGCGTGTGGAAGTAGCCAAGGCCGCGTCACGTCGAGCTAACTCCAGATTTGCCACTGAAAGGGCGGAGTTATAAGTGGAAAACGCTATGGCCCTGGACAGAACTCTTAAAGACGTTTGTACGTCTTGAAATTCAGGTCCTTCAAAGCATAATGACAACGCTCTAGTAAGGTGATCTGCGTAGGAAAGAGCGTCTAAACTAGCTCTGTTAGACGATATCGTCGTTTCCATCGTAGACGACGGAAGTGACATAGACGACGGCATGGATATATCAAGGTCTTCAGCCTGGTCGTCTAAACGCAGAGGAACTCTCTGGATGCCCTGACCTGCCGTATCAAACTTGTTCCTTTGATTAATAAACGGCAGCTGTAGAGTAGAAGCCGGTAGGAAGGCTGACCTGCCCGTCTTGTTGGCAAGTTTATCAATAGCGTCATTCAATAACTCAAAAATCCGAGAGACATTCTTGGATTGTGATGGAAATTCCGGGACAATGTCCCTAAACCGATTAAAAAACTCGGTGTCCAGTGGCGCTATTACCCTCCTATCCGGCTGCGCAGCATTTTGGTCTGGTGGAACAACTTCTGGAAGATAACACCGGATGAATTCTACGGCTATTTTATGTTGTTCCGAAAGGGAAATATCCAATTCATCAGAATCCCTTTCGCCATCCTGCCGGACCTCATGTAAATCATGTAAATCTCGGTCGTCCGCACCGGATCCAGCGGCGGAACCTACCGACCCAGCATCTTCTGACATTTCATGTTCCGACAGAGGCTCTGACGGTTGCTGGGATGCTGCGATTAACTTTGCTATCTGTGATAGCACATCCGTTACAGAGGCCTGGGGAGCGGCGGTCTTATTGGTTTTAGCCGCCGGAAGCTCCCTGGACGTTGCATCTTGCATACATCTTTTATGTGAACGTCCGGACAAAGAAGGCCTCGAGTCCCTGGCTACCGGATGGCGTGACCTGGTCGCCGAAGCTGACTGTAATTCACTGGTCACGTAGCCAAGGTGCGGTCGAGTGTGCTGCTGAGAGGATATGGAAGCCTTATAGGTAGCCTCGGCGGACTGCCTATATACCGTAGCCCTCCGAGCGGTGGACGTATGCTCCGACTGCGTAACATTACGGACTACAACATCTGGTCCCAGATGCTGTTGTATGAGAGAGGGACCTCTCTCGCTTGCAGCCCGTGTCGAACTGGACAAGCTAAACACCGGACTGTCAGGCTTCCTCCGATCCATCCTCCTTTCCGTCGTCACTGGGTGTGCACGTGGATGTTTTATAGTGCTCGCAACACCCGACTCTCTGTGCTGGACCGCAACGGATGAACCCGAGTGCTGCCCCATTCGGTGAATGGACGCAACCCCGGTCGAGCTAGCGGACGTCAACCCCTTCGGGCTCCTTTCGGGGAATTGACGAATCTCCATGAGCACTTTTGCCGCTAGCTCTTCGCTTGTATGTGACGACGGAGGCACACTTCTGGATGACATCACGGAAACATCACCCTGTTCTTGTTCCTCTGAAAAAGAGAGTGAAACACTAGAGTGACTCTGAGGAGAAAGAACCGGAATGGACCTTTCTCCAGGAACAACATACCGTGACACACGTTTCCAACGTTTTTCATCCCATTTGAAACACACAGAACAAAGATCAGTGCGAGTACAGAGAGAACAATTAATACAGAGATCATGAGAATCATAGGAAGACTTCCTCCTATTACAATTTGAACAATAATCATTCATAGTGAAATGTAAACAATCAAAGTACTCGCACTAATCCTTGAAAATAAAGATACATAATACAACAATCCATTATATTCATTAATAAATAATGATTTGAAAGAAAAAATTTAAAAAAAAAAAATTTTTTTCAGAAGAGCCCAAGTTCCCAAAGGGAACCCTGAGCCCAATGGATCCCAAAAAAGCCTAAGTGTGGACAAAAATTTAAATTCATTTTGAAAAAATTAATGAGACACTTACGGACAATAATAATGTATCTTACTATGAATGAGAGATGCAGAAGACAAAAAATCACTATCAGCAGTAACTGTTGTCAACCTAAGCAAAAGTGTCAACAAACCGGAAACATGACTCCAGGCACTAAAACAAACATGGCCCGAAATCAGTCACCAATTAAAACACTATCTGATGCAAAACAGAGGCTTCCAGAGAAGAAACTGTAGAACATCAGATGGTAGATGCAGACCAAAACGCCTGAACACCCCTAGGGTGAGGACGTAAACATGGGGAAAAAAACAGAAATAAATCTGTTACCAAGCCAAAACTCCCAAGAAATTTTTAGTAATAAACATTACAAAAATTAAGCCAAAACATGGGAGAAAAGCTAGGGGGGAATAAGGAAGGTAGAGAGGAAACACTGATCAAACAATGGTACTTCATAGCAAGAATGATAACATCAGGGCCATGCCTTGAAAAAAGGCAACTAGAAATAATTTCATAAAATAATTATAAGTTACAGCCCTGAACATTTTCTTGCACTAAATATTTTCCTCTCCTCCTAATGTATCCTCTTTATTTCCACCATTTCACTCATGAATATGTGTCTGGCATCATGAAAATTGAGATTTGGAAGCACAAATAACAGAGAAGTGTGACTGTTTTGAGGGCCAAACTAAGAATGATAGTTGGCGCCAATTTCGGGACTTCCTCGACACTGAGCATGCGCAGAGGAGTCGATGTATGGAGGGCCATATAGGACATGTATATTTCGGTTTTTGATGCAAATTTTGGGGATTGGGGGGGCAAAATTTGTGTTTGGCCCTGAATTAAGGAGATTAGCACCAGCTAAGTCTGGGTCATTGGTACAGTATAAAAATATATGCCCACGTTTCTAAGTAAAATACAGAGCAGAATTCTTGGAGTTATGCACAATTCCTTGTCACCTTCCAATTCGAGGTTATCGAGGGTATGACCCCAGTACCTACTGCCACTGCGCACACTCAACCAAGAAGATTATTGACCCTCGCTTCCGACCCTCAAGGATCTTAAGCAAGTAAAGTTATTCTGGTTTCAAGGGATTTCAATCCCACATTGTCTCAGTGCGCTTTCGACACCCTGAAACTTTTCATTCATTCATCCATTTGATAATTCCAGAAGTCTGCTGAAGTCCTGTTCATGCCCAGTCGAGAGCAATGTATTGGTACAACTGACTTGAAATCCCAGATTTTGACCGAAAAATAGTATAAACGTTTTGACAAACTCATGGGGACGTTTGACCACTCTTGGGAACGTTTTGACCAAAAAAATTAGGGGACGTTTTGGTTTGTGTACGTTTTAACCCGCACCCGTGGCCGTACAAAAATTAAACATGTAAATGAATAAACTAATAGTAATGGCAACAACGATTGTTTAAGATTTATGATCAGCTTGTGTGTGTTTGTTCAGTAATTACCCTCAACTACATTTTTTTTATAGTTAGCTTGTTAGTCCATATGCAATTTTTGTTTGTTATTCTCTTTTCTTAAAGATACAAGGAATATTTCTTTTGTGGCCTTGTACCTAATGCCTATATCACGGTTAATGGACCAGCAATTATATCAAGGTCCCCGATATACATCATGTCAGCCAAATAACGTGTGCTTCTCTTCTTCACTGTGAATCACAGGTGCACCTGACGCCTACATCACAGTTAACCGACCACAAAATTGAAAAAAGGTTGCCGATACATTCTAACGCATCTATCGTATCACCAACGTTAGTCTGAATTAAAAGTACCTGCATTCAACAATTCAGCATGCCTCCACAAATGTACCTTATTACGCATGCCAAATACTGATACGATGTCACAATTAAAACATATTACACGCTGTCACAATATAGGCTGAGTCGCTGAGTGGAATAAACACAAGCACCCATACAATAATTACCTGAGAAATTACAGTCGCATCTAATGCCTATATCACGGTTAATGGACCACTAACTGTATCAAGGTCCCTGATGTACATCGTATCAGCCGAATAACGCGCGATTCTTTTCTTCACTGTGAATCACAGGTGCACTTAACGCCAATATCACAGTTAACCGACCATCAATAGTATAAAGGTCGTCGATACATTCGAACTCATTTATCGTATCACCACTGTTAGTCTGAATTACCTAACTGTCTTCAGACGGATACACTCCAATGTCAACAATGACTCACCCAGATCAATGTATGAAGCTATGAATAATGCATAGCTAGCATGTCGAATCACGATTTGATCTAAAATAAACTTAATTACGAGACAAACAGCAGTTATCAGACTCCAGTTCGGACATATAATTGCAGACTGGAATAATATGGGAACTAGTCCTATGTGGATTACACTAAGATACCATGGCCACATAATCCATGGGTTAACAAAACACAACTCCCACGGTTGCTTCCAGTGACTCAGTGGTGCCTGCCCTCACCTTTACTCACAAATGTAATGTACAAAGTGGATTTAGTATACAGAGAGAACAAAGGTTGTTATTGCACTTCACTTTTACAAGTTGTCGGTCCTGGAATGTAGGGTGTTATTACATTCTGTAAATTGCGTACTCGCGAGTCGGAAAAAAGGCCCATTTTGGGGGTATAAAAATGGAGATAACTCTGCAACCAGTTGTCCGATTTTGAAAAGGTTTTCCGTTTTGTAAATGCCATGACCTGCCCTATAATAAAAGCTAAAAAACAATCAGATTCTTGTGGACTGACATTTTGAGTGTCAACCCTACCCCGGGTCACAGTCTTACAAAGACCATATCATTGATTGTCCCAGTTTGTACGAAAATCGTTTTAGTTGTTTTAGAAATCTCTTGTTTTTTACCATTTGGGGAAATTCGCCTGTTCCTATAGACCTTAAATATAAAAAAAAAACCTCGGAACAACCGGCCCCAAAAATAGGCATGGGGCAGGTGATCCATTTTGACTAGGATTCGTTAAATTGAAAAGTCATTCCACCTCGGCATTTTTTTAAGTTGAACCCAGCAAAGGCAGCATGGGACTCTGCGTACACTTTTCAGTGACCACCTTCCATTCGCCTGTTTAAACTTATTTCCAAAATATTTCTTCTGGTTATTACATTACAAAAGCCACAAACATACTTTTTATATTATATCCAGATTAAATTATTTGCAGTCGTGTAAATATTAGACGCTGGTGTTCTCGGTAGACCTCAAAATCGCATCCAAAATGAAAGCACGCTTGCCCGCCGGATATGTAAGATTTACCACCGCAGAAAATGTATTGAAATATTTTTTTAAATGTTATGAATTTTTATTGGTGAAATCATTTATAAAAATACAATTGCGGAAGCGAATACAAATCATCGCATAAATGTATAATATTTTTATATTAGATTATGTATGTTTATATTATTCACGTGATTCCTGAGACAACCAATCATTTTGTGCGTAACATTCACGTCGAATTTCATTCAGGAACAAATGCTCGCTTGTGCAACGTTTCAGTCGAATTTTTAATTTTTATAAAAAAACAAAGTTTGGGCAATAGAGGTGAAATTTAGTTACATAAATTATATTTCCCTTTTAACGGTAATTAGTAGAAAGAAAGCAAATATCAAATCTAGTGGAAGCCGTGAGGTACTGTAAATGAATATGAACTTGATTTCGCGATTTGTTGAGGCTGGAGTCGGACGCCATTGTGAGAGTCGGTTGGTAGCAGGAACCCACCATTTTTTTTCAGAAACACTTTTTTTGGAAATGAATACATTTCTATATTCATTTTCCCATAAGAACTGAGAAAAAAACCCCATACACCCCCCCCCCCCCAAAAAAAAAAAATCACTTTGCTCCAAAATTGAATGTTACCACTAGTACTACCAGTTAGGGTTGACGCTCAAAATTTCAGTCCACAAGAATCTGATTGGTTTTTTTTAGCTTTTTTTATTGGTCAGGTCATGGCGTTTACAAAACTGAAAACTTTTTCAAAATCTGACGACTGGTTGCAAAGTTATGTCCATTTTATACCCCCAAAATGGTCCTTTTTTTCTGATTCACGAGGACGTAATTTACAGTATGTAACAACACCCTACATTCCAGGATGTATAACTTGTAAAAGTGAAGTGCAATTACAACCTTTGTTCGGTTTACTGACGTTTCGTACACGCGATGATTCGCACACAAATAAGACGTTTCGTACACAAAAATTGGACGTTTCGTACATGAAGTGAGCGTTTCGTACACGTGTTTAATTATCTGTTTTAGACCTTGTATTATAAAATTATTATTTTTGTTACATTAAATTAATATTTTTACATTTATGAATATCTCCTGTGAATATTTATGTAAATTTATTCCTGTTTTTATAGATACTGTTGGTGTTTAATTGCATGTTGAATAGGTTGATTTTCCTTGATTTCTTTGATTTATTGTTTGATTTACTGTTTGATTTTACCGATGAGTGACTTGTTTGAATATTGCCGGGATGTTTTTAGGTTATTTTGTTTGTACATGCGATGGCTAATCTAGTCAGCGGTAAATTGCAAAGAGTCTGACCGTCGCCAACGATGAAAATATTGGAGGCCGGTTTGGGTAAAAATGTGGAGGCCGGTTTGGGCCAAAATGTCGGAGGCCGGTTTGGGCTTATTCGAACACGATGAGGAGGAGCTCAGAATCTACAACATACTGGTGGTGTTAAATGACTCCAAATACTGTTGCTATCAATAAAGGGCAAATATCGATAAAATAAAATCAGTTTAGCATAATGCAATGAGGTGATTCGCCGAAAATGTACAGTATTGCTGGAGATAAATTGTCATAAAAACGGAATAAAATTTTATCACTATCAAAGATAGCAATATATTTTATATTGATGTAATACAATAAAATCACATGCAGAATACATCAAACACATAAAAACAAAACATGTTATTTTTGTGTAATGAATTTATTTTAATTTAGTATGTATGAGATTTCAACTAAAATCACCACGTATTTATTGCAAAATAAAATTGTTTCATGCAAGAAAATAGTCTTCTTTCTTTTAAACCCAAAATCTGAAATTAGAAGGAAAACAAGTGAGATATAAAGAGAAAATGCGAAATTAAAATCTGTGTACGAAATGTCCAGGCGTTTTGTGTACGAAACGTCCTAAATTGGCCGTGTACGAAACGCCCGTGTACGAAACGTCCAGCACCCCCTTTGTTCTCTCTATACTAAATCCACTTTGTACATTATATTAAAGATGTGCTTCCACTGTGAGGGTTATAAACGATAGGGTCCTGCAAATATTCGAGATTCGATTCGATTCGATATCAATACCATACGTATGCTTCGAGATCTATCCCGAATCAGTCTCAGGATTCGATTTTTTCGAAAATCTCTCGTACTAACTTCAATTTGTTACATTTCCAACAAAAACAGGATAAAACTGTCATTAGAAAATTCATTCATGTAGGCTCAATTCCTATTTGTTTGAGTAATTGACAATGTTTAATTGTTAGGTAAGGTGTGAATTTGGCCCAGAACATTATCCACAGTTTTGGTTTTTGAAGGCTTAACTTGTTACTATTCACGTTCTTAAGAACGTGAATAGTAACAAGTTAGGCCTTCAAAAACTAAAACTTTGGACAATAGGCCTAGCTGTTTCAGCGACGTTGCTACAGAGAATATTTAGCTCTTGGTGTTTAAGGTGTTCACTCCGTCGCGTAAAGGTCATAACGTTTGATGCAATATGAAATAACTTGTCTTTCAAGATTCGATTCAATGTCGATATCAGAGACACAATTCGATTCAAGATTCGATTCGAAAAGAAATTTGTGATTCGCAGATCCCTAGTAAACGAGCACCCCCCATCAAAAGGAGTGAGACATTCTGTTCAGGAGAAACTTGCTTGCGCATTGAGATAGGAATTTATTGAGGTACAAATGGGGGGAGTCGTTGGTTGGCTCTTTATTTCAGAGCACTTACCCACATTCAGGCAATTAACAGCATTCAATCAAAGCATTTTTAGCTCACCTGACTTTCAGTCAGGAGAGCTATAGTGACCACTCACCGTCCGTCGTCCGTGAACATGGTGTTTGTGTCTTCTCCCAAACTGCTGAACCAATTTAATTGATATTTGAGATAATAGTTTGTTATGACATCACAATTTGATTTTCTTCAAATCAAGTTGCCTCGTCCGTGGGTAGGGCCACACCCAAAAAGTGTGCTGAAATCTTAAAAAATCTTCTCATGAACCAGCAGTAGCAGAGACTTGATATTTGGTGTGCAGCTTCCTTTTGAGGTGTAGACTCAGATTTGTTCAAGAGATGTTTGTGGGGCTATACTTGGCGTCGTTATGGGAGGGGCAAAATTTTTGGCCCCGCCCAAAATTTCTATTTTCCAAACCGAGAGGCTGATTTGAACCAAATTTTATGTGAGGGCTTATTGGGTCATAAGTACCTAATTTATGCTGATTTTTTTTCCCGTAGCCCCATGGGAACCGCAGGAGCTAAAAATAGAAAAAAATTAAAACTCCCATATCTACAAAACTGCACGGCACCGAGAATTTTTATTTGGTGTGAAGCTTCCTTAGGACCAACAGAAAGAATTGGTAAAAAAAAAATTGCCATCGGTTTTATCATAGGGTACAGTTTCGGGACTTTGAAAAAGTGCGGAGTCAGCACTTTTTAACACTGTAGGCAATGGGAAAAACATTAAAAAATCTTCTTCTCCAGATCCAGCAGGCAGAATCTTTTGATATTTGGTATGCAACATTGTAGGGTGGATCTGATTCAAGTTTGTTCAAATCGGCCTCCTGGGTTCATATTTGGGCTCAGTACAGGAGCCCAATTTCGAACTTAGTACATTTCAGGCAAATTTCTTAAAAAATCTTCTTCTCCAGATCCAGCATGCAGAATCTTTTGATATTTGGTATGCAACATTGTGGGGTGGATCTGATTCAAGTTTGTTCAAATTGGCCCCCTGGGTTTATATTTGGGCTCAGTATAGGAGCCCAAATTTGAACTTACTGCATTTCAGGCAAATTTCTTTGAAAATCTTCTTCTCAAGATCCAGCAGGCAGAATCTTTTGATATTGTGTATGCAACATTGTGGGGTGGATCTGATCAAGTTTGTTCAAATTGGCTCCCTGGGTTTATATTTGGGCTCAGTATAGGAGCCCAAATTTGAAATTAGTGCTTTTCAGGCTAATTTCTTAAAAAATCATCATCTCCAGATCCAGCAGGCATAATCTTTTGATATTTGGTATGCAACATTGTGGGGTGGATCTGATTCTATTTTGTTCAAATCGGCTCCCTAGATTCATATTTGGGCTCACTATAGAAGCTCGAATTCGAACTTAGTGCATTTCAGGCAAATTTCTTCAAAAATCTTCTCAGATCCAGCAGGCAGAGTCTTGTGATATTTGGTATGCAACATTGTGGGGTGGATCAGATTCAAGTTTGTTCAAATCGGCCCCCTGGGTTTATATTTGGGCTCAGTATAGGAGCCCAAATTTGAACTTAGTGCATTTCAGGCAAATTTCTTTGAAAATCTTCTTCTCAAGATCCAGCAGGCAGAATGTTGTGATATTTGGTATGCAGTATCCTTAGGGGGGTGGGATTCAAGTTTGTTCAAGCCATGTCCCTAGGTCCATATTTGGGCTCACTGTGGGAGCTTGAATTGTAACTTTGTTTGAAATGAGGAATTTTCTTAAAAAATCTTCTTCAGATCCAGCAGTCGGAATGGTTTGGTATGTGGTGAGTAGCATCCTTGGGGGGGGGGGGGGGGGGGATTCAAGTGTGTTAAAGCCAAGTCCATGGGTCCATATTTGGTTTCCCTCTGGGAGCCCAAATTATAACTTAGTCAATATGAGGAATTTTTCTTTAAAAATCTTCAGATTCAGCAATTGGAACGTTTTGATATTTGGCATGGATCAACCTTAGGGGGCTGAGATTCAAGTTTGTTCAAGCCAAGTCCCTTGGTTCATATTTGGGCTCACTATGGGAGCCTGAATGACAACTTAGTTCAAAATGAGGAATTTTCTTTAAAAATATTCAGATCCAGCAGATGAATGCTTTTGATATTTTTTATGCAGCATCCTTAGGGGGGTAAGATTCAAGTTTGTTCAAGCCATGTCCCTAGGTCCATATTTGGGCTGATTGTGGGAGCTCGAATTGTAACTTGGTTCAAAATGAGGAATTTTCTTTCAAAATCTTCTTCTTCAGATCCAGCAGTCGAAATGTTTTGATATTTGGTGTGCAGACTCCTTAGGAGTGTGAGATTCAGGTTTGTTAAAGCCAAGTCCCTGGGTTCATATATGGGCTCCCTGTGTGAGCCCGAATTATGACTTAGTTCAATATGAGGAATATTCTTTAAAAATCATTTTTTAGATCCACTGGTCAGAATATTTGGATATTTGGTTTCAGCTTTTCTTAGGAGGAGCAGATGCAACTTGTGGAAATCAATTCTCTGGGTTGATATTTAGGCTACCATGTCAGGTGAGTGCCCTCAGGCCCCCTGGGGCCTCTTGTTGTAGGAAATGTCCGTAATGTTGGCACACTCAGTCTCGAAGCTACACAAATCTCGGATCGGAAGTGTCCGCGTGCAGTATTCTGGGATTGTTGGGGCTTCCCCGTAATTGTTGACAAACGTGCTCGCTCATGAAAGTGTTTGTTTTTTGGGTTTTTTTTGTTCAATCTTTGAAAATTCTCAGTTTTCATGTGGGAATTGGATGGATATCAACAATACAAAAACAAGACAAAATCAATTTGTATTAAATATTCTATTCTTTCAAAAATGCAGAACAGCTACTCTCACCTTTTTTAATATAACTGTGATTCAGATCCACTCGATGTCAGCCATATTTAAATCCTGGGTGGTTTGCCCCACTGGTAACCGGGTTTCCCGCCCGCGTGTCCCAAAAAATAGAGGGTAAAAATATATATTTCGGACAAAATATGGTTCAGGAATAATAACCGAAACTGATACCGGAATCCACTCGTTTTGTAAAAAAAAAAAGAGTAGAAACCGATACAGAGAGAAAATTTAATAACCTGCCATTTCCCAACATTTTATTTATTGGTGTTGGATGAGTGCATAAAATATTGAATCGCACCATGCGAGCAAAATTTTGCTGATTAGCTCACACCTGGGAGATCTTGCTTCGCAAACAGTGATGTGAACCCAAACAAAAAATACCCTGATTTAATAATCGGTATTCCGGTGCACCCAGGTGTTATATTCTGAATTGCAGGTATTTGAGTTTGCCAAATCACCCAAGCCTAAAATATGATGTGTTGAATGTATTGAGAGTGAAAGAGTTGAATTTCAAGATTGGGGACCTGCCTATATGGTGGTATCGTGATACGACGAAATTTGGACGTCTGCACCTGTACCCGTATCGTTGGGTTGCCATATCGGTACATATCGGAGTATCGGGATATCGTCCAAAGCCAAGATGGTTGCATAATGGGATTTGAAAGTTTGCATTATTGCATCTTGGTATTTGTTGTGTACACAAAGTATACATGGGAAAACACGTATTGATTACAGTAACTGCATATTGGGTATGCATCGTTAACTTGACAGTTTTATCTGACAGACCTGCAGTATTGCGCGATTCCTTAAGGGGACATCCACCTTCACTTGGTCAAGTTTAAAGTAATTTTCTCCAAAGTCCTATTATCTATTCATCACTATTTACTTTCCCCATTTATCTTTATTGACTGCCCACGTGGGGGCATGGTGCTGCTATGTACTAAGGCATACTGCACATCAATGGTGTACTTGTCTTCAACCAATGCAAAGTCTGCTTGTGTAGAGTGAGTATGTTGTGGAGTTGGCCAGTTGCTTGCCATTGCTCTGTGGTCCTCACCGGGTCCCCGAATTTCCGCCACCTGTAAAAACTGTCAGACACGAGGTGACCCTGGGTGTCAAAAGTGTTAAATCCCAATATATAAATTGAAAATTTTTTACCGTTGTGGTTTTCGCTGTTGAATATCATCTACATTAAACAAATGTTGCAGTATTGTGACTAACGCTATTGAATTTTGAATGCACAGTGCTAGGATTTACAGTCTTCTGTTTGAGATGAAATATATATGATGTGCGAAAATAGGGAAAACACACATTGAATATCTCCAATTAAAATCAGAATATATTTTAGAAACTGTCTATCACCTCATACCTACTGCTCGGGAAAGATGAACGATTGATGAGATAATTACTCCCTGCCTAAACAATGTTCATGCAAAAAGTGAGCCATAAAAGCTATCTTGGATTCTTGAGATTTTTGTTCATCTGTACTGCTGTGAATGCTGAACAAAAAGTGTTTTTTTATTCACAGACATGGGGACAAGAATTTTCATTGGTCAGTTGCCTCACAGTGCCAGAGAGAGGGACTTGGAAAGATTCTTTAGAGCTTATGGTAGAATTAATGAAATCCTCATTAAAAATGGATATGGATTTGTTGTAAGTTAAATAGATAAGTATTGGTCACCATATATTTTAGAAGATTTTTGATTTTTGACAAATGTGTCCTTTAACTCCTTGCAAGATGATTGCAAATATTCATGTCCAGGGCAGGATTTCCAGGCCTTGACAATTGAGGCGAACGGTTGTACCATTCGCCTGGAGGTTACGCAAACATAAAAACCCACGAACGGACGTCTGTTTAACGGTCGTACCGTTCGCCTGGAGGTTACGCAAACATAAAAACCCGCGAACGGACGTCCGGTTAATCAAAATCATAAATCGGTTAACCATTTTTTTTAAATTATCAAAGTCTGAACGTTTGCGGTACGGTATTCGGATAAGTGTGTGAGACAGAGAATTGTGAATCTGCGGTGAATTAGTTCGATTAGTCAGGGGGCAAAATGACCGGGATCGCATCGCAAAATGCAGTGCAATATCCGCACATTGCGATATAACTTTAGATCTATGAATCGCAAAGTGCCAATGCAAATTACGAGGCCGGATTAATTTATTTACAAAAAATCTGTTTAACTTTGCACGCTGTCGCATTCACCAGCGGGGAACCCGGAAGAGTCTCAATGAGTGAATGTCATTCATTTGTTCAGACTCCCTCTAAGAGAGAATTGTGCGGTACACCTGCGCAGTTGTGCCTGTTACCAAATATTGACCGGGATTTTTCAAAGCGTGTGCACGTTTTGGGAAATCTCTGTCAATATTTGGTAACAGACACAACTGCGCATGAGTACAGTTAAATCGATGTCGCAACTATTCATTTGATTCAAGGGATTACTTATCCGAAAATCGAGGTAATTTGAACGTTAAAACTTTAGAGAATAGCATCAACTTTGGAAGTTTCTAATTTGCGGCATCTCTGATATGTTCACAATCTGAGTTGTGCTCGTTGCAAATGATTATCGAGGCGTTCATAAAATTGCTCGCCCCATTTTAAATGCAGGCATGTTTAGGGGGACGAGCGCAATGGGGCACCTTTCAGGCATTGGTCTGAATCCCTAAGAAAGTTGATTCTTTCCTCTCTCATCACATAACGTTTTATGCTCAAAGAATCAAGCAGAATGCTTCTCCTAGTCTCTGAAATTTCAAATGAGAGGGGGACACCTCTCGTGCTCACCCCCAGGGAACCGCTTTGCAGTTTGGATGAAGCTTCTCGTCATCTTCTGTGACTGTCAAGAAAAAACTGCTATGCAAAATTTTCAAAACAATTTGCTCCCTGTTAGTGGATGTCCGGGGCTCTGAATTTCGAGAACTTTGCTTGCAAAAGTCAAATGTATAACACTGGTCAAATGGACGTTTTTTTCACGATGCATCCGCAGTTGGTTCTGAGCATTTTTGTTCAAAAGTTGAAAAAAAACTTTGTTTGGTATTTCTAACAACAGTCTGCTTTCTCTTTGAAAAAATTTTAGTCTTTCGCTAAAAATAAAATCCTATCGAAAATTTTTGTGTGAATTTTATTATTTTAAAAACGTGGCGAAGTTTATCTGACAAAAACTAATGACTTCCACTTCAGATGAATCGCGCATGTGTTGTGACCGGGTCCAGGTCGTTTCGTTCCCAGGACGATTCGTCCTCTACTTGGTGGGACGTTTCATCCCCGTGACAGGATGGGATGTTTCGTCCCCAGTTGGGGACGAAACGTCCCACTTCAATACCAAATTATTGAGAAGATATGGGATTGTTTTTTTTTCATAAATGAGGAAAGCATCTGCTCGTAACCAATGATGGTCACTCATTAATCAACTGTCCTCTGGCTTTTTTCATTGAAAACTGTTGAAGCATGCCAGACTCTGGCATGCTTCAAAAGTTTTCAATGAAGAAAATACGTATTTATTGAATTTTGACTCCTATAATTAAGGTAACAGTAAACAGTCATTATGTACCAGTTGAATAATAAATTAACCCCAATAGTCTAGGTTCCATTGTAATAATGCTGATTTTAATGTACATCGTACCACATCTTACAATATATTGTACTGTGTACAGTATATTCTATGGTTTGCTATATTTTAACAGTGAGTCACCATTATGACAGTGTCAGAAATCCTTGGTTAACCAACAGGTTAACAATAAAAAATTGCGTAACCTTTAAAAAAGGTTAATGAACTCAAAACACGTAACCTATTGACAGGTTAACCAAAATCCTGAATTGTCAAGGCCTGGATTTCTCTTGCAACTGAAATAATGAAATGCAGGTAATTTGGGAATCTTTAAGTTTAACCCTTTACCCAAAGCAGACAATATCAAAATTTATTATTTTAAAAATCATTTTTGTATTTTTTTCAAAAAAGTCAAAACCGTATCATGTGACCCCTCATTGGAACGGGCTTGTCAAGCTCGTTCCAAAGAGGGGTCACATGACATGGTTTTGTTGACATTTTTCGAAAACTATTTTTTCAGCTGCTGAATTTGCAAGATTCTTTAGAGCTTATGGTAGAATTAATGAAATCCTCATTAAAAATGGATATGGATTTGTTGTAAGTTAAATAGATAAGTATTGGTCACCATATATTTTAGAAGATTTTTGATTTTTGACAAATGTGTCCTTTAACTCCTTGCAAGATGATTGCAAATATTCATGTCCAGGGCAGGATTTCCAGGCCTTGACAATTGAGGCGAACGGTTGTACCATTCGCCTGGAGGTTACGCAAACATAAAAACCCACGAACGGACGTCTGTTTAACGGTCGTACCGTTCGCCTGGAGGTTACGCAAACATAAAAACCCGCGAACGGACGTCCGGTTAATCAAAATCATAAATCGGTTAACCATTTTTTTTAAATTATCAAAGTCTGAACGTTTGCGGTACGGTATTCGGATAAGTGTGTGAGACAGAGAATTGTGAATCTGCGGTGAATTAGTTCGATTAGTCAGGGAGCAAAATGACCGGGATCGCATCGCAAAATGCAGTGCAATATCCGCACATTGCGATATAACTTTAGATCTATGAATCGCAAAGTGCCAATGCAAATTACGAGGCCGGATTAATTTATTTACAAAAAATCTGTTTAACTTTGCACGCTGTCGCATTCACCAGCGGGGAACCCGGAAGAGTCTCAATGAGTGAATGTCATTCATTTGTTCAGACTCCCTCTAAGAGAGAATTGTGCGGTACACCTGCGCAGTTGCGCCTGTTACCAAATATTGACCGGGATTTTTCAAAGCGTGTGCACGTTTTGGGAAATCTCTGTCAATATTTGGTAACAGACACAACTGCGCATGAGTACAGTTAAATCGATGTCGCAACTATTCATTTGATTCAAGGGATTACTTATCCGAAAATCGAGGTAATTTGAACGTTAAAACTTTAGAGAATAGCATCAACTTTGGAAGTTTCTAATTTGCGGCATCTCTGATATGTTCACAATCTGAGTTGTGCTCGTTGCAAATGATTATCGAGGCGTTCATAAAATTGCTCGCCCCATTTTAAATGCAGGCATGTTTTGGGGGACGAGCGCAATGGGGCACCTTTCAGGCATTGGTCTGAATCCCTAAGAAAGTTGATTCTTTCCTCTCTCATCACATAACGTTTTATGCTCAAAGAATCAAGCAGAATGCTTCTCCTAGTCTCTGAAATTTCAAATGAGAGGGGGACACCTCTCGTGCTCACCCCCAGGGAACCGCTTTGCAGTTTGGATGAAGCTTCTCGTCATCTTCTGTGACTGTCAAGAAAAAACTGCTATGCAAAATTTTCAAAACAATTTGCTCCCTGTTAGTGGATGTCCGGGGCTCTGAATTTCGAGAACTTTGCTTGCAAAGGTCAAATGTATAACACTGGTCAAATGGACGTTTTTTTCACGATGCATCCGCAGTTGGTTCTGAGCATTTTTGTTCAAAAGTTGAAAAAAAACTTTGTTTGGTATTTCTAACAACAGTCTGCTTTCTCTTTGAAAGAATTTTAGTCTTTCGCTAAAAATAAAATCATATCGAAAATTTTTGTGTGAATTTTATTATTTTAAAAACGTGGCGAAGTTTATCTGACGAAAACTAATGACTTCCACTTCAGA
Source organism: Pictodentalium vernedei (assembly GCA_031216915.1). Lineage (NCBI taxonomy): Eukaryota > Metazoa > Mollusca > Scaphopoda > Dentaliida > Dentaliidae > Pictodentalium > Pictodentalium vernedei. The sequence continues at coordinate 91,841,284 of CM062293.1, forward strand.
TGAATCGCGCATGTGTTGTGACCGGGCCCAGGTCGTTTCGTTCCCGGGACGATTCGTCCTCTACTTGGTGGGACGTTTCATCCCCGTGACAGGATGGGATGTTTCGTCCCCAGTTGGGGACGAAACGTCCCACTTCAATACCAAATTATTGAGAAGATATGGGATTGGTTTTTTTTCATAAATGAGGAAAGCATCTGCTTGTAACCAATGATGGTCACTCATTAATCAACTGTCCTCTGGCTTTTTTCATTGAAAACTGTTGAAGCATGCCAGACTCTGGCATGCTTCAAAAGTTTTCAATGAAGAAAATACGTATTTGTTGAATTTTGACTCCTATAATTAAGGTAACAGTAAACAGTCATTATGTACCAGTTGAATAATAAATTAACCCCAATAGTCTAGGTTCCATTGTAATAATGCTGATTTTAATGTACATCGTACCACATCTTACAATATATTGTACTGTGTACAGTATATTCTATGGTTTGCTATATTTTAACAGTGAGTCACCATTATGACAGTGTCAGAAATCCTTGGTTAACCAACAGGTTAACAATAAAAAATTGCGTAACCTTTAAAAAAGGTTAATGAACTCAAAACACGTAACCTATTGACAGGTTAACCAAAATCCTGAATTGTCAAGGCCTGGATTTCTCTTGCAACTGAAATAATGAAATGCAGGTAATTTGGGAATCTTTAAGTTTAACCCTTTACCCAAAGCAGACAATATCAAAATTTATTATTTTAAAAATCATTTTTGTATTTTTTTCAAAAAAGTCAAAACCGTATCATGTGACCCCTCATTGGAACGGGCTTGTCAAGCTCGTTCCAAAGAGGGGTCACATGACATGGTTTTGTTGACATTTTTCGAAAACTATTTTTTCAGCTGCTGAATTTGCATATTACGTGGGCGGATGTGGGCGATTCGTTGGGTAAAGGGTTAGTGGATGTTTTCATCAGATGCGTTCTTCACAGCACCTGTGACTAAATTTTGCTGAAGAATATCTTCAAAGTACCATGAACACTGTTATCTCAGGGTATTGAGGGAATACAAACACTTTACATAAGTAAAGAAAAACCATTAACAGTAAAAGTACAAAATCTGTGGGATAGAGGGAAGTGGTTGACTTCTTCCTTCCTACAGAGAGTTTTTTGTTGGATTTCTGGTTTTTCGTTTCATTCTAGCATTCGTTTTTATTTTTCCGCTTTTTCGAACTGTCCCTCAGTGAAATGGCCATTTAATTGTTGGGTTTCCATATTTTTGTTGCTCCCCTGTTGAAAATAAATCTGTTTTGATAATGATCACTCACTGTCTGTCCATCCGTCGTCCATGAACATGGTGTTTGCATCTTCTCCAAAACCACTGAACCAATTTAAGTGAAATTTTAGATAATTGTTTGTTATGACATCGCATTTGGATTTTGTTCAAATCAAGTTGCCCCTCCCCCTCAGTAGGGCCACGCCCTAAAAGTGTGCTAAAATCTTCTCATGAACCAGCAGTAGCAGACTTGATATTTGGTGTGAAGCTTCCTTTTGAGGTGTAGACTCAGATTTGTTCAAGAGAAGTTTGAGGGGCTATATTTGCCATCATTATGGGAGGGGCAAGAATTTTTGTGATGCCCCAAAATTTCTATATTTTTATACTGTACCAATGACCCAGACTTAGCTGGTGCTAACTCTAAAAAATCCAGGGCCGAATACAAATTTTGCCCCCCAATCCCCAAAATTTGCATCTAAAACCAAAAGAAATCATGTCCTAAAGGACCTCCATACTTTGCCCTTACTGCGCATGCGCAGTGTCAAGGACGTTCCGAAATTGGCGCCAATTATCATTCTCTGTTTGGCCCTTTATCAGTCAACATCTCACTGATCTTTGTGCTTGTAAATCTCAGTTTAAAGGATGCCAGACACGTAATTATTGGAGAAATGGTGATTCTAAGGAGGATATAGAAGGAGGAGAGGAAAAAGGAGTGACAAAAAATAATCAGGGCTGTACTTAAAATTTTTTATGAAATTATGTTAAGTTGCCTATTTTCGAGGCATGGGCCTCTTGTTGTCATTCTTGCTATAAAGTTGCACTGCTTATTCAGTGTTTCCTCTCCCCTGGTCTTCTAAGTCCCCCCTTGCTATTCTCCCATGCTTTTGGCATATTTTTGAGAAAGATCATTTCTAAATTCTCTTGGGAGAGTTAGCTTGGTTACAGAATGTATTCTGTTATTTTCCCCATAGTTACGTTTTCACCCATGGGTGTATAAACGTTGTGTTCTGCATCTTCCATCAGATGTTCTGCAGATTCTCACCTGGGAGTCTCTGTCTTGCATCAGATAGAGTGTAATTTTGATGACTGATTTCGGGCCAGTTTTGTCAGTGCCTGGAGTCATGTTTTCTGGTGTTTTTACACTGTTTACATTGGCAACAGTCTCTTTTGAGGGGGGCTGTTTGCCTTTGGAGTAGTTTATCTCACTATAAGATACATTATTATTATCCGTAAGTGTTGCATTAATTATTTAATATAATTTTAAAATTTTTGACCACACTTAGCCTTGGGATCCATTGGGGCTCAACGTTACTTTTCAGAAACTTGGGCTTCGCTGAAAAAATATTTTTCAAAAATTATTTTGATTTTCAATTGTTTTTTCATTATTAATGGATCATGTTATTATGTATCTTTGTGTTAGGGGTTTGTGCGAGTAACTAGGACTTGTTGTTGACTTTTCACAATGAAAGGATATTGTTCAAATTGTAATAGGAAGAAATCTTCCTCTGACTTTCATGATCATTGTATTAATTGTAGTCAGTGTTCTCGCACTAATCCCTGTTCTATATGTCAATATTGGGATGGCAAACATTGGAAACGTGTGTCACGATATGTTGTTAGTGGAGAAAGGGCTATGCCGGCTCTTTCTCCGCAGGGTCACTCTATCAGTTTCTATTTCAGAGGAACAAGAACAGGGTGATGTTTCCATGTTATCTTCCGCAAGTGCGCTTCCGCCGTCACAAATGAATACAGAGCTAGCGGCAAAAGTGCTCATGGAGATAAGACAAATGTCGTCCGCTAGCTCGCCCGGTGTAGCGTCCATTCACCGAATGGTTCGGCAGCCGGGTTCGTCCGATGCGGTCCAGGAGGAAATGTTGGGTGATGCGAGCACTATAAACATTCAACGTGCACACCCAGTGACGGCGGATAGTAGGAGAGATCGGAGGAAGCCTTCGAGACCGGTTCCTAGCTCGTCCAGGTCCAGCCGGGCTGCGAGCGAGAGAGGCCCCTATCTCGTACAACAACATCTGGGACCAGATGTTGTGGTACAAAATGTGTCGCAAGCGGAGCACACGTCCGTCGCTCGGGACGCTCCGTTGTATAGGCAGTCCGCGGAGACTGCTCAGGCTTCCTCGCATCAGCGCACTCGACCGCACCTTGGCTACGTGACCGCCGATATTTTACCAGCTTCGCTGATCAAGGATTCTTCGGCGACCAGGTCACGCCATCCGGTAGCCAGGGACACGAGGCCGGTGGACTCCGGACGTTCGCATAGGAAGAGTATGCGGGAGTCACCAGATGCGGAGCTGCCCTCGGCGAAGCAGCGAAAGACTGCGCCTCCGCAGGCCTCGATGTCGGACGTGCTTGTTCAAATAGCACAACTTATCGCAGCATCCCAGCAACCTACAGAAACGGTGTCGGATCGGGAATTATCCGACGTCGCTGGGTCAGTATGCTCCGCCGAAGCATCGGGGGCGGACGACCAGGAGCATCATGAGGTCCGACCGGATGGTGAAAGGGATACGGATGACTTGGAGCTATCCCTTTCGGAACAACATAAAGCTGCCGTGGACTTCATCCGGCACTTTCTTCAAGTTGTTCCGTCGGGCCAGACTGCTGCGGTTCCGGACAAGAGAATTACAGCGTCATTGGACTCCGATTTCTTTGAGCGGTTCAGGGACATCGCCACCGAGTTTCCGTCTCAGTCCAATAATGTTGCAAGAACATTTGAATTATTGAACGACGCTATATTCAAACTTGCTTCCAAAACAGGAAAAGCAGGTTTCTTGTCCGCCAATACTCTCAACCTGCCTTTCATTAATGCAAGGAATAAATTCGATACGGCAGGACAGGGTATCCCAAGAGTTCCTCTGCGTATGGACGACGATGCGGAAGACTTAGAATTATCATTACTGTCGTCTGCGTCTATTCCAACCGCGGTGTTGGAGACGACTATTTCGTCTAACAGAGCCAGTATAGATGCTTTATCTTACGCAGACCACCTTACTAAGGCGTTATCACTGCGTCTTCAAGGGAAAGAATTCCAGGATATACAATCCTCTTTAAGACTTCTTTCAAGGGCAGTAGCTTATTCCACGTGTAACTCCGCCCTTTCAGTGGCAAACCTGGAGTTGGTTAGACGTGACGCAGCCCTAGCTACATCCACACTCGTGGATAGTAAGGTGAAGAACTCTCTCAGAGTCGCTTCGGTCTCCGGAGAACTTCTCTTCGACGGCAAGCTTTCTGCAATTTACGATAAAATTACTAAGAAAGCTTCGGATTCTCTGCTGTTCAAATCTGCTTCTAAGAAGTCGGACACGGCAGATAAGAGTAAGACAGGCACTTCTGGGTCTAATGCGCCCAAGAGAGGTTCCTATAGAGGTTCCGGTGCGTCCTCTTGGTCTTATTCAAGAGACCGTCAAGGCAGCGACTCACGTTCGGGACGTCCTTCGGCCCGGGACAACCGGTCAGATGCCCCGAGGTCGACGGGACGAGGTGCGGGTCGTGGAGGACGTGGTTTCTCCTACCGCAGGCCTCGCAGGTCCGGGAGGTGATGGCTTCAACGTCTATCGCGTGCCAGTTGGCGGAAGGTTGTCAAGCTTTTCACAAGAGTGGGCGTCGATTACGGACGACCCTTGGGTGAGAGGGGTGATTTCGGAAGGTCTAAAGATATCCTTCAAACGAAAGCCTCCATTAACTCGAAGTCCAAAACGGACTCGACTTCCGTCAAATCCGCAGAAAAGAGACGCTCTGTTATCAGAGGTGCAGTCTCTTTTAATGAAGAACGCGGTAGAGGTCGTAGAAAACCAGGAGACACCGGGATTCTACAGCCATCTGTTTCTGGTTCCGAAACCAGACGGCTCGTTCCGTCCAGTCATAGACTTGAGCTGGATAAACAAGCTGATCGTCGCTCCGAAGTTTTATATGGAGACGATTCGATCGGTCAGAGCGAGTATTCGGGTGAACGATTATGCAACAAGCATAGATCTCAAAGATGCGTACTTTCACGTCATGGTACATCCGACATTCAGAAAGTATCTACGCTTCGCAGTCCTAGGGGTGGTGTATCAATTCCGGGCGATGTGCTTCGGATTGAACCTAGCACCCTGGGCTTTCACTCGGGTAATGAACTCAGTAATGATGTATTTCCGAGCTCATTCGTCTGCGGTAACGTCGGCCTACCTGGACGACATTCTTCAGAGGTACGGCAACGAGTTAACGCTTCAGAACGATGTGCAGAATCTGCTTCTATTGCTCCGACGTCTCGGTTTTATAATAAACGAGGAGAAGTCGGATCTGGTGCCGTCCAAGTCATTCACACATCTGGGAATGAGCTTCGAGACGCACAACAATCTCGTTCGTCTGCCGTTAACCAGAGCGAAATTAGTCAGTTGTTACGCTCGCTATTGTCTGCACGCAGACAAAGTCACAGCGAGGGAGTTCATGAGACTGATAGGTCTGTGCGGAGCCGCTGCGGATCTCATTCCGATGGGGCGGTTACGCACGCGTCCTCTCCAAATTTTCTTGACTCAGAATTGGAGTGTGAAAATTCATTCGCTCGACATAGACGTTCTCTTGTCAGATCAAGTGAAACGAGAGATTGAGACTTGGGCAAACATTCAGTGGTTAACTCAGGGGGTTCCGCTGCAGTTGCCGGATCCGAGTTTTACCATTATGACGGATGCCAGTCAAACAGGTTGGGGTGCATCATTGATCCCAACGGATTCGAGATGCCAGGGTCTTTGGGATCCGCAATTCCTGGGCAAGCACATAAACATCAAGGAAATGATGTCAATTTGGCTTGCGTTACGTCATTGGATGGACATTATTCACAATGCTCATGTCCAAATCCTATCCGACAATACGACAGTAGTGGCTTATATACGGAATCAGGGAGGCACTCATTCAGTTCCGTTGTTCAATCTAACGGAAAGAATCCTTCTGTTTGCTCTAGAACATCAGGTTCTTCTTTCGGTCCGTCATATACCGGGTCGTCTGAACGTACTAGCAGACTCCCTTTCACGGAAGGGCCGCTTGTTGCCGTCGGCGTGGACTCTCAACAAACAAGTATTCAATCAGATTTGCTACCAATGGGAACGGCCAATGATAGACTTATTTGCGACACATCTCAACAATCAGTTGCAGACGTATGTGTCTCCGTGTCCGGATCCGGATCCAAGAGCATTTGCAGTAGACGCTCTGTCGATCCCTTGGGATGGAATGATAGGATATGCGTATCCTCCAGCGCCGTTAATTCAGCAAGTATTGCTAAAGATAAAACAATCTCAATGCAAGATTCTGTTGGTAGCATCTCTGTCTCCACAGAGACCGTGGATAAATCTACTCGGGTGTCTGTTGTGGGACCTACCGCGAAAGCTTCCTCCACGGGAGGATCTTCTTTCGCAGGGGAAATCGCGTCAACTCCATCACAACCTGCAAGGTCTCAACCTTCACGTTTTTCCGTTGTGCGGTCCTTCTTGCATGGCAAGCACTTTACAGGACGAGCAGTGGACGCGATTTCTAACTGTAGGAGGACCTCCTCTTCGCTAAACTATGCGGCTAAGTGGAAGGTTTTTCGTCGTTGGTGTAGGGATCATTCTGTTGATATTTTTGATCCCTCCATACCAGACATTGCAAACTTTCTAGTATACTTGTTTGACGAAATCAAACTGCAGCCTGTTACTATTAAGGGTTATAGGTCTATGTTATCTGATACCTATGCACATCATGATAGTTTACAAATTGGATCTGATGTCTCTTTATCTAAGTTAGTAAGAAACTTCTCGATAAATAGACCCAGAACTCTTAGGTTAATTCCTAAGTGGAATTTAGCTTGGGTTCTTCTTAAACTGAAGGAAAAGCCATTTGAACCTCTTGGGACAGTAAATTTCAAATTCTTGTCTTATAAGACAGCTTTTCTCTTAGCTTTCTCTTCTGCTAGAAGAGTCAGTGAGCTTCATGCACTGTCGGTGGATGATTCTCACTATCGTAGTGTCGGGAACACTATCACCTTCACTACTAATGTTGGATTTTTAGCTAAGAATCAGGCTCCTAATAAATATCCGGAACCTATTGTTATTAAGGCTCTTCCGTCTTCAGAAGGGCGTAGGCCTTTACTCTGTCCTGTTGGAGCGTTACGTATCTATAAACAGAGATCTCAGTTTATCAGAAAGGGACGAAAACGTTTCTTTCTGTCTCTGATGCCTAATAGAAAGGACATTTCGGTCCATTCTATTGCTAGATGGATTCAATTAACTATCCGTACTGCTTATGAAAATTTATCTTCTTCTCAGCAGTCTGTGCTTAAGATTTCGGCTCATGAAGTAAGAGCTCTTGCTACTTCTTGGGCTTACGCTAATAGTATTGCTATTACAGATTTAATGAAGGCTGCTTATTGGTCTCGGCCATCCACATTCACGAATTTTTATCTCAGAAATATTAAGTCCATTTCTGGAGACCTGCATTGTTTAGGTCCGTTATCTGTTGCTCAGAATGTCGTCCACTAAACAGTTGCAACTATAGTTATGCAGGCTTTCTGTTCCGGCAGTGACTCCGTCCGGCTGCCCTCTTCGCTCTGGGCTATTTGACCCAGGGCAAGGGGAAGGGGGGGGGGGAGGGTGTTCCCTTAGGTCACCTGCTTTATAGTGAAAAGCAAGGGAATGCCTCCTCCGAAGTCAGTATTTCTGAGTCGTTTCCGGGATGGTTTTAAAGTGTAATATTAATGTTAAAAATTCATTCATGTCTTATTTTTAAAGTGTAGCTCGGTGTGAAGCATTTGTATATGTCAAGTGTCAAACGGGTTTTAATATACAATCCTCGGACACTTTTAGAGAATATAAAGAGTCTCAATTCTCTGGACTAACTTTATTTATTGGCTTACTTTAAAAATAATTAGTATAAAGGGTTATACTGGATGTTAATAGAGAACATGAATGTTATTGTGCTCAATTATGAAGGGTATTGTATCTTTCTAATTTAACATAAAATAAGAAAGATACATGTAAAGCCTAATACTCCTTTTCTCCTTGAGGGGTTGCCTCTATATTATATAGTTGAGCTTATTGGATTTTCCTCTATGTCCTAGGCCCTCCAGCCTTTTTACTATTCAGCTAAGTCTGGGTCATTGGTACAGTATAAAAATGTTAAAAAATTTATAGTAATTTATATATTTTTTATACTTACCAATGACCCAGACGGGGATGGCCCTCCCAGGAGTTGGGAACTCTTACCTCCCTGCTGAGTACATAGCGCTGACCAGGCACTGCCAGTAAGAATGATAATTGGCGCCAATTTCGGAACGTCCTTGACACTGCGCATGCGCAGTAAGGGCAAAGTATGGATGTCCTTTAGGACATGATTTCTTTTGGTTTTAGATGCAAATTTTGGGGATTGGGGGGCAAAATTTGTGTTTGGCCCTGGATTTTTTAGAGTTAGCACCAGCTAAGTCTGGGTCATTGGTAAGTATAAAAAATATATAAATTACTATAAATTTTTTAACTTTCTGAACCGAGAGGCTGATTTGAACCAAATTTAATATGAGGGCTTATTGGAACATAAGTACTTAATTTATGCCCCCAAAATTTTTTCTTGTCACCCCATGGGAACCACAGGAACTAAAAATAGAAAAACATTAAAACTCCCATATCGCCAAAACTACACAGTACTGAGAATTCTTATTTGGTGTGAAGCTTCCTGAGGACCAACAGCATGGAATGGTCCGAAAAAATTGCTAGCGGTTTTATCATAGGGTACTTTTTCGAGACTTTGAAAAAGTGCCGAGTCAGCATTCTTTAACATTTTAACACTCTGGGTAATGGGAAAAACATTTAAGACTACTCTTCTCCCAAACCACTGCTCCAAAAGCTTTCAAATTTCACATATAACCTCTTTGGAAGATTGTTTCATATGTTTGTTGAAATAAAATCCCTGGGTCCATATTGGGCTCTCAATGGGAGCCCAAATGTTTAAATTAGTATAGTATGGTGAATATTCTTTAAAAATCTTCTTCAGATCCATCAATCAGAATCTTTTGATATTTGGTATGCATCATCCTTAGTGGGCTGAGATTCAAGTTTGTTCATGCCAAGTCCCTGGGTTCATATCTGGGCTCACTGTGGGAGCCCGAATTATAACTTGGTTCAAAATGAGGAATTTTTTTCAAAAATCTTCAGATCCAGTTGTCAGAATCTTTTGATATTTGGTATACAGCATCCTTACAGAGGTAAGATTCAAGTTTATTCAAGCCAAGTCCCTGGGTTCATATTTGGGCTCCCTGTGGGAGCCCGATTTGTAACTTAGTTCAATATGAGGAATATTCTTTAAAAATCTTTTTTTTCAGATCCACCGTTCAGAATCTTTGGATATTTGGTATAAGCTTTTCTTACAAGGGGGAGATGCAAATTGTTCAAATCAATTCTCTGTCACCATGTCAGGTGAGCGCTCCCAGGCCCCTTGGGTCCTCTTATCATGCAAATTTATAGAAATGAAAAATTTCAGGTTCTCTTGTTTTTTAGCTCATCTTGACAAAGTCAAGCTGAGCTAATCTCATCGCTCTCCGTCCATCGTCCGTCAACACCATGTTTTGCTCTTCTCCTCCAAAGCCACTGGGCCAATTCAAGTGAAAGTTTGTGTGAGTGATGGTCCCAAAGGGGCATTTCATTTTTGTTCAACTCAGCATGCCCAGCCCCATAGGGAGGGAGTGGGGGAAAATGCTCCAAAATATTTTAAAAACCTTCTTCTCAAGAACCAGTGTGTACAATGACTTGATATTTGCTATGGAGCTTCCATATGAGGTGTAGAATCAAGTTTGTTCAAACGAAGTTCGTGAAGTAATATTTGGATTTGTAATAGGAGGGGAAAGATTTTTGGCCCCGCCCAAAATTTCTATTTTCTGAACCGATGGTCTGGTATGAACCAAATTTGGTTTGTGGTAGTATTGGGTCATAAGTACTTGACCCATGCAAAAACAAAAATTCCGCATCCCCATGGGGACCCTGGGAGCTAAAAATAGAAATATTTTCAAACGCCCATGTTTCCCAAACCCCACGGAACAGAGAGCTTTTATTTGGTATGAAGTATCCTTTTGACCAGTAGAATTGATTGGTAAAAAAAAATTGCCATCGGTTATGTTAGGGTGTTCTGTAATGGGCATCGAAAAAATGCTGAGTGAGCATATTTGCAAAAATTTAAAAAAATCTTTTCTCCAGAACCAATCATCAGAATCTTTCGATATTTGGTATACAGCATTCATGGGGGGGGGGGGGGGGGGGGGGGGGGGGGGGGGGGGTTCATATACAGGAGCCCGAAGTTTTAACACAGGGTAATATGGAGAATATTCTTTAAAAATCTTCTTCAGAACCACCAGTCAGAATCTTTTAATATTTGGTATACATCATTGTTATGAGGGTCAGATTCTAGATTGTTCAAACCAAGTCCCTAGGTTAATATTTGGGCTTCCTACGGAAGCCCAAATTTTATCTTTGTTCAATATGGAGGGTAATTTAAAAAAATATTCTTCAGATCCATCAGTCAGAATGCTTTGATATTTGGTATGCAACATCTCTATGGGGGTCAGATTCAAATTTGTTCAAATCAGATCCCTTGGTATATATTTGGGCTCACTATGGTAGCCCAAATTTTTTACTTAGTGCAATATGAGGAAATTTCTTTAAAAATCTTCTTCAGATCCACCAGTCGGAATGCTTTTATATTTGGTATACAACATCTCTAGGGGGATCAGATTCCAGGTTGTTCAATTTGAGTGCCTAGGTTAATACAGGCCTTGAAATGTTCCAAAATTTCTACCTGTCACACATGACAGGTGGATTTTTTTCTTACCTGTCGCTTCAAATTTTCACCTGAACACTGGAAGCTTGTGTGAATTTATGAATACGTGTATACAGACACAGTACTGTGAAAAGTTGTGTTTAAAATGTATACTACATGTATGTTGTGCTATACCATTCATCAGTGAACAAATACTGTTGGCTTATCCCTGACCTTGATGCTTTGATTTCAGAATCAAATCCTTCACTGGTTATTAACCCATTATCTAACACTAGTTGCAGACGACAGCTCTAGGGCCGGGGAAAAATACTTAATTTGTTCAGGGAACCCGACCAACCATATTTTTTACCACCGGCTCTAATTGTTTTCCCCAAATCAGTAAAACATCCCAACAAATTCTGATGCAAAACACACAAAAATTGAGGAAAAAAATTGTTGACCGACCAACCCTATTTTTTCCGGCATGTTTTTTGAAAAACGAAAAAGAAAGATTCTTTTTTTTCACCCAAACCATAGCTTATGACCCTCATTGGAATGAGCACAATGAGCTCATTCCAATGAGGGATCATTGATCATAGGCTATGGTTTGGGAGAGAAAAATTAATAAATAGAATGGCGATTTTTGTATATTAATATGGAGTCGGTTTTGGCTGAGTGGTGAAGGATAACTGGCCCTGTCATATGTGACAGGTATGATTTATTTTTACTTGTCTCCACCCAATGTCTGGCTGTCAGTGACAGGTGGACAGGTGTACATTTCGAGTCCTGGGTTAATATTTGGGCTCCATATGGGAACATGAAATTTAACTTGGTACAATATGAGGGAATTTCTTCAAAAATCTTCTTCAGATTCACTTGTCAGAATGCTTTCACATTTGGTATACATCTCTAGGGGGGTCAGATTCAAGTTTGTTCAAATCGGATGCATAGGTTAATATTTGGGCTCGCTATGGTAGCCCAAATTTGAACTTAGTGCAATTCGAAGAAATTTCTTTACAATTTCTCTTCTTCAGATCCAACAGTCAAAATGCTTTCATATTCGGTACACAACATCTCTAGGGAAATCAGATTTAACTGCGTTCAAATCAAGAGCCTGGGTTAATATGTGGGCTCTCTATGGGAGCCGGAATTGGCCATTTTGCTGAAGAATTAAAATTTTTGTATTCAGTACCCTCTAGAGGTACTAAGATAAATCCAGTAGTGTAGTGCACCCCCCCCCCCCCCCCACACACACACACACAGGGGAAGATACACTAGTGTATGTCCCCCACCCCACCCCACCCTGTGTATCTCCCCCCCCCCCTCCAATATTTTTTTAACATTGATAACATCATGCATAACGATTGATGGTGTTTATTATTTTTTCTTCTGACATTCTATGTTTGACAGGTTTTTTGATGAAAAAAATTCACTCAGACAAAAAATATTTTTCAATTCAGATCTTTATTGGCAGTCGACAAGCAAAAAATATGTACACATTTTGAAATTATAATAACATTCCATACCTTATAGTGGAAGGTTGATAATTACAGAACAGTTCACTCATCATTGTTATTTAGAAATTATAATAACATTCCACGCCTTTCAGAGAAAGGTTTATATTATCAGAAAAGTGTCTGTCAAAATATTCATATATATGGAAGGCTAGGGGGGGGGGGGGGGGGGAGATACACAAGCCTGTGTATCTTCCCACCCCCCCCCCCCCCCCCCCCCCCCCCCCACCCACATTCACTCATCATTGTTATTTAGAAATTATAATAACATAGCACACTTTTCTGTGAAAGGTTTATATTATCAGAAAAGTGTCTATCAAAATGAACATTGTGGGGAGCACTTTATGGAAGGCTAAGGGAGGAGGTGGGGGAAGATACACAGGCCTGTGTATCTTCCCCCACCCAAATATTCACTCATCATTGTTATTTATAAATTATAATAACATTCCACACCTTTCAGAGAAAGGTCCATAATATCTGAACAAGGTCTATCAAAATGAACATCATGGGGAGCACTTTATGAAGGCTAAGGGAGGGGGGGGGGGAAGATACACAGGTCTGTGTATCTTCCCACCCACCCACATATTCACTCCATCATTGTTATTTAGAAATTATAATAACATTGCACGCTTTTCAGTGAAAGGTTTATATTATCAGAAAAGTGTCTATCAAAATGAACATTGTGGGGAGCACTTTATGGCAGGCCAAGGGAGGGGGGGGGGGGGGAGATACACAGGTCTGTATCTCCCCCCACCCATCCACCCACCCACATATTCACCTATCAGTGTTCTTATTTTTTTAATTATAATAACATTCCATGCCTTTCAGGGTAAGGTCCATAATATCTGAACAAGGTCTATCAAAATGAACATCATGGGGAGCACTTTATGGAAGGTTTGGGGGGCGGGGGGGATGAGGGAAGATACACAGGTCTGTCTGTCTTCCCCCCACCCACATATTCACCTATCAGTGTTAATATTTTGAAATTATAATAGCATTCCATGCCTTTCAGGGAAAGGTCCATAATATCTGAACAAGGTCTATCAAAATGAACATCATGGGGAGCACTTTATGGAAGGTTAAGGGCGGGGAGGGGAGATACACTGACCTGTGTATCTCCCCACCCACCCACCCACATATTCACTCATCATTGTTATTTAGAAATTATAATAACATTGCATGCCTTTCAATGGAAGGTTTATATTATCAAAAAAGTGTCTGTCAGGTGGAGGGGGGGGGGGAGATACCCTATGCGTATCCACAATTCACTATACAATATAGACTGCCAGCTTGAGAGTTGATAAAAATATTGAGTGGAGGGGAAGATACACAGGTCTGTGAGTCTTATGAACAGGTAGATACCCAGTCCCATGAATCTTCCCCAGGTCCCCATAGCACCACTCCATTTGACTTTCCCCTGTATAATAATGCTTTATAACTTTAAATATTTTTTTTTACTCACAGGTGGGGGAGGGGAAGATACCCAGGGTGGGGGAGAGACCCTGTTACACCGGGTTGAACCCGGGTGCTTCATTAATTAAAATTTTCATGATTATTCTTATAATTAGTGTTTGAAATCTAATATTATTGCGTCTGTGGAAAGTGACCAGTCCACAGCGGCCGTACTGTATATTGTTCTGGTGATCTAAAATAGTTGTTGGTGAGTCCCAGTAAAGCAAAGAGGGAAATAAGATATGTTGTGATATGACTTCAATATTGCAGGAGTTTGATGACCACAGAGATGCAGATGATGCAGTGTATGAATTGAATGGCAAAGAATTACTTGGTGAAAGGTGAGTTAACATCAGAAATTTCAGGTTATTACAACTATTCTTTTTTGGCTTTCTCAAAAAGAACCTTTATATGTGTATGGTTATTGCCATCCAAATTTTATTATTAGCTCAACTTTGGCGAAGCCAAATTTGAGGTATTGCCATGGCCCGTCATCCGTCTGTCGCGCAGCACACATGGCTTGGGCTAGAGGGCGTATTTATGAATGGATCTTTATGAAACTTCTTGGGAACCTTTATCATTGTGAGAGCGAGTGTTTTGGGGTCCGGTCTGAAATTCAAGATGCCCACTGGCAGCCATTATGTACAAAATTAATTGCAATCCGATTTTTGGGCAGAACCTCCATATGAAAGCGCTGATTTGAATATTTTTTGTGTATCATGGGATACATCACGTATAATACAGGTTTTTTTCTCGTGTGTAAATTATGCAAATTAGACTGACATTGATCTATTTAATGTTACTTTCAGCACTGTAACTGCAAATGCCATATTTATGAACTGATCTTTACAAAACTTCTTGGGTACCTTTGTTATCCCCGTGGGACGAGAGCGATTGTTTTTGGGTGCAGTCCAAAATTCAAGATGGCTGCCAGTGGCGATTTTGTACCAAAATTAGTGCAATCAGTTTTTTGTACAGAACTTCTGTATGAAAGTTCTGATTTGAATGAATTTTTGTATGAATGTTTACTAACATGGAATACATGACATATAATACAGGTTTTTTTCTCGAGCAGAAATTATGCAAATTAGGTGAACTTTGATTTATTCAGTGCTTTTTATATGCAGTAACTGCATGCGTCAATACG